>VZTZ01029898.1:363906-479879 GCA_013400955.1 Drymodes brunneopygia | reverse complement strand
TGCTGGGGCGTGGTGCGGGCAGGGACCTGCAGAGCTGTGGAGAGAGGAGCCCACACTGGAGCACGTTTGCTGGTGGCACTTGTCACCTCATAGGGGACCCAGGCTAGAACAGGCACTGCCTGAAGGATTGCACCCAGTGCCAGTGATCCACACTGCAGCACTTTGGGGAGGACTGGTTGTGGGATGGACTCATACTGGAGAAGTTCATCAAGAACTGTCTCCCATGGGAGGAACCCCAAGCTGGAGTAGGAGAAGGACTCCTCTCCCTGAGCAGGAGCAGAAACAACCTGGGATAAACTGACCATAACTCCATTCCCATCTCCCTGCACTGCTGGTGGAGGAGGAACTGCTGGAAGGGAGGAGTGGGGAGAAGGTGTTTTTAAGATCTTGTTTTACTTCTCATTATCCTGCTCTGATTTTTTTAGTAATAAATTCAGTTAATATCCCCAGTTTGAGTCTGTTTTGCCTGTGAGTGATCTTTCTCTGTCCTTAAATCAACTTATGAACTCTTTGCTATAATTTTCTCTCTCCTTTCCAGCAGCAGAAGGGAGAAGGGATTTGGTATGTGCCTGGCACCCACCCAGGGTCAACCTACTATAAACTTTAAAAAATAAGCTTGTTTATGTTTTGGGATATGTAAATACACTTCATGTTGCATTCATAGCTATGAGGAACAGAAAGTTACTTGCATATATACCTACTTGGTAACTTTTGTCTGCAATAATAAGAAAATAATAGGAACAGCTAGAACAAGGCATGGCTGTTGACTCACTAGCAAAAAGGAAGACTATGATTGTATGTGTAAATAGGCTGCAATGCAATAGAGGGGGGAAATTGTATTTCTATAAAAGAAACTAGGAAAAAGAATATGCACATATTTTATAGTCTCATTTATACATTCATTATATGGTAAATAAAACTCAAAAAATTATCTCACTGTTCAGTGTAAGAAAAATTGCTTCACATGAAAGTTTTATATCAATATCTCTTGAATAGTGAGGAGAAGTTCCCAAAATGAAAACTGGCATTAAAAAAAGGGATACAGAAGAGTTCTTTATATGTAAGATCTTGCAGGGCAAATGTGAAGCAGAAATTGAAATGCATATTTTCAGTATATTCAGTATGTATTTGGGCTAACTCTAAAAATAACTGCAGGTCTGCCAAAACATGAGAGAGAGAGAGAGGAGGTCAAGCTAAAATACCCTGGCAGGACCACTGGACATGAGCCTGTTTGGCATCATGTGTGCTCACATCTGTGAGCTGGGTGTGTGTGTTCAAGGACAGGATCTGTTTCTCTGCAAGAAATCCTGCACACCAAACTTCTGCAGGAGCTCCACAAAGGGCTGGTAGTGGCAGCTTTCCCTGCTCCACCCAAGATTTCACAGCAGTGCAAAACTTGGCCACCCTGATGCTGCTGGAAGACCTCAGATTGCCTGCCCTCAGGGTTCCTCAGTGCTTGGAAAGTTTCTGAAATAGCTATTCCAGAACATTATTTGGGCGTACATCTTCTCTGGATGCTCCTATTTCAGAGTAGGAATGCTTTTTTGGTCTGACTCTATCCTTATTCTGAGCTAATGCAGAAACTGGGTGTCTGAATAGAAAATAGGTATTAAAAATTTTTCTGGAATAATAGTCACAGTTCTCATTTCTGCATCAGGAATGGTTATTGGAGAATGCCTCTTCCAGTGTATTTCCACATGGAGGTGAGCCCTGAGTGTTCCACCACCTGTTTTCCCCAATCAGACAAAGAGAAATTCATATGCTGCAGTCCTGAGAAATAAATGAAAAATATTTGAAATGAAATGCTGATTTAAACTGAAGTTATTTTGACAACAGATCAATCAAAGGTATCACACTTAACTTATGGTGCCTGAAGAGCCACATTCTGAGCTGTAGTTTCTGTTGCATCGTCTTAAACTTAGCTAAAGATGATCCATGGGCAATTAAAAAATGGCAAGGAAGAGAAATGCTACTCTGATGTGATCCAGCAGGTTTGTCAGGTGGAGAAACTCAGGCAGCAGGTAGGTGTTGCCTCAAACCCAGTCTCACCAGCAAGGCAGCGTGGAAACAACCAGTTCAAACCACACTGCACAGCTCTAGTCCCCATTCTTGGGAACCATGTACCAAATTTCTGTAACAGTCTCCAGGCAGTGCAAAGCAGGTGGAGTGAGCTCTGCACCCTTGTGCCTGAAGGACACTGCCCAGGAGGCCCTTTATAGCCTTTGTTTATCATGTTTGCCTCACCCAGCTCCACAGTGAGATGCCATCTGGAACAGAAATGCTACTGGACTCAAGGAGTCAACCAGTTTTTTGCTGTATATATTACAGTAACAACCACTATCAATTTAATACCTTTTCTAGTAACAAAACAGGTTTAGATTGGCTATTAGGAGAAATTTCTTCACTGAAAGGGTGGCCAAACATTGGAACAGGCTTCCCAGGGAAGTAGTGGAGCCACCATCCCTGGAAGTGTTAAAAAAACATGCAGACTTAGGGACATGTTTTTGAGTGGACTTGGCAGTGTAAGGTTAGTGGTTGGATTCAATGACCTTAGAGGTCTTTCCCAATCTTAATCATTCTATAATTCCAGGTGTCAAAAAGCATGGAAGGAAAAGCACTGGGGCTGTGAACTTGGGCAGCCACCCTTCCTCCACAGTCAGCAGTCTGTTGAAGGACAAGTGAGATCAAGACCTGAGCTGAGGTGGTCTGAAGGGCTCTCTAGAAGAGACTTTCTCTCCACTGGCTGTCAGACAGGTGCTCTTACAGCATGTGATGTTAGCTGCTCTATGAACTCTTAGGTCTGTAGTAAAATGATAGCATTGTGCAACAATGGGAAAGCTGAGCTTTCTCTAAATCCGAGCTCAAGATGAAAAAGGCAAGATCTGCACCTGTGAAAAGACAGCTGTCAGGCTGCTGGAACTTTCACAGTTACTGCTAGAAGGCCAACAAGTAATAAATAACCACCAAGTCAGTCTATTAATTTCTTTACTAGGGCTGGCCAAAAATAGGCCACTGCTATTTGTAGCAGAGAAAGAAATATTGGATGGGTATAGAGGAATAAATTGCTGTTATGAATGATGAGTTAATGGGCATTGAAAATGCTAAATTATAGATATTAAGTAATTATGCAAATTATATTCCTTCATCTAATCATTTATTTAGAGGAAGCACTTATACAGTATCTTCACAGAGTGACTGCAGTGGCAGAAACTGCCCTATTGATGTATAACCTGACACATTAGAAGTAAACAAACTTCTGTTATAAATGGTATTGTCTTCATTTCAGAAACCTCAAAGCTTTTCATGACATTTAATAATGTCTTAAGGTGGCCCTCAGAAATACAGGCATGGGCAATCTGAGGCACAAAACTGACAGGGGAAGTAAGATCCAGGATTTTCCTCTTCTTAAGTTTCACATACCAATTTCACTGCAGAGGGCAAAGCTTGGCTTAATGTGTCCCCACGCCCATCACTAAGCCTAGGCTATCCAGTGCCCCCAGCCTGGCTGTGCTACTCAGCTCTATCTGCATGATTGCTCATTTTACTACTTCCACACAGAAGATTATCCCTTTTTTTTTTTTTAATAAGAGATTTAAAGAGTGTTTTAAAAATTGTTTTACTTTTGCAGTGTTATTCCTTTTTATTTCTTTTTTTTTAAATACATGGCTGCCTTGGCAGGAGTACATGGTGGTGGGAGCAAGTGGCAGCAGCAGCAGAGCTGGGGACAATGTCAGCCCCCAGGTGGGGCAGGGGATCTGTGCTCTCCACCCGAGAGCCTCCCCCTTCACGTGTGTAGATGGCATTGCTGAAGCATTGTTCTGCAGGAGGCTGGGTGAAATCCAGCAAATATATCTTTGTTTTTCAATCTGGTCACATACAATTCTCTCTGGGTTTTATGGTTATGCTGGCTGCTCTCTCTTCAGACTAAATGAGCAAACAATTAAGTGTCCCACTGCTCAGCCAGACCTAAAGCAATGGTAGAGTCTGCCAAGGACCAGACTGACTATAAACACTAACACTGGGAATTAATTAATTCAGGGTTTATGTGTGTGTGCGACTTATAGAACAGGCAGAATTTCAGAAGAGAGCCGTGCAGACAGGAAAAGTCATGTTTATAAGTCAGAAAGAAAACCAGAAAACCACTTTTTGGACAGAATGCTAGCTGAAGGTCGGAGCTGAAATATGAAAAGGGAAATTGGCTCTGTACAATTTTCGTGCTTAGGAGAACTTTATTTGCCAATAAACATAGTCATATCCAAGAAATAGCTGACTGTCATCATTTTCTCCTATGGAGTAGGGTGCACAGATCACTGCACACAAGGCAAATTCCTGTGATGAAAAGAATGAAAATATGAGACCTGATCTGATGCATTTGAGGCCTCTACTTGGGGATTTCAAAGTTGCCCATTAATTTGAATTCAGAAACTTTGTTATCCAAACTGCTAGTTCTGCTGGAGCTGCCTGTAGCCTTGCCAAAGCCTGGCAGTGGTGACACAACCCTCAGTGCAGCCCAGGCCAAGGCACAGGCTTACTCATCATGTGTCCAGCAGAAAGTCTTAAACTCTTCTTTTTGCTGGGAGATGCAGCGTGAAGAATCTGTGGCCACATGAGATTTTTAGGTGCATTTCTTGCTTGTTAAAATGAAATCATAGTTCATACCAAAAGCCTTCATTAGAAACTGGGATGAGACAACTTGGAAATAGGATGATTTCACTGTCTTACCACACATCCTGCCAACACCTGTGAGGGACTAGCCATGCACTAGCAGCCATGTAAAAGTTAAAGAGAATGAACATGTAGGTAACACAGGACTTTGCCAGCTGTAAGGGACAGGAGCACACCCCACAACCTGAAGGACAAGTGAAGAACCATCTGCCCAGATCATATCTCATCACCAGAAGGAATGATACCCAACTCTTGGCTTTTTTGATCCTTTTAAAATCTTAAATGTGGTAAATAGGCAATAAATCATATAGCAATCCCTGGAAGAAGTATTGGTGTGCAGATGTTTTCCTCCTGTCTTTCATACTCCCAAATCTAATTATTTTTCTAATTCTCCTCCCTTCTTTTTCCCAATTCTTGCTCTGTTTCCTCTCTATCATTCTCATTTCTGCTTCTCTGCACTTTTCCTTTCAACAAAGGGGAAAGAAATCATGTGATCCTTCATTTTACTGCCCCTTTGCAGCAAAATCAGAAGGAGAAAATACAGCAGAGAAGGCAAGAGAAGAACACTTACATTTCTGCTAACTACTGTTGTTACTGACATTTATATTTGTTTGATTTACACGCATTCTAATGAATACAAGTAGTAAAGGGGAGAGCTGAGCGGTGAAGCTACAAAAGTTTACAAGTTGCTTTCACATGTTTATTGCCTTGCTATACCCCAGATCCCTAATCAGCTCAACAGATTATTCCCTGCATTCATAATGCTCTGCTGACAATGAAATGTAAACAATCTGCTGCACTGGGAGAGGTAAGATCTTTAGAGAAGATCTCAGTGTTAACTTACATCTCTGTTCCTGGTGTCAGGAAAAAAAACCAGCAGTAATACAAGCCTCAAGTGAGTAGCTTTACTGCAAGTGAAAACAATCTCACTGATCAAAAATTGTATGAGTATATATCCAGGGAACATGTTGTCCCACAGTTATTAATTGTTGAGTACAGTAGCCAGCAGTATTAATCATTCAAGTGAATGGAAACAATTTCTGAAAAAAGAAAAAAAGCATGTGTGAAGTTACTCATAAAAAAACTGCTCAAAACCAAACATAGTTTGAGGAAAAAGAAATATCAAAGCATTAAAAAGTGTAAAAAAAATATTAACATAAGGAATAGGAGTTCAGAAGAACTCTCTTACTGCCCTTTGTATTGCCTGGGAGCTGTAAGGGAGGTACCCCCACAAAGTAAGGAAGAAGAACTTCACTACATGACATTTCCTTTCTGTGATTAGACATAGGAATTCTTTTTCCTTTTACTCCAAGAAAGATGGGATTCAGAAAAGCTGGCTATTTTCGCAGCTTTTAATCTAAATGATTTTTTTTTTCCCTATCTGCTACTCATTACAAGCTCACAGTGTTTTTGTGTCTCTGCACAACACACTGGATCCTCAGAGTGCTAAGCACCACAGGGAAGACAATTCTACTTTCACCTGGACAGTGTGCAGGTTAAAGGTAGATCTTACCTCAAATTACATCCTATACTCCTGTGAGTGGGCCGCACTATGAGCTGGTTTTGGGTGGTGTTTACCCACAGAAACTTGATTTTCTAGCCTAGAGCTGACCTCTCTTTAGTCAGCATCTGTAGAATCAAACCAAACCTGTCAGGTCAACTGCAGGGCTTCCAAGCAAATGAGCACACAGGAGTTGGCCAGGCCACACCTACATGTGCTGTGCTGTGTATTCAATTAAGCATGCAAAAATGCATCTTTAATTGAATATACACTTTGTCAGTCCCTTGCAAGCATTAGGCTTTTCTCTGCCCTTACCAGTTCATACCACATTCACAAATTTTTAAATAAGTAGGCACTCTTCAATAACTTCCAGCTGAATGAAATGGGTCTCAGAAGGACAGGATCATCTATTCCAAGTTCTTGAGCCCTGAGCAACAAGTTTAATTTGTTACACATCACATTAGACTGCAAGGCAGTCCAGGTTGATATAGGGAATTCCATAATAGAAAGAATTGATATGTATTCAAATAAAAAACATCTTTAGTCCACTGTGCAGTCAAGGAAGGCAAAGCCTGTTCCTAGTCTCCTGATAGTAGTTCAAAAACCCATCACTTTACAGACAGAAACATATAGCCTTTCTCATCACCACCTGCCAACAGCAATGACAGCCCAGCTGACAGACAATTTCAGTGTTCTCCCAAGCCCTCCATCCTCAAACCAATATTTCATAGATTCAGCATATCTATTGTAGCAGGAAATATCCCGTTTATTCAAGGACATTTGCAGTGTTGACCATTTTGTTCAAAAAATGGTCCCAGCACTGGACGTTTTACAGCAGCTTTCCCATCACGTGGCACCAGTAGCTGCAGCCTGTGGCTTTTCACTGTCCTCTTCCCCAAAGGCATGTGGGCAATCAGGGAGATGCAGCCCATCTGATCTCTGCCGCTCTGTCAGAGGAGGTGACAGTGGTTAATACAGCTCTTCTAGGTGTCTAACCTAACCTGTGATTAGATTCAATTGATCTAATGTGATTGGTAAGATTAGATAAGATTAGATCACTGCTGCACTCTTAAGGAGCTGTGCTGCAGGAGCACAGCCAGAGCCTTCATCTGGATCTGATTATCTTCCAGTAGACAGCACAGTGCTGGCTCAGGGAAACACTCTTACAAGAATCTCACCCAAAAAGATATCTATTGCAAGGTGGGAATTGTGACTTAGTGCTCCAATTGGAAGAGAATTTCAGCCTTGGCCACTCAGTGGAAGGTTTCATGTGCCAAATATCCTGTGTTATGTTCTGATCTTAGAATTTTCTTGGAGTGTATGTAGGCCTATAGCTGCAGGTATTTCCTGAAATTATCCTCCAGTGTGACACTTCCTTATGGAATACAACAACTGAATAGCAGAGTGCAGGCCAAACCACTGGGCCACATAGGAAGGCTTAAGTAGGAATTAATTTAGAGTACTATTTGGATCTAATCCCAAATGCAGGAGTTCAGGTATTTAATTGCAGTGCAGCTGTTCATGTCACTATGCCAGGAGAAAAAAAGCATCAAGGAGTCTGGGAGAGCAAAGGCGGTATGGACTCATGGGGTAGCACAAGGAAGAGAGGGGTGTATTTGGAAATAATTTGTATAGTCCTTCTGTAACCAGAAAAATAAGAATTTGTGATAGTCACTCCTGTGCTAAATCACTTCTTCCTTCTTCATTGCAAAAGTCAAGGAAGAGGACCCCTCATGCAGATACTGTACATCCCTCCTCCTGTGTCTGCATGCTGGAAACAAGGAGACCACTGCAGCAGCTCCCAGTTCACATCCTGGCAACAGCAAGGCTTGCCTGAATGCTTCAACTCAAGGCAAACACAACAGGATGCTTTAGGGCAGCAAGATACAAGTGCTTCTCTTCAGAACAGACTGTGCTCCTGAGAGGTGGATTTCACCCATGGTCCTCAGGGGGACTGTCCTGAATCACACAAAAGCTGAGCACATCAGCACACCAGGCACTGACAAGCTACTTCCACTCAACTGCTTAACAGTGATTGCACAAAGACACATCTCTTACCAGTGGGAAACACAAGGCTGCTCCTGATGTGCTGCTGCTGTCTGCTGAGAGTTAGTTTCATATTTCCCATGGAGTAAAACTTTTCAGGTTATCTGTTCCTGGGCTGTAGCTAACACTTACTAAGTTCAGAGGATATTGTGCCTACAGATCCATAATCCCGAGAGCAGCATCAAGCTCAAAGGCCTGAGAAAACAATAGGAATAACTTATTCAATAATTAATTTTAACTAGTATTCCAAGATGAGTGGACAAAGGAAATAAAAAACTAACCAACAGTCTTACCCTAAAGAACCAGGATAATTACGTTTGCATTTGTTTGTATTTGTTTAGAAAACCTCAGCAGCTGTGTCAGATGAGCATGTTCTCTTGCATGAACTCAATAACGTAAGAAAAGCCATACCTTGAAATAATTTTTTACCAGATAGATGTAGAAATTGCTGATGGACTCAGATGGCTCTGTTATGCAACTGTTTTCATGCTGAAAGCAGGAATAACAGACAAGACAGCAAAGGTTCCCAGCTTCCTTCCCTGCTGGGCTGTGCCTGAAAGTTTCTTTTATTTCTTCCTCCCAAGTCGTACTCTAGTTCCTGTTTTGACTTCAGTTTCTCTAGGCTCTGTGTGCTGGTGTTTCTTCCTGTTTCCCTTTGGAAAGAAGCACTTCACTGACTCCCTCCTCCTGCCTGTGCCCTGGTGCTGTGGGCTCTGCCAGGAGTGCTCTCATTTCTGCCACACCAGCCCATAAAACACTCCTGCTCTGTCTCACAACTACTTCAAGCACAAGGCAGCTGCAGCTTTAGCACATCTGGGGTGTTGGGCAGTTTCATGGTGTTTTGAGGGGGTTGCTTTTCTGTTTTTATTGGTAGCTTCAAATACCCTCACATGGCATCCCACTTGCATTTCTGGTGACAGTCTTAGCAAGAAACTAGGCTCCATTTTAAGATTTTATATATATAGATGAAAAACCAAATAATTATCTGTTCACATAGGGATGTGTGTGCATGTGTATACATTTCCCAGGAGCTGTTTATCAGAGCTGTTGTTGATGTCCTGAGGTTCTGGATAAGTAGCACATGGATAGTGCCCAGGAAGGGAATCCATAAACCCTCAGCCTTGGAGTGCTTGAGCTCACTGTCATTTAACCCTTCTGGCTGAGCTCAGTGGCTCCATGCTCAGAGAGCCCTGAGGAAGGATGTGTTATTTGTGAAGTCCTGAGTAAAATTAAGTTGCAAGTTGCTGTCAGCTCTTCAGCTGCTTTTAACAAAAGTGCTATCAGCTGAAGAAGAGGCTCTATAAGATGAAGCAACCATGCTATAAGAAGCTCTGTAAGCTCTGTAATTGTATATTAAATTTATAAGATATGCAGAAGTACTGTAAGGTGAACTAACTGGTGAGGAAGTTGCAGTTGAAGAAATTTTGATTTCATGTTGGTCAGAAGTAAAAAATACTGACTGGTTTTATGACCCAAGTTGCACCAACTGCATTGCTTTTTTTTGTAGTAGGTATTAAGTGTCCAAAATCAAAAGTTAACCTGAGGTGAACAGTGTGAAACATAGTGAGTGTCTCTTGTCAAAGATTATTTCCAAAGCCTTAAACACAGGTGATCCAGATTCCACCAACATGATGGTGAGTTCTTGAAGACCATGACATTGAAGTAGAACAGTTGGGCAAAATCTGTTGCAAATCATTGAAAAAGATTTGTTGTTTCGGGGGTTTTTTTATGCTGTTAAATAATTCTACATTTATAAATCATATAAATACATTGATTGATAATATAAAACACATGAAATTATATATGATAAATACATGAACAGGTTTTATATATTAATTATATGAAGCATAAATATAGGTATATGTTTTAGCATGTAAATAATACATTTATATAACAGCAGCTACATAATGACATATTCATATATAAAGATATACTATAGTATATAATATACAGTATATATGCAATGTGAGTTTGTATAACACAAGTAGCATATATAGCATTTTTATATAATATATATATGTAATATAATAGATGTATATTGCTCTGTTTTATATTACTGTATTTTGTATTTATACATTTTACATAATAACATGTGCATATAACATAGAGAGTATGTGTTATATGCATTGTATGTACATAATACAATATTTGTATTGTTATTGTTAGATATAATGTTGTATGTGTACACAAACCCCTCAGCTGAAATACCTGAGTGGATCTGTCAGGTTTGGCTTGTGCCTTTGCAGTGCCAGGCAGTTCTGTCACTGTCTGGAAAGGCTGCAGAGTGACTCCTGAAGAGGAGGCACAAGGAGAGCAGAGGTGCCCTAATGTGCCTTTTTATAAAACTTCAAAATGAGGATTAACACCGTGGTGTCCAGCTCTTGCTTCTCTTCATTTTAGTACTGGTTCTCCATCAATTACATTTTCAACCTAAATATATAGGTGGCAATGACAGCATTATGTATCATCTCTTTAATGTCACCCCACTGCTGCAGGACAGCCCTGCCTGACATATTGGCCCAGATGTTTATTATTTTCTTTTTATGGATGGTGTTTAATTCCCAGAAAATAATTCAGACAGAAGTGAAATATTGAGTGAAGGTTTTCTGAATATGGCTCCTTCCCTGAGAGTGTTGGCTGGTGGGAGACTTCCCAGAGGGTGGTGAGATTTATGTCCTGGGATAAAGACGATGCACATCATCTCCAGAGCTGTGAGGCTGCCTGGCTCAAACACCTGAAAAGCTGATTATCTGAAGTGCTCGGAAAGTATTCCTTGCGCAAATGTGCTCTTTCATACTTTCAAGATAACACCTATCACTGCAGTTGCCTCTTACAGGAAGAAACTATTGAGAATTCTCTAGAAAAAAAAAGAAAGTGATAGTTATTATGCAAAGGATGGTGTAGGGGTGGCAGAGACTTCAGATGGGAATTTGAGAAATAGCTTTGGGCAACTGGGCAGGGGAAGAAATGTGTAGAGACAGCCAAGAGCAGTGATTGATTTCCCAGTCTTCAACTGCACCAACATTCATCTGATCACACTGGTCTTTTTTATTATGATTTATTTATTTATTTAGGGTGTGTGTTTTCCTCTGTGCTGTTCTGCAGAACTGCTTTTAGGTGAATTTTATGACAGAGCTTTCAGTTTCTTCATTTAAATGGGCAGGAGTCTTTTCTCTTTCTTTCTTTCTTTCTTTCTTTCTTTCTTTCTTTCTTTCTTTCTTTCTTTCTTTCTTTCTTTCTTTCTTTCTTTCTCTTTCTTTCTTCTTTCTTTCTTAGTATTTCTAAAGTTCATATTCATAGAAGGGTCAGGCAATAATGGCACATAAAATATGGTTTGCCAAATAACATCTCCATTTTTCTCATTATTGATATACAGAAACAACTCTACAACATAACAAAAAGTCCATCTGGAGAATACAAGAGTTAAACACAAAATTATGGGCTTTGTAATGTTGATTTGATGGCAGATTTGCATGAATTTAGGCCCTAATCCAAACCAAATGAGGTCAACACCAGGACAATCATGATCAGCAGACCTCTGCTGCCTGTGGAGTGCTGAGGTGCAAGCAAGGAAAAACTTCAGATTAGTTTTGATGCTGAAGGACTGCCTTGTCTAATTATTCCCTCTGGTACCTCTGCAGAGTGCTGCCAAATTCAGTGGGGTTGAATCAATGTGAGTAACATTTGAATATTTCAAAACTGATAGAGCAATGATGGAGCTATTTAGGTTTGGGATATTTTGAGATGCCTTGTAGTGTTCATCCCACAGACTGAACTGCCTCCTGCTTTGTATTCTGTGGCATCAGTCAGCTATTCCTTTGAAGGGATCTTAATAGCAGACTCCCCACCCCCAAATCATGGTCTCATAGAGTCACACTTCATTTTAATGTTTCTCTCTGACAATCTGCCACTAAAGAGAGAGTTATCATGTGCTTATAGATTAATTACAGTGTATTCCCATATATTCCCCTGCCCTGCCCCAAAGGATATACCACTAAGTGTGAGAAAAGCCCTTCTTAATGGGTCATGTATAGAGTTATATGCTTACTATAGCACTAAGAATATATAAAAACTTGATTATGGGTTTTTGTTACCTTGAATCCTTCCTGTAATAACCACCCACCCATACATTTCCAGTAGATTTGACAGCGTGAGGATGTGTTTCTTACACAGGAGTGGATCTTGGCTCACAGTGCTGCTCTGGGACCACCTCAAGGGGTTCTTGTTACAGCTGAGGGGTGGTGGTGGGGGCCATGCTGGCTCTTCTCCCTGAACACACCCCAAAATCTCCCAGTGATGTTTTAGGGTGTCTGTGAAAGGAGGACACCTCTCTGGCAGCAGGACTGGCCCAAGTGAGCCTGTGGTCAACCCCATGGTGGGGCTGCAGCACCCAGGACACACGGGGAGGGTGTGTGTGCATTTGCAGGCAGTGCCAGCCAAAATGCAGCAGGAAACATCTCTCACCTGGTGTTTTGACAACAGGAGTTTGGCACACATTGGTGCCAGTGAGCCTGACTGGGGACCATCATTCTTATGGAATGATGGCATTCTGACAAAATAAGGCTTCTTGTAGGGAAAATTTTACTGCACATGAGGTGTCTCACTGCAGGACCTGAGACCTTTTGTGTTATCCCAACTAATCTCTTTTTAGTTCATGGCTTGTTTCAACACAGAGGAATTTCATAAGACTTGAGCTTCCATGAGGGACGTTACAGAGGAAGATATCTGAGCTGCTAGAAATATTAAAGCAGTTAAAGAAATATATTGGTGACGTAAGGATATGCACTTAAATCAGAACTTAGCTAGATATACTAAATCCAAAGGTCCAAAATTAGAATGAAGGCCAAGAGTGAAGCAATAAACCAACACGCACCCTCTCCTTTTTACACAGAAGTACTTCACACAGAAATCCACCACAAAAATCCCTTGTTCTGCCCCCTGTATGGAGCTGGTTTGGTCTATGGCCTTTGTGTATGGATGGGATTTGCAAAGCTGCACCCCACACCTCTAGCCTTGGTGCAATTTCTGATTCTGTATGTTGTAAAGGAGCAAACTGGGGCACCACAAAAAGCCTGTCCCTCACATTTGTCCCCCAGCATTTCCTGGGCTGCAGTAACTCCCTGTGTTCCACCGTACGCTCTCCACAGGCACGTTTGCCAGCAGGATGTGTTATGTGCAGCATTGGAGTGGGGCACCACAGCACACCAGAAGGGGCCTCACCCAGGAGCTTTTGCATCAATTGGATAGCCTCTGCCTTCTTTAAAGATATTTAGAGTTCTTTCAAAGTCACACATTTTACCTTATTGCCCATAAGGTGTTCCATGGATGAGGCATTTTGGCATTGATAGAAAGGTGATTCATTTGTCTAAACCATTCAGCCTCTTTGTGTGCTCAGCTGGTAAGATGGCAGTCCTACCCAGGCAGGCTCCCAAAGAAGAATATACCTCATGCCTTGTCAAGAGGAGGAAAAGTTACATTTGCTGACCCTACAATTTTCATAGGACTTAAAAGGATAAGCAGCTGGGGCTAAGAGGTGATTTATTCTCATTTGCAGGACTCTGCTCTCTTCCACTCCTTTTTTTATCTTATAAGCACAGATACAAGAGGTTGACCAAATCCTCACTTGGTCTTTCCTTGGAAAAGTTTCTTGATTTGGCACAAATAATTGGCATTAAAAATAAAATAAGTTTTTTTAAATGCAGGAATTTGCACAGGTGGATTTGTGAACACGTGCATGTTACAGGGATGATTTAGGTTCTTGTCTGGAAATCTGCCCTCAAATACCTTTCAGTGATAGATATTCAGATTGAGTTGTTTCCAAGAACAAGGTTATGAGGCACCAGAGATCACTTAAAATGAACCATGAACATCATTTTTCAGAAGAGCCTCACTGGAGCAACATGGAAAAATTATGTACAGGGAATCAAAAGAGATCCTAAGGACATGCTGAGCTCCAGAGTCATTTTCTTTCCTAGCATGCTGCTGGCTGCAGGATGGCTGTGCTCACTCAGAGAGCTCATTTATACTGACTTTGTGCTTTAGTGAGATCTTGCACAGAGGAAATTACATTCACCAGGGCAAGGTCATTGACTGGATTTTGCAGATAGGATAAAATGATGCCAGTTCTGACAGCAGCTGCTTAAACTTCTCTGCATGTCCAGCTGCAAAACTGGCCAATATTTTCAGAACACTGTCAAAAATAGCTTTGGTCTGATGTTTTCCCAATCCACTGAGCTCTTCTAGAGCTGGTCAAAAGAAGAGCTATATTTCAACAGGAGCTCAACAGAAAAATGTAACTTTTCTCTAAGTATTCTTATCCCTTTTTTACTTGCATGTACATTTGTGAAAGAAATATAATTTCTCTTCTTTATTCATCTTTATGCTTCCCCCACACTGGTGCTAAAGGAATAGTTCAAAGGAAACCTGCATTAATGTTTTGTCTCTTGATGACCAATAGGATGTGAAATGAAAGCTCCACTCCAAAAAAGAAACCTGGGATTTATGCTATCGAGTTAACTTTACCTTAGGTATATAAACTATCATTTGGGCCGCATGATATTGAATACTTGATACAGAAAAGTAAATCAGGCCAGTGAACTGGACCATGTGCAACAATGACAATAACAAAAGAAATCACACGTATTTCTAATTAAACACCAGAACTGGGCATAAGATGGGCAAGTGGTAAAAGTGAAAACTCTGGAATGGGAAGAAAAGCAGTACTGAAAAGAACAGATATTTGCATAAAATTATTATGCTTTTACCTAAAAAATAACACCTGGGTGCATGATTTATGAAGTTTCATAGCACAGCGGTTATGGTTCGAATCAGAGACAGCTTTCCTCCTCCCACTTGGTGTGTTAAATGTCAGAAGTACAAATATCCTATGTACCCAAAGCTGGGCTTCTGCACCAAAACTGGGCCATCTTCCCCCTCTGGTTCACAGGCAAAGCAGGGCTCTACCATGGAGATCTCCCTGAAGTGCTTCAGGGGAGGGCTCGCTGTGTGGATGTGTAGCTGTGACCTCTGAGACCAGACGTCCAACGCTAAAGACTTGTCATGGGTCCAGCAATCCACATCTTTGGGACAGGGGGAGGTCAGTGTAGGTGTGAGACCTCTGCCTCATCCACCTGTGTGTGTGATCCAGACTTGCCAAGCTGAGCAATCCTGCTGTGTCAGACTCGCTGGGGTATGTGACAGGTATGGCACTCCAGATAATGGAGGTTGTTTACCACTTGCAAACAATTTTCTACAGAGCATAGACAAGATCACAGCTCTGTCTCAGAAATTATAATGGGAAGGAGAATTGATGACATTCGATACAATATTTATGCAAAGTTCAGTCAGTCTGTTCTCAGTGGTTAATTACATTTGGCTGGGGAGCCATGGGAAGAGCAGGGCAGATGCTGGGAGGTCTGTGGTTTAAAGTTTGTGTCCTCCTTTCCCCTGCTAGCTGTTCACCTACAGCCATGCTCCTGCTCCTGCTCCTGCTCCCTTGGCGTTCTCATGCCCAGCTGTCCCACAGCAGGACCTGTCCCATCCCCAGGCCTGCTTCTGGGGACACTTCTTGGGGCTGGGAGGCGTCCAGGGCTGGGGATACAGCGCTCCTGGTGATGAATTTGGTGCCACCCAAGAGACACACCTGAGACAGGTGCTTTGACTACTTGGGGATGAACAAATGGTGTGATCTGCTCCCCTCCAGCTGTGCATCCAGAGGCACCAGCTGTTGAAGGATGCATGTGTTGGGAAGAGGTTTCCACTGTCTGGTGGGTCCTGAGTGACCAGGACTGTCCAAGTGCTGATGGAAGCTCAGGTATTTTGGAGTAGCTGCCTCAGCAGGAGGTAATACCCTGCAGCCCCCCTGGGCTGCTCTGCAGTCTCTCTCCTTCCCCCTGGCACTGTGGGGAGCAGAGGTTTCTCTCCTGGCAGGTTACAGATCATTTCCATATGGTCAGGCTTTGTGGTACCTGGAGAAAGGCACCTCAAGTAGTAAGTCATGACTTTGGCATCAGTGCCTTTACAAATATAAGCCACCACTTTTCTACCTCCCTCCCCTCCCTCACAGTGTTATGGACCTCTCCAGCTCAGAGTGGGCAGAACAGCAAGAGATTAACTTTGCTGGAACATCTTGTACTAAATAAAACTGAAACCAAAATACCCATTTCCAGACAACCCTTGAAAGCACTTGGCAGTGCAGCCATGCACATCTGTGTTCCTGGATGCCAACCTGTGGGGCAGAAAACTCCTGGGATGGCTCATCCCTACTTGCATGTTTGGTGGCATGCTCCCTCTGGTGATCCTGCAGTATCAAGTGTCAGTTGCTGTGTTGGCAGGTTCCAGGATAACAGAGCACTCCTGAGCTTGCTGTCCAAACCAGCTGTCTCCAGCATAATTTTGTGGCACAGAGTGTGTGTTATGCATCCACAAAGGCAGTGCCAAGCAGGGTGGCCTTGGCTTTGCAAAGTGCTGTGACACAGAGCGTTACAGGAAGGTCAACAAGAAAGAACACCTGCTTTTGGTGGGTCAGCAGAGGTGCCTTCTGCAGGCACAGTGCCCACTGTCAGGGCTGCTGGGGAGATGGTCAGGTCTGTGGCATTTATCAGTCTTCCCCTTTCCAAGCTACCAGTTTGATCGTTCTTTCTGTGCAGGTCACATTTTCAGCCCTTCTTACTTTTGTAGCTTTCATCTTAGCTCTCTTCACTCGGTGCACATGTTCCTTGAAGGGCTGTGTCCAGAATGAGAAGGAGCAGATTTGCTGGGCCTTCACCAGCACTGGACAAAGCAGGAGGACTCCCACACATTCCCACCTGCACCCCCTCTCTTGACATCCCCACGGGGCAGTTTCCCACCCCTGCCAGTGTCTGACACTGCTGCCTGGTGCTGCGATTCACTCCATCGCTCCTGCCTTGCTCCTCACCCTGTGTTCACACAGCTGATGCTTCTGCCAAAGCATCGAGGTTTTGTGCTTGTCCCTCCTGCATGCCACTGCTGATCTCAGAGCTCTTGGTGGATTTTAGATCATTCTGAATTCTGCTCCTGTCTCTCGGCACCCGCAGCCCTTCCCAGGTTGATGTTTTATGCATTCCCACTCACACACCATGAGTCACTAGCAAAGGTATCAGGCAGCCCCCGTTCACGGCAGTGTGCAGCAGCCCATTCTATACTTTTTTGCCAGACACTCAAAGAATGCTCTTCATTTTTTGTAGATTTTTGAGCAAGGCCTGTGATCTCATTACTGAGGTTCGTTTAAGAGTGTTTTCCCCCAGCTTGTGTGTGAGAATGACATTTGCCACCTACATTATGATGCTTGCTCACCTTGTAGTGTTGTCTAAGAAGGAAACTGGGTTGGTTGCACACAATTTATTCCTGATAAACACATTTGCTACTTTTTATCCTCTTATTTTCTTGTGGGTTTGCAGATAGCTCTAATTATTTTTCAAGTACTGTTGAGTAGTTTTGGAGCACTACTGAGTGGTGAACCTAGGCTTTGCCATCTGAAAGATTTTTGCCCTATTTTCAGTCTTCTGGGACCTCCCCCATTCTTCAAGAACCTCAGCTATAACCACTAATGACTCTGAGACTCCTTCAGCCAGATCCTAAAGTGCTGCTAAGGCAATTTCCTCAGGCAACAGAGAGGGCTGTGGTCCCTCAGAGTCTGGCACCCAGAGAACACTGCCTGCATGGGGAGGGTGGCCACCAGCCCCTCTCCTGCTGCCATGGGCAGAGCAGAAAAGTGAGAAAAAGGAAATATTGTTACCTGCCTGCTGCAGGTGAGGACCTGAAACAACTGCTGGAGTCCCTAATTGGACTCCAATGTAAAACTTGAGCCCTATTATCCATATATCCTCTCCTTCTCTTATCCTCTCTCAGTAAACTGGATGATTTCAGGTCCTTGGCACCAGTTCAGATCAGAGAGTGCAAAGCACACACAGTTCTTTATTTACAGTGCAACAGAGATCTGCAGATAATTCAGCCTCAGCAATATTACACAATTACTTATAGATGCCTGTGTTGAAAATAACTGAAAACTATTATTTATTGAGAACTTCTCAGCAGTCCCTGGGATTAAAGAATGTAATAACATTCTATGTTAAACATTGTGTTAGGGGAAATAATACTTTAGTACAGATATTGGCAAAATAATATTTCATTTAAAGGGCTGTTAGACTACAATGAATACAGGAAGTCCAGCTTTAAAAGAACCATGGTGATTGAGGTACAGCACAACTCACTTTTTAATCAGATCTCAGGGATGGCAGTGAAGCTCTAACTTTGAAGGTCCCTTCCCACCCAAACCATTCTGTGATTCTGGGCTGCTGTTCATGACTGACTGTGGCTTTGTTGCTTGGGAAAACCAAGTGTTAAGAGCCGTGGATTTCATTTGCTGTAAGAGCAAGTTGTTTGACCTTTGGCAGTGGGAGATTTGACACTTAAATGGATTGATTTTGGCTTGGATTCATCCTAGCTAGCTATGGAAACATAAATGAGATGCCTGAATTAGGAGCACAGACACAGTAGGCTCCCTCCATAATCAGTGGGAAGAAATGTTTGCCTCTGGAGAGTGGACCGGCTCGCCCAAGAACTGAGTAGCATTTATTTCTCTCCAGTGACAATGGGGAAAACCCAAAGTAATTGCAGTCCTAGTTTAAATACCTCAGATATTTTATGTGATGTCAGTTCATATAGAGGTTGCTCAGGTAGCAAAATAATGTTGAACTAAATAAGACTCAAGACAGTATTTGAAGCATATTTTACACAGAGCTGCACAGTTTTGAGCTGCGCTTTCCTTTTTGTTTGTTTGTTTGTTTGAGATTTGCTGGGATTTTTTTTGTTTGCAGATTACAGTTCTCACCCAGAAATGATTAATTTTCTGCTGTTCCCTCCCAGCTTACATAAAAGACTGGGCAACTTGTTAAATTGCATTTGTATGCCAGTTGAAATGAATCAATTAAGTGGCCTCCATGAGATTGCTGCAGTACATGGGCACCTCCTGATTTGGCCACAACTCATGTCCCAGGGCCAGCAGATGGTTCTGGTGGTCACCAGGCTTCCCCCTGTCCCTCAATCCAGCTCTAGCCTGTAGCCTGCAGGCAGTGGCCATCCCTTTGTTTCAGAGGGGCAGAAAGTGAGCCATCTCTCATGAACTCACTGCAGGTGAGGGTCATTTCCCTGAAAGGCCCACCAAGACAGGTGCTGGGAGGGACAAGAGTGACCACACTGGGGTCCCTGCTCCTGTAATGGGGGGATGGAGGGCAGGAGCTGATGGGGCTGTGAATGGGCCTCATGGTGGATCCTTGAGTGCTGTTGCAGTTTCCTGGGTGCCTGGAAGCTGCTCTCTCTGCAGAAGGCACCCTGCCATTTTCAGGGAGGATGGTCGGTAGATATGTGCCAAACTCCTGCCTAGCAGCTGCTGCTGTAGCCCAGTGACAGAGCTCACTTGGCAAGGGCTTCATCCCCAGAGGAAACACAGAATGCCCTTTGTGACCTTTTACTTCCCATGAGGATGCTCACACCTGGAATCTTCACTGCCCCTGTCATAAATGCTGATCAGCTCTGGTACCTGGCAGGCTCCACTTCATCCACTTCTCCAGTGCAAGTTTGCTCCTACTCAGTGCTCCTTCAGCTCTCTGAGGCTTCCAGGTGCCTCCACGTGACAGGTGAGACACAGTGGGGCTGCTCAGTTCCCAGGCTCTGCTTTCCTAGTCCCAGAAACAGCATCCTGCAGCTCAGTGTCTCCCTCTGAAAGCTGCCCAGAGCCTGGAAATTGTGCCTCTGAATTCACTGTCTGTCTCAGTGTCTGTCTTCAATGGGAAACTGCTATTATTGGAACAGAATGTTTTTGTAGAGATAGAGGTGATTGTCTCAGCTGCCTTGAGCTTTCTGACACTGAGATGTGCAGTCCCTGGTCAGTACAGAGAGAGGCACTCATTAGATGGGAGCTGGCCCATCTCTCCTAGATGCCTCCTGAAGGGGATGAATTTTTTCTGGGGGTGTTAATTTTTTTTTATTCACTATGGACAGATCCTATGGAAATAACTCAGGCTGAATATTTAATATGTAGTGACTAAAGTTTAGTGAAATAAAGGTGCAGAATCATAGTCCAGTGTTGATATCCTCAAGCAAACTCTGGGCTTTTTAGTGCACTGCTCAGCAAGGAACTGATTAATGTGGGAGAGCAACTATGAAGTGGAATTCAGACTGTACAATTTAAAAAGAAAGAACCAAAAAGTCTGCTAGTGACCCACTGAAAGTGAGTTTCTTTACATTCATCCTCCTGTCACTTTGACACAAACCTGACCTGAGACAGTTGTACAGCTAAGCCACAGCTCCCCAGAGCCTGAGTGAGTTGCCAGGTTTGCTCAGTGACTCTGGGAGCACTGGCTCATTGTAGCCACCCTGGGCTCATTGTAGCCACCCTGGGCTCAGTGTGGTCCCAGGCTCACTGCATGGCCCGTGGCTGAGATTTACAGCCCCTCTCACCCAGTGGGAGGGATGCTGGTTCTGCTTCTCTTGTTCTTTGCTGAGTGCTGCCTCTCCTCCCATCCCATGCTGTCCTGCAAGGTGGGGTCAGCTGAGGCCTTGGGGCCTTTTTGCTTGGCAAGGAAAAGCAGGAACATGCAGAGACACACATGCAACAGCAGGATTGTTACAGGAAAATTGAAAATAAGGTAGAAAGTGGCAAAAAACATTACAGATACCTTCTCAGGGCAAACAATCACAGTGCTTGTTTAGTTTTTCCTCTTGATTCTGTCATCAAATTAACAGCTGAATTCAGCTGGGGATGAAGCATGACAAATAATCCCTCAGGTGAGCCCTGGGGCTAATGAACAGGATGTAACTGGCAAGTGACTGAAAAGGGGACTCCGAGTTACCTGATGAAAGAGCTTCTTGCCAGTGCTGAGCTGTAGGTGAAAGCTGAGGCCCAGTGGGAGGTTGCAGGTTACTCAGGACAGAGCCAGGGATTTGCAGAAAACACGGATGCTGCGAGGCATCGCTCCTCACAGAGCTCACCACCTGCATCAGGGCACCAGAGCCTGCTCCTGCCCTCTCCCCCTCATGGGCACAGACAGACAGACAGGCACACTGGGTCAGTCACAGCTCCACAAGCTTCTGAGGGGCCATAAAGCAGCTCTGGGAGCAGGAGACAGCAGTTGGGACAGAGATGTAGACCCTGACTGAAGGCTCAGCCATGCTCTGGTTGTCTTGGCCCAAAGCAGCAGCCGAGAGGCTCTTCTGCCATTGGAGGGTCATAGTGAAGCAAAGTTTTGGGTTCCGTTCCTCTGCCCATCCTCTCCTCAGGAATCTATCACAGTGCAGCTGAAGAACCTGGTGGAGCAGAGCACAGCCTCATGTGCTTCCTTTTCCCTTGGGCAGAGCTCATGTTTTAAAAGGAACTATGGCTCAGCTATGACAGGGAAGGCACACAGTGTTTGAGCTATTCCTAGTGATGATTTTGTTCAAGCTTTCAGCAATTTTGGCTTTATGTGCCCCCATTCATGTCGGGATAAGAGTTCCAAGTTCCTGTAATCCATTGCTGAAGAACAGAGAGTGGAGGACAAACCAATTTGCCATTTTTCTTTTTTAGAAAAGATTAAAAATCTTTTTCTGCAGCAGGGTAACTCTGCCTTGCCATTTCTTCCTTTGGTTTAAATAATAGCAATGAGATACAGCCCCTTCCCCTAGTCAGGAAAATTACAGAAAAATTAGAGAACCCTCAAGCACCAAGTACTTTGACATGTAAGAAAACCATCCCCATTCCTTCAGCTCATCACAAAGCACCTTCAGGCTGCTGCCAGATGCCAAGGTGGCAGTGGCCTCCCTAGCACCCATCTCTGCTCTCTGTATTGAGAGCTAAGGGTGTGGGCAGATTTGGCCAAACTTTCCATTGTTCATGTCAGCTGAGCTGGATCTCACCTGTTGTTTCTTAATGGAAACACATGGAAGCACCCACTGAGAGCTAATTCAAGCCCTCACCCTGTTTGGCATCAGACACCTCCTTTGACTACTCTGACTCTGGTGTCCCCCTCGTAGGATGCACCTCATCAGTGGCATGCTGTGGATTACATGAAGTTCCTAAAACCTTTTAAAGGTGTGGATTAATGGGTTTTGTGCTCTTTAAAAGGTCACTTGCAAGAATGATGCTAAGGAAGGGGAAAATTGCTCTTTCTGGGCCCTTTGGGACTGTTTTTATGCTTGCAAACACACCCACTGCAGCGACAGGGGCACTCTGATTAAAAGTCAGTGACACGCCATAGCTCGTGATTGCACACAAAGTTGAAAGCTGAAGTGAACATAGCCTTAGGAACCTTATTAATCTACTGTTTGATTAAACTACCTTTCAGCCTCCTTATTAAACTGCAACCGTTCTAGAAGAATAACAACAAAGTCAGATGAAAGGCAAGACTGCTTGAGGGCGTTATTTTGTGTTGTCATTGACTACTCATAACTAAGAGGGGAAAATGCATTTTATCCAAGGTAAGGAAAGATGTGACAAGCATTAATACCTCCTTTAGTTTGTTTTATCACTGATATATCCATAGGGAAGCGCCATTGCACTGCACAGGTAAAACCATTTCTCAGTTAAGTGTCAGTGGCCACATTTGAATGAAGCCAGGGAAGTGCATGAACACTAACACACAGCTTTCCTACTGATAAACCCACTGCACAACTTGCCATTGAGAGGGTGATGCAGATACAGAACGTTTTATGAAGGAAGTTTCCACACAGCGTCAATGCCCCAGTTTTATTTATTAAACTATTAAATTATTAATTTATTCAAGCATTAATTTATTAAAGTATTAAAGTATTAATTTATTAATTTGTCAATTAACACTACAGCAGCATCTGAAAACTCAGCTGAGGCCAGACTTCCATGAATCCGGCACTAGCAAAAATGCATGGTCTAGAATGAAGGGTTTCTCAGCTTGTTTGCATTCTGTTCCCAGTCTGATACACGAATTAGGGGCTCAGCCCCATGATGACATTACCACTGCCTCATAAGAGACAGAGCACCCACTGATGGGTAAGGAAAAACTTACCTTCATCTTCTGGGTCTGTGGTGTACTGGGAGATGCACAATCTGCAACTCTAACTTTAGAGATAAATAATGGTCTAGAGGAGCAGTTTTGATGCAGAAGCATAATTTCCAGAAGGTGCATGAAAATGTGTCAGACATTCCCTTTGTTTTATCCTTCCCTTATGAGTAGATGAGTGCTACCTTGAGTGACTGCCCTTAGTTGCCTGTCCCGATGGAAGGAGACAGAAATCCTGCTTTACATAACTGAGTACATTTATGTGAAAGAGCTTGAATGCTCTGTGATGCTCACTAGCAATGCCACTTATTGCAAACAAGTCTCCAGTCTATGCTACCTCTGTTTGAAGAGAATAACAACCATGTTTGAGTTTTTTATTATTTAATACTTTCATTTCTCCTTCCTTTAGGACGTGGACTCAGGCATACAAATCAAACAGCTACAAAATCTCCTGTGATTCCTCCTCAAAGAATAAAATAATTAACTTGATATATCAAGACATAATTCAGACTAGAAAAGTTACTGCTGTGAGAAGTGGATTAGTTGAGGTACAATTGTTCAGCATCAGGAGATATTAACCTATATTTCCCTGATATTAGAAGTAAAACCAAACCAATAAATTTTAGGAAATGGCTTTTAAAGTGTATTTGTAAAGAAGTTCAAATATTTACTAGCTTAAATAGTATTTCTATTTAAATATTTTTACAAGCTAGGGAAGGTACAAAGTAATTCCTGGAGGGTAAGTCCTCAAACATAACAATTCGTATGCCAAATGAAATCCACTGCTGGTGTTTCTTCAAACTAGGTAATGCAGCATTAACCTCCCCAAGCTCACCAGGCTCCCGACTTTCATCAGCATTCAATTGTTGATGAATTGCCAACATTTTGGAAGTAAAACCATATAAACAAAAGTACAAATATATTTAAAATATAAATGCTTCTTTGGTGGAGATCAAGGAAAAGATTAAATACCTCAGTCTGGCAAAGGATGTAAGGGTGTTCCTTAAACCCCCTTTGACTTCAATAGGACATAAACATACACTTGAAGTTTGGCATGCTCAGAGCTTTGAAGAGAAAATTCACAGGCAGGTTTGGGAATTGCAGCATGGAGCAGTATCCTATCCAGGTTTTGGGAGCCCAGCCCCATACTGAGCTTGCAGGTTTGAGTTAAATGTCTATAAACATGGCAAACACAGGTGAGGTCCAAATCCATGTGGCACACTGTGTGCAGGGAGTGGGCAAACTTACCTAATGGGCAGGTAGGGGGAAAAGGGTTTAGCTTGTCGTAATTGCCTGTTTGTGCCCCTTGGTGCAGGGGGTGCAGAGCAGGGCCAGGCTCGTCCAGCCAGCCTCCTGTGGGAGTCAGAATCCCCTGGGACCATGCCAGTCCATCAGGAGAGCAGGAGGAGGGAAGGTGCAGTGTCACAGGCTCCTCCATGGGAGCACCTGTGCAGGTGCCTTTCCTTGCTCTGCCAAAGAGTGTTTGCTCTAACAAACAGCAGGACAAAAAGGAATACAGGATTGTAGCTTCCAGTCATATTCTGGGCAACCTCCAGTCCACGGCTGGGCTTCCAGACACAGGAAGGATGGGAAGAACCTTGGTGGAACCTTGTGCCACCTCCACAAGGTTTTGATGTCTTGGTGCTCAACAAACCCCAGCTTTGTCTGGCTGAGGGAGAACATGAAAGGTCTTCCAGGGAGGCACAGCAGTGAAAGAATGCCTGGCATGAAGTGGCAGATGCACTTCAGAAAACTGATATTTTGGGTGTAGGTTTCTACAGGAACAGATACCAATCTACAGGTTAGATACCAATGCCTACATCTTCTGCTGGATGCAGTCCCAACTTTTCACCTAAAGGTGATTTTCTGCCCAGGTCCAATTCATCAGAAGGAAGTTGAAACGTGTCTGTTTTGTAAATAATTTCAATTACAGCTCCCTGGTGCTTCACGATATGTTCCTGAGGCTCCAATGGCCCCTACCTTTGTAAAATCTCTCCACACTCAGTGTGCCTATTGCCTGTGTTGTCCTCCTGTCATTTTCGCTGGTACTAAATAAAGCTTTCAAAACTACTCAAAACAATTCTCATGGAAAAGTACACATTCCTCATGAGCATCATTTCCAATGGGAACATCTCAGTGGCCAAGTCATCGTTTCTTTTATTCTAGTATATCTTGTCAAAATGATGTTACTGCACATAGTCTTCATCTAACAAAAGAGCTTGCATTAGCATAGTAATGGTCCTGAAAACAGCTAATGGTCTTACATTCATGTTGAATGGGAGCAGGAAATCAGTTAACAAAAATGCAGCAGTCAAAAATTCTGTAATAGATTCAAAAGCCATAATTATGGCATACTGAGGGTGGTGGTGGGGGTCACACTATATAATGTCAGTCTCTGTGACTGAATGCTTTCCAGAGTTGTCATTCTTACTTTTGTCAAGGAGTTCAAGTATTTTGTTTAATTTCTTGTAGGTGAAGGAAGAAGATGGAATATTTCACTATATGATTTTTTTAAAGATATAAACAGAAGTCTACATCAGATGGAGGCAATGTGTGACCTGGCATATTGAAAAAAAAGTGACCTTGTAAACACTGAATTTCTCATCATGTTCTAACAAGAATTCTGGGGGAGGACAGATTTTTCTTAGAGAGGGTGAGAAAAAGGCAAACAGGGACAAGAACAATTCAAAAGTAAAAAAGTAAAAATTTCAGCCTGATTCAATTTGTGGTTTGTCATGTTGGAATGAGCAATCTGAAGAGTTCAAAATATTCAGCTGTGTAGGATGCCCCTTAGTGGTTGAATTTAAACACTGTTGACACACAAAATAATTTTAAACACTGAAAAAGACCCCAAAATAATATTTGTATTTAGTAACTGAGAACAAAGGATTTTAAACGCGAACATATGCACAGAAGAGCCTACATAGCCATGTTTACATAAAATACAAGAAACAGTTGGAAAAATGCAAACCAATAGTAAGAGAACATTCCTGAATAAGCTACTGTACCAAATGAGAAGAAAACAAGGGAGAAGTAGGGGGAAAAGGTTAAACTCTATCTCTATTTTAATCAGAATATATATTATGAGATGAGTTGACTTTGCAGAAGAATACAGCCAGATATTGAACTCTGCAATGGATCCCAACCCAATATTTTCACTGATATTTTCTAGAACAGAGAGTTTCTGCACAGCCATGAAGTTGTCTGGTCTGGAGCCATGAGCCATGGGCCCTTCCCAATAACATATGGCTGGTGTAGCCTGTGGCCATCTCTGCTGTGACAGAAGGCTACCAGCTCGTGTTACAATACACAAACGTTGCTACTCAAAAGGCATCAAGAAGTGTTTAAAATTCAATAGAATAAGCTAGAGTGCACAAATTCTGTAATACCCAAATGTACAGTGCAAAGAATCTATGAGAGATTAATTTCATTTGTTCTAACCCTTGTCATGAGGAATATATTGCTTCTAAGTTCTTCTTTGCAAAAACAATCTTTGCATTGGAGTCATTTGCAAAAGCTGCAACGCAGTGACACTCCCAGAGCCCAGCACCCACACTGGTCTGTTTACAGCTACTCTGAATATAACTGTATTTTACACCTTTAGATCTCTAGGTATACACTGGATAATAAAAGAAGTCCATAATATTTACAGAAAGTCTGTCTCCTTTGGAAATCCGATGCTTCTGATAGCAGTTATTATTTTTCTTTCTTGAACGAGTCTTCAATTCTTCCCTCTATTTAACTTTGCACGTGGAAATCACGGCTGCAAAGTGCCTCGTTACCTCCACACCGGTAACAGAGGCAGAAAAGCCACTCATCAGCAGTACTGACATAAGCCTGGACTTTTTGGGTCACATCCTAACCCACCTTAGGTGGTCAAGGGGAACCTCTTTGCCTGAGTGAGCTGGTGTGTGCTGTAGCTGGATATGCTGATGCCGAACACTCCCAGGAGCAGTGCTGCCCGCTGCAGCGCTGTGTCTGACGGGTTGATAACCATCTTTGCTGCAGCCTGAGTCTGGGGGAGAAACAGGGCAAGTTACAAGCTGATTCAGCTCAGTGCAACACAAAAGAAGGTCTTTGGAACCTACAAAGCACTTTTTTCTTCTTCGTGTCATTTTACAGGGTATGACTCTGCTTTCCACAGAAGGGCATTTCACACATCTGTGCATGTTTTGGAAGGCCCCCTTTTTATCAGTTTGTAAAAGATAGGACATGTTTCTGATAAGATTTTCCTTTCAATTGCTACTCATTGATTTTGGCGACTTTAATGGGGTTCCCTCTGGCTACCTGAGAGGGATAGCTGAATCAAGTGTGGAGGCTTAGGCATAAAGGAGAAGGAACTTCCTTATTCTGTAAAGAATAAAGATCTCCCTTCCAACAGATTAGCTACTAGTACAGGATGTTCCTTTGAATGTAAGATATTAATTCAGGAACGCAAGCCTAGAAGGGATCACTAACATCCTTTATGACGTCCATAGGTAGGACTAGAACAAGCAGATAAGTTTTGACACAGTTACTTTGTCAAGTCCGATGAAGAAGCAGGAAATGCAAAGCAAAGTAAAGATAAGAATTACTTATTTACTATCTGAATAACAATCAGAAAAGGAATTAAGTTACTGTTGCTTGCCTAGTCCAAATGATACACTGACCAAGAGGCAGGAACACATTTGCATGGAGTCCCTAGAGAGCAAACCAAAAATTCGTCTACATATTAGCACTTTGGGTTGAAGTATAGCATGTGTCTTTCTAGGTGCTGCATTTGGTTTCTTTAAGTGAAGTAATTACTAGGCCTAAAATGTGGCTTTCTTGTTGTTTGGGGTTTTTTTGTTGTTGCTTTTTTTAATGCTTTCCCTTGCAATCCATGGATGAAAAGCATGACATCACTGACAGGAGCAACAGATTCCAAGGAGCCTCTTTTTCACTTCCAGATTCTAGGTTTTTATTGAGCTTAAAGAATTAAAGCTTAGTGCTCTGACCTTGATAAATGTGTCTGACTGTGGCCACTTCAGCCACAAAATAAATAAAGACAAAAGAAATTTCAAACAGAATTACTGTGTAAGGTGATATCAAATGTTATGCAGGGAGGTGTGAAAGAAATTCATGGCTAGGACTGAAACACAGCATCTTTAGCTCAGCCTCTCAGCCACTCAACTATCCCCCCATAGCTGCTACAGTCTATGATTCTGGATGCAGTGCTAAGAGCTGTGACATTTTCCAGAGAAAGGATAGATACTTGTAAATATCAAAATATGGAATACAATAAGGAAGATGCTTTACTTTGGTGTTTATATATTTATAGCTGCTTTAGTCTCAATTATTCAGCTGATTTAAAACATTTTCTATACATGCTTTTGTTTTCTTCCTATAATGATTGATAGTTTGATTTCCCAGTGTTCCAGAGGTCTGATTGAGGTTTCCTTATCACAGCCACAGAAGCTGGCTGAAGTGTTTCACTGATGGGTCAGCTGAGTCGCATCCTTCTTTCCATTAGCATTTTCCCACTGCCCCAAACACACAAAGCCATTGCAAGAGAAAAGTTATGGAGAAGCAGTTTCTGTTTAAGCACTGCAGAAGAATTAACTTCTTCCAAATATTCCGCATTTGGTATTCCAGCATGATACCAATTATCAAGAAATGTCATAATTAATTTGCTTTTCAGCAGAGGATTAATTATTTGAGTTATGTGAGTTAACCCACAAGAAACCAGTGCTCCCTTGGGTCGGTCATGCAATAATGTAAAATAAAATCAACCTGATGAAGAAAAATACAGGTATTTTTAAGATTAATTAAAAGCAGGAAAAAAAAAATCATACCTGCAGCAATCTTATATACCCAGGTGTCATTCTCCGGAGAGGAATCATCATGATTTTTGAGTGTTCGTGGAATTTCAGCCCCTACAATTCTAGAACACACAAAACATTACTAAACCCCAGGATGTTTTACAAGTTGACCTCTTAATGAAACATAAGATTAAGCCTAATGCAGTTTGCTACAGTGCCAAAAGCACCCCAAGAAGCAGAGTATGCAAACATCTCTTGCTCACCTGATGCTCTGTTCCCTGGAGGCTTTTCCATGCTCCAGGGCCTGGGGTATATAAAGCCCCTCTCTGTTGCATAACCTGTCACATGGGATCTGTCTGCACTGCTTAGGTGTTGGCAGGGCTGCAACCATCCTGCCTGGGGCCAGGTATGTCTTGCAATATTGGAAAACTCTCTGGGAATGCCTAAAGCTCATTAAGAGAGCTGACCTCCTTAATAAGAAAAGGACCTAAGCCTGCTTTATAGATAGCACTGGACATAGGAAAAGGAGGTCATTATAGCATTTTGTGTTGCAGAGTGACAATGCAAATAGGATTGGATGTGTTTATATAACTTAAAGCATATATTTATACCCACAGGATGACCTGACCGGGTAGGAAGTTTAATGCAGCCATGACCCAAGTTGAAAGCATGTGCTAATATAACAGGGCTATTTGGAGGCACATTTAAAAATAAGTGCTTTCTTTTCTGATAGCATTCCCTTTTACTCAGCATTATGCACAGTCCTGTACATTTTTCTACTGCTAGTTCTTTGAAAATACCTAATCTGATACTTTCTGTTATTACTACTTTCTGTTAACTGTGATCTCTTTTCACCGTAGTGAGCTTGAATTCAGTTCTATTCCTGCAGTCATATAGCACACTATGTGAGAAATGGTGGTAAAACATAATCTACAAAATTAGTTTCTCCAGCTTTTAGTAGTGTCCATTGATAGACCATGCTAAGAAAGCTCTTTTTTTCTATTTTCAGTATGTGCAACCTTGCATATAGATAGCAAGGCAGAATTTGACTCCAGTTGCAGCCCTACTTCTAAACACGCAGGGTAAGAATCTTCAGGTGTTGTAAGTCAGTAGAGCACCAACGTGCACATTGAGCCCACACCAGTTTTCATGAAAAGTGCTCCAGAGATCAGTGCTGACTTGAACCCCTATAGTCTCTGCTATGGCAGTGTAAAGATCTCTGAGAAATATTCCTGCTGTAAAAGAGCAGAACAGAATTCTCCTTGGAGAAATAAGCTATTCCAGGTATTCCACAGGTATTCCACAATGATACCACTTCCTCATCTTCCTTTCAGCAGAGGCCTAATTAATGTTACATAAAGGAATGCTTCTGTTTTATTCTGAGGCTCTGGCTTACACAGCACACAGCAGACAGTTCTCATTCTCCTTCCACTGCTCCATGTTTGTAGCACACCAACCCTGCTGGCACAAACAGAACAATGTCTCATTAAAAAAAAAGATAACTTATATTGAACTCATCCTATAGCCTCAATCTAAATCATCATCGTCATTGAATCATCACGGATGGTTTGGGTTGGAAAGGACCTTTGAAGGTCACCTAGTTCCAACTCCCCTGCCACAGGCAGGACACCTTTCACTAGACCAGACTGCTCCAAGTCCCATCCTACTTAGTCTTGAATATTTCCACAACTTCTCTGGGCACTAAAAGCAAGAGACTGTGAACCTACCAATCTGTTTGTTCCCTTTTTTTATAATATACAGTTTTCACAGTGACCCCATGCTAAACCTTTCACACTGTATCCCTTAGCTGAATACTGTATTAACAAGAAGTAATCAACATAAAATTGGGAGCTGACTGAAGTTAACAGGAAGCCTACCAGTACCTGCCCAAACACATTTGGGATGAAAACCTGTAGTATGAAAAGTCAAAGGCTTTTTTCTTGTTTCTCACTCTATGTCCATTCCAGCTTTCCCAAACAGTCAGGAGAGGGCCTGTGCTTACTGCCCAGAGCAGGACAAGGATAATGCTGTGGAGTCTGCCTTTCCCTGGAAATACACAAAACACTGAGATTTACCTTTAAAGTTGCAGCCTTGCCTACATTCAAAGGAAAACCTCCTTACTGAAGTATCAGAGTTTCAGGAGCTGCAAAATTTCTGCTACTTTGTGTGTAACTTTCCATTAGGAGAAGGGCAGTGAGATACCAGTGTCATGGTATTCAGAAAGGGAGAGCTTTCCAAACAAGTTTCTTTGTGTGGAAAATAAAAGGGAAAGGAAAGAATATGCTTTGACTGACATAACTGTCGTTAAAAAGGATCTTTTGGCCATGCACAACACAGCTGAATTGTAGAATATTTTCTGTAATTGCAGGTGTTACCAAAAGCTGAATTACATGTCCAAGAAATGTTACTCTGAAAGAATAACCATCCCAGGCTGTTTCAGAAGAACTTTGATCAAACACGGGGTTGCCTCTACTCCTTTTGAAGTCCAAGCCTCTGAGAATTGAGTCCTGACTGCCAGGACAGAGATGAACGTGCCCCTTCTGGGCAGGGACTAGACCCCAAGCCACAAAGGCCTCTCTTGGCACAAACACGGGGACCCCACGTGCTGTGCAGACTGCTCACTTCATTCATCCACTAATGCCTTCACTGCCTGATGGAGGCACTGCTTTCTAATAGGCATCAAGCAGCTAAGAATGCAAGTGATACGCTGACATCCTCCCCAATATTAAAGACAAGGGATACTTTTAACTCAGCTGTCAATATTCACCACCTTGTGCACTATTTCCATTAGGAGAACTAATCAATAATGAAATTAAAAGTTCCTTTGCTGTAATCCAGTGCCTTTGGGACCAGCAAGAGTGCTTCCCCAAATACAGCAGGAATCAACCAACAGAAATGAATTCTTTCCACACTCTTAAAAGGCCCTTCTTGATTGGAACTCCCTAAAATGCTTTCTGTGCTGCCAGTGATCATGTCCCTGCCTCTCCAGAATATGGGACTCTCATGACAACATCACCCACGTCAGCTCAGTGCAAGCAGCAGGGAAAACACAGCACATGGGGCTCTGGCCCCTGCTCTTCTGGCAAAATTTGAAGCCTGTGCTGTTGACCACCCTCAGGCAAATGCCTCAAATATTTAGACACTAATGATTCATGGACTTGTCATTTTCTCTATGTGCCCCAGACTTTGTTAGGTTCACTTTCACAGGCAGCTGCTTCTCTTGACAACTGGACTTTATGATCTTAGAGGTCTTTCCCAGCTTTAATGATTATATGATTCCCCCATCATAAGAATCCTCTTTCAGATCCTTAATAATGTTTTATCTTAAAATCAGACTCATCTCCCCCAGTTTCCTTGTTTCCTGTGCTCCATACAATGATTCTGATTTACCAGCTCATTTTCCCACATACTTCCTAGCATATTTATTTTTATCCTGACAAAAGGGCAGCTACATCAGCATTTCCCTCTATACCAGCTCTAGCACCAGAAATTTCTCTTCAGGAGAGGGTCCCATACTGCTTTCTTCTGCTTGTCAGTTCTTGCCATTGGAGACTCTTGTGGAATCTGGAGTAGCAATGGCCTATGGCACTTGAGATGCTGGATGTTAGCAGGCCCTGGCTCCCACACACACAGGAGTCCATTGCCTGCATCTACCTCTGCTTTTTCCCCCCCTCATTGCTTTCTTTTTTTTTTTTTACATCTGTTTCTGAAAAAAATTTTACCCATCCTGCAGCAGAGGGAGGGAGGAGTGAGGCATGTTCAGGTGCATGAGTTAAACCACAGGAAGAGGTGGTGGAGGTGCCCAGGTGAGCAGTCCTGTCAGGCCTCCCCTCCAGTGCAGCCAGGGCACCACAGAAAGTCCCCTGCAGAAAGGACACAAGCCTTGCTGGGAGCTGCTCGAGCTGCTGGTGGTTCCTGCAGGTGATGCTGATGCTGCTGAGCTGTGCATGCTGGCTGGGGCTGCTGTGTTCACTGACTGCCACACCTGCACATGGGTCTGGCCTGGGCCCCAAAAATCATGGGAAAAGCAGGGACAAGGCAGGTGATTCTCCTGCTGCTGCACTCAGTTCTCAAGGGAACCCACCAGTCACATTACTGGCTTTACTGGGGCAAGGTCACGAGACTGACAACGTGAGAGCAAGCATGTGACACCAAGGAGGGGACATGCTGCCCCACGGGTGGCTGGGGTGAGCAGCCCTCACTGCCAGGGGAAGGCAGTGCACAGCTGCAGACAGGAGGAGGCTCCAAGGCACCTCAGGCAGGTGGCACATGTGCATGTTGATGGGCATCAGTTTCTTGTGACCCACTGTACGCTTGGGGCTGGGGCTGATGTCTCACAGTTACTGCTCCTACCTGATGGGTACAGATTGCAGGCAGAACACTGCAGGGCACTGCCTACATGCAGTCACATTTCTGAACAATAAGCTGGTTTGAAGCAAGACTCTCTGCTGGCTTTGAGGGCCATTAAGCTTGATTTACTCAAGGCTCTCTATACTGATACAGGGACAGAATTTTAAAAGAGGATTTCCCATAAAGCATATACCATTTTCATTCTATACCTGGTGAACAATATGACACTTGGAAGTCATAATTTTGAAAACAATCCAGATATTTAACTAAAGAAGTAATTTCCAAAATTCATCATCCTTAGAGAGTCCAGGCTGCAGGAATACAGGGCAGAATTCTGGACCTACCCACAGCTTCCACTACATCCCTTTGTGCAGGATAGGAGCAAACATAAAGTGCTGTCACTGCAGGCAAATCAATAAAATAAACCATATAAAGAAAACAAACCACCAAATCTTCCTCAACAAACAACTGTATGACTAATCCTAGGCTTTTTGACTTCAACAGTTATTAGATCTGAGAGCATGTCCTTGCAAATCATTATGTGATTACTCAAAAATTAGAGCTAAGCTGGAAGTAATTTAGCCTTAAACAAAGGTAACTAAACCACCAGCTCTGTTGGGGTAACAGGACTGGGCACTGTCAGTTTACAGAAGGAGGAGACAGTCCTGCCCCAAAGAGCCTAGAATCTCTGGGGAGGCAGATGATTACCACCAGTTGAAGGAGCACAGGGAAACAAGAACATATAGCTTGGCATGCGAAGTGATGTTCTCAGCTCACTCACAGTCAGACTGTTTCCAAATTTTTGTAGGCATTGCAGCAAAACAGTGTAAAGGAGAGATGTGAAGGTGGTGAATGAATTTTAAGATGATGAAGGAGGCAAGGAACAGGAACAATGTTAGTTGTATTGTGTTACACAGTAGTATCTTCACAAAGCACAAAATTAAAGAGAGGTATTGGAATGCGTTGATGACAGAAGTAGGAAATGCCATCAATAAAAGAAGACTGCAATGCTGTGTAGATGAGGTATAGACTGCAGAGTTCAGTCCTCAAAGTCATCTAAGGTTACAGATACACAGCAGCAAGAGATTTGTGTTGCTGAAGCTTATGGAGTTCCCATTGAAGTAGCTTAAACTATTCATTTATTTCCTGCTGAGCATTGACTCCTGCACTTCCCACAGCTCCACTGCCAAGCAGCCACTCCTGTGTTTGCAGCCTGCCTGCCCACAGTGCTGTGATGCCATTGAGGGACAAAAGAACAGAAACTGACAAAAATGTAATAGCAAAATAATACCAAAAAAATCAAATTCATAACAGCTATGGAGAAAGGAGAAATTATTTCATGAAAGCAAATTTTGTCAGAAAATGCTGCAATATGTACGTGTTAGAAACTACAGGGGGGGAAAAATCTGGAAGTATTTCCTTAACAAAGGTAGGTAAGCATTAATGTCTCTGGAAAAGCACAAAGGTACTGCTCCAGAGCTTACCTAGAACCCAGTTCTGTCAAGCAGGGCTGGATCTCTCTCACCTAACTCCAGACAAGATACCTACCTTGGAACTAATTGCTCTAAATTCCTATTCTAATTTACTTATTTCAAATGTTCATGTTAAGATCAGGGCAGGAAGTGACAACAGTACAGTGAGTTGGTATCAACTGCACCCCACTGATTACAGCAGGACAATTCAAAATGAAGCTGTCATGAAGAATGGCTTTTAAGATGACCAATGCAAATTCAAAGCATGTATTACAAGAAGAAGCTGTGTTTAACCTTACAAAAGAAGGATCATGAAACCCTTCCTCTCAGATATAGACAGGCAGTGAGGATGTCCTTGAGCACTGATTTTTGCCTCACTCCCCAACTACTGGATGTGTTCAACAGCCAAGCTTCATCTCCCCTCACTCAGCAGAGGTATTCATAGAGGGAAACCAACACCAGTAACATTAAGGGGCCATAGAAAAGTCAACACATGAGAAAGCCTGAATTCAAGGTTTTGCATAAACAGTTACTATCTGACCTGACATACAACTACAGCATCTTTGGGGGGATCATCTCCACTGTCCTAGCACAGTCATTGCCCTACAGAACTGACAGCTACTGATCCCTGAGCCATCAGTTGGATGACCAAACTTGCTATCATCTTTTCTCTAGCTCAGATGTGTACTAGTATAGATTAATTTAGTCCTTTCACAACTGAAAACCAAAATGAAAAAAACAAACCAAAGACAAAACAACCCAACCCAAACCCACAAATAGAAACAACGGCCATTTCTTGAAGGTCAAAAGACTTTAATAGAAGCTAGCACCTCTTGAAAAGCTGCTGGTACATTCACACCAACCACTGGCAACCCTGGTGTTAGGGTCCATCTTAATGCACTGCACAATTTTGCAGAATTTGTAGGTTAGGCTGTAACAGAAAACTGTTCTAGCAGATATGGGCAAGGAGAAGCTTGCCTGTCTCTGCTGTGCAAGACATTGCATCACAGGCACTTCTGTCTTGTCTAACTTAATACACACTCCTGGAGAGTTGGTCCAGTTTAAAATGCATAGCAGAATTACAATTGCCTTTTTGGAGCAACAACTTTATGCCTTGCTGCTTCTGCAGTGAGTTCAGAGGTCAGCCATGCTATGAGAGAAGCTGGAACACTTGGCCTGAGAGCAGTGCTTGCTGACCTGAGAATCATCTGGGTGCATACTGCTGGACAGACTTATCTATAGCCATTATTCTGTGAAGGCTCGTATCTGAAAGGCAGTGGACAGACTTCCAGCAGAGGTCCAGAGTCCCAGTTAACCCTGGAAACATTTGTTAAGAGTTCCCTTTTTCTCCTAAGTGCAATGCCCTGTGCTGCCATGTCTCAGTATTCAGAGCACGTGCTCTGTAAGCAAGGTAGTGCACTGGAGGACATGCAATGCAGTCCTGACAGCTGGTGAAGAAGGTGGGGGTCATCCTTTAACATAAAGGCATTTTTCAGCTACCAAGGCACTGCCAATCTGACATGGGCAGCCTATGGCACCCCTGTGGATCTATCTGGATTCATGAGTCGCAAGACACATCTTTACTTAAGAGCACATGCACTCCTCTGACTGTGTGTACCACTTAGCTGTTACTAATCTATGACAGGAGATTATTTCTTGCTCTAAAGGAGTGACATACAGTGGCTGCTATTTTGTACAGAAACAAGGCATTAGGCTCTTTCCTGGGAGCAGCCCGCAATTTCCCATCTGTTTAGGAGCAAAGAGGGTTGAGCTTGTTAAGGAGCAAGGCATGTTCTCTCATTCTGCTCTACTCCCCAAAGTCCACTAAAATGGGTATCTACATCAAGACATCCACCAGATACTGGCTCCCATGCCAGGATGAACACATGTTCCTGGCTGGCCATCCTCAGTGGGTGTTTTTCACTGTGAGAGCTGGTATGAGACATTTATTACAATCTGTGATGAGAACTCTTCATATTGTGTCCTTTGCTGCTTCTGTGGCTGGCGAGACTAAAAGCTGGACTGTCATACTCCATGTCCTGGGCATCCCTCGTTCCATCTGCAGAGGCTTCCACGTCATGCAAGGTTTCATCACAGCACTCCAGATATCTCCTGTATTGTGATACACAGTGTGTAGATACTGACCTGTGTAACCACTGTAACCCGCCCACTGCACATGCACACATAGCCCAGAGTCTTTGCAATTTGAATTTGCTTTTAAAAAGCTGGACAAATCATTCCCAAAAGTGCTGTATTGCTGCTGGGAAATGTTCTCATGAGTAAAACTGTTCCCATGAGCAGATGCATATGCAACCAGCCATTGCGCAGGGTTCTTTCTCCTCGTGTATCTCCCACATTGCAACCCTGTTACACAAGTCCCTGAAGGTCACACAAGTGACAGAGCTTAGGAAGCAGCCTTCTGACAGGTAATTCCAGGTATTTGGGTATGGCCAGTGAGGACAGGAGGTTGTGAGATCTCCTGCAATGCTTGTGAATGACTGGATGGCTTGCAAAGAACTGCCCTATTTTGTGTGTGTTAACAACCCTAACACACAGCATGTTGTGCTTTTCTGTAGCTTAGGGACATGTTTCACTTGTTCCAGAGCACAGCTACAGTGTGAAATTGTAGCTGCAGTGGGGGTATCTGGGGTACCAGGGCGCTGGAATAGAAAAGGATTCTTCTTCTAAGAAGACACGGATACATTGAAAGTGTGACCACAGTTTTGGTTCCAAAACTCTGTTTTTCAACAGAAGTACACAACTTCAGCCAGTCATTTCATTGGTTTCTCTCTGTGCCTTTCAAACAAAATTTTCAAACAGTCAAAATGTATAAGTTACTATATTCCACATATGGCTTTATAAATTGTGAGTCATGGATTCTACAAAAGCACCTGTTCCACCTTCCAAACAAACCTGTACAATCTTCTTTTTGGAAGGGCTGGAACAGTTAAAATCAATGTAGAGCTATTACGAAAATGTAGAATTTTACTGACATTTGCCATTCCTGAAATAGAAAATACGTCTAAACATCCAGAGGTTGTAAAGTCTTCCACAGTGGTCTCCAAAGGAAATTTTCTTACACTTGGTGGCAATGGATATCTAGGTCTGTAAAATCCAAAAATGGTTTCTGATTTAGAAACTATAAATGCTTTGATTCATCCTGAATATATTTGGCAGTATGCTGTGTGTCTCCAATGCAACAAGCTAGTGAATCAGACCACCAAAACCACAAAAGGTCTGTAAATTCCCTTGTAAGACTTTAAACAGAAATATAAGAAGATATAAATTACTTGAGCTTTCCAAGTATGACAGAAAATCCTTCAAAGCTTTAAATTAAATTACAAAGCTTTAGTGGGAACCTTACTAGCTGAATTTTTGTTCTTGCATGCTTTCTAGCATGTTCCCTTGTTTTGGTTCCTTGCAATTGCCTTCACATTGCTGATTTCACATGGCTCCCATTCCTTACTGTCTGTCTTCCAATTTAAATGTTGTAATCCCTTAAACAGACATCTGTTAGCTCTGGCATGGCATTGTACCAGCACAGTTGTGGCTATTTAACACTATTGGTAGTCTATTTTTAGGCATAATCCTGGTAAAGGTACATGTCTTATGTTGTGAACTCTAGCTGAACACTGCAAGATTCTTTCATCAACTTAAGAAAAGGGTAAAAAAAATCTATGCAATAAATATGAAATAAAGCATGACAAATACATTAATCCAAAGAGCACCATTTCTATAATATTTATTCTTTCATCAGGTGGTCTTTATTCTGATGTTGTGGATGATGTCTGTGAGGCCAAGCAGAAATTACTAGAACAGAATTCAAATTACCTAGGAGTGGAAAACTAAATGAGGGTCAGAGCAGTGAGCATTTGCACTTAAGTACAATCCATTGGACTTAGCATGGACTTCTCTCTTCAGAGATCACATTTCCCAGGGCACAACCCTAACAACTCACAAGGACCAGATGGAATTCACCTAAGAGCTCTAAACCAACTGAAGGATGAAATAACACCACACTGCAAGCCGCAGTGTGTAACCTCTTCCTGGAATTGTCTGTGTCAGGGGATGGGAAGGTAGGGAAATGACTCATTTTTCAAAGGATTCCAGGGATGATCTGAGGAACTACAGATCAGTGAACTACAGATCAGTCCTTGTTCAGCAAATCAGTAGAAGCCACCGCAAGGAACAGAATGAGCAGACACATGGAAAAATTTGGGAAGCACTCCATTAAGCATCCATAAAAGGAAGACACACTTCACAAGCCTACTGGCTGGTTTTTTTTTTCTTGAGAAATCGGCAAATAAGCAAACAAGGTGTATTAAAGGTAATTTTTACAATTAAATGGAGAAAAAGAAAGCCCTTAAAGAGGAAGTCTCATGGGTTAAGAAGATCCTCATTTAAATGAATAAGCAATTAAAAAAAATGAAAAAAAAAGTACTAATGCAGTTTTCCCACTGGAAAGAAATCACCAACACAATCCTTTGGGACTTTCTGTCAGGATCTGTGCTGCTCAGCAAAGTCTTAAATGACCTGGAAAAGGTGATGAATAATGGGAGAATGGAGACTACTGATTTCATTACAGTTATCAAAAGCTGACTGTGCAAAGCTGCAGAAAAGCACTATGATCATGGACAACTTGAGATAAAATGGCAGATAAAATTCCACATAGGATATCGTGAAATGGTGGACATAATTATGTAAACTGATAAGGTCTGTTCATGAATTAAAATACCATGATGATATCTAGTAAAGGGTCAAAAAAGCAACTAAATTATCTGAAAAGGACTAGAAAACAAACCAGAACACAGTTCAACAATTGTGTGGTGAACCAGTATTTTTAATAACATGGGCAGTTTTTGTTCTCTCATCTCTGAAAGAATGAAGCAGACTTAGAAAACTTACAGGAGTAGGCAAAAAGGCTACAAAGAAAAGTAAGAAAAGTTTCTTTATGAAGAATCTGCAAACCAGCCTCTTCAAGTTGTATGTGTCCTTCTACTCTCTTCTTCCCTGCTTCCCTCCTTCCTCTGTATTGAGTCCTCTCCCTCTCACGTTACTGTGTTGTTACCGAAATTTCCATAGTCTTCCCAGACAAATCAAGGGGTCAAAATACAAGCTGGGATTTTCTCTTCTAACTCAGAGAGAGGGCTTCTTCTATTTTCCCATATTACTTCTGCAAGGCAGCAAATGAATGTGGATCTACTGCACCAATATACAAAGGTAAAAAAAAGTCCTTTGAGTTTTTTACCTCTTTCCTGCATCACAGCCTTGTTAGTAAGATTTTTACTGATTATCAGACATTGACTTCTCCAGTTTGGATGCAGACACTGCTTTCAGTGCAGAGCTTCTCTGTGAGTTAAGAACTTACTGCAGTGGCAGACTCTCCCACCTGGAAGTTACTTTCAGACCCGGCTGTAAGCTCCTCCCACTTCAGAGCTTACAGAAATCTCAGCCCTCTGCTTTTCCCTGATGGTGAGGTGGTACTACTCTTCAAGCATGTTTCACTCTTACCTCTCATGTATGGGAAGCTGGAGTCAACTTTATTTGAAAACTGGAGCACAGGTGCTACAATTGCCAAGGGGTACATATGCCCTGATTGCTTCATCTTAAAACTTATCTCTGACCAGTTTTGAGTCTGATGGAAAATCACTCTGATTTAAAAGATGTGTTCATGGATTCCCACTCACTGGAGTGGGACAGACACAGTTACTGAGAAACCCACTGCTTCAGTCCTTGGATCAAACCCATTCAAAGACCTGTACAGTTTGGTTCAGGAGGAGTGGGACTATTGGGCTGTGGGTGGGAAGCTGCCCTTTGTATAGGCTCTACAAAGATTTTCCATGGGGTGCAGAACAGTACATTCCTATGAACTTGTACACAAAAGCCTTTCCCTGCTAGAGATGATTTGTTTTTTACATTGTCTGTAGAAGTGTCCAATTATACAGATTACACAGATTTCTCCTTTGCTTGGTTCCCTACAGCCTCAAGCACTCATCTTCATCAACTTAGTGTCACATATTTTTGTGAGCATCAGAAACTCAATGGAAGGCTGAGTGTAGCACTGTAGAAAGAAGATTGCTAGTCACTATAAAAATGCAAAGCACAACCAAGAGAGGGTGCTTTAATTTCAGATAGACAGCTGTAAAATTGCTTAGCAAAGAGAGTTAGAAATTTGCTTGTACTTCTTCCCAATTGCAATGCAGAGGTGAATGGCTGTGTACTGATAAAGCCATCTGTCTTGTGGGTGCCTTGAGGAAGCCTCTGCACCAAAGCAATATTGCCAGTTTTACAGTTAATATCCCGGTGCACAATACTCTTGAGCTGAGAGCTGGATTGCAGACATTCCTGCTGCCTTAGGGTATCCCAGAGCACAGCATGCCCAGTTGTAATGACTCTTGTTCAAAAGCACAGGCTGCTGGATTGGGAAGGGGGATGAGGAATGCTGCAGGGCATAATGCACTGCCAGCACACCATTCCATGCACTGAGATAATATTCAGGTCCATGGACTCAGGTTTGAACCCAAAGAAGAGGAGGAACAACTGTCAGTAGCACGGTTTGTTGGGCACGTTTTTCAGGTAGTGTGCACATCCTGGAGTGCTGATTTTTACTGGGGTAGGATTAATTCCCAGTAGCTGCTGTGGGGCTGTTTTGGATTTGTGCTGAAGACAGGTTTGATAATTGTATTGGGTTTGTGTGGCCAGGTTTTGGTAGAGCAGGGACTACAGCAGTGGCTCCTGTGAGAAGCTGCCAGAAGCTTCTTCCATGTCCAGCAGAGCTAATGCCAGACAGCTCCAAGACAGACCCACTCCTGGCCAAGGCAGAGCCAATTAGGAATGATAATAACACCTCTGTGATAACATAGTAAAGAAGGCAAAAGAAAGTTACTGGACAGCTGTAATAACAACCAGAGATGAGTAGAGTGAAAATATGTGAAAGGGACAGCCCTACAGACACCAAGGTCAGTGCAAAAGGATAGGGAGGAGGTGCTCCAGGCTGGGATTCCCCCACAGCCCATGGTGAGGCAGCTGTGCCCCTGCAGCCCATGGAGAACCACAGGGATGCAGAGATCCACCTGCAGCCCGTGGGGGAGGTGCCCATGCTGGAGCAGGTGGATGCCTGAGAGAAGGCTGTGATCCCATGGAAGGCCTGTGCTGGAGCAGGTTCCTGGCAGGGACCTGCAGACCTGTGGGGGATCCACACTGGAGCAGCCTACTCCTGAGAGACTGCATCCTGTGGCAGTGATCCACAGTGCAGCAGTCTGGGGAGGACTGTTGCCTGTGGGATGGACTCATAGTCCATAGAGTTCATAGAGAACTGTCTCCTGTAGGAGGGACCCCAAGCTCAACAGGGGAAGGACTCCTCTCCCTGAGCAGGAGAAGAAACAACCTGTGATGAACTGACCATAACCCCCACTCCCATCTCCCTGCACTGCTGGGGGAGGAGGAAGAGCTGGGATGGAGGGAGGGGTGGGGGAAGGTGCTTTTAATCTTTTTTACACTTCTCATTATCCTGCTGATGTTTTAGCAATTAATTCATTTAATATCCCCAAGTTGAGTCTGTTTTGCCTGTGATGGTATTTGATGAGTGATCTCTCCTGTTCCTTATCTTAAACCATGAACCCTTTGCTATATTTTCTGTCCCCTGTCCAGCTGTGGAGGGGAGCAAGAGAGAGGCTTTGATGGGTGTCTGGAACCCAGCTGGGGTCAACCCACTACAGTAATACAAATGTTTCACTGTTGCTGAGCATTGCTCCAACACTCAAGGCCTTTTCTGTTCCTCACCTCATCCCACCAGTGAGGTGGTTGGAGATGCACAGAGAGTTGGGAGGGGACAGCTGACTCCAGCTGATCCAGGGGATATGGGGTCATGGTCAGTGTGTAAAGCTGCGGGAAGAAGGAGGGGACGCTTGGAGTGATGGTGTTTGTCATTGTTACATGTGAGGGAGCCCTGCTTCCCTGGGGATGGCTGAACACCTGCCTGCCTGTGTTAAGTGATTAATTTATTTCTTCTTTTGTTTTTCCTGTGTGTGTGGCTTTTGCTTTACCTATTAAACTGTCTTTAAACTGTCACTTTTGCTCTTTTGATTCTTTCCTCTGTCCTGCTGTCGGGGAGAGTGAGTGGCTCTGTGGTGAGTAGGTGCTGAATGTGGTTAAACCAAAACATCCGGATATTCACAAAGAACAACAACGATTNCCCCTGTCCAGCTGTGGAGGGGAGCAAGAGAGAGGCTTTGATGGGTGTCTGGAACCCAGCTGGGGTCAACCCACTACAGTAATACAAATGTTTCACTGTTGCTGAGCATTGCTCCAACACTCAAGGCCTTTTCTGTTCCTCACCTCATCCCACCAGTGAGGTGGTTGGAGATGCACAGAGAGTTGGGAGGGGACAGCTGACTCCAGCTGATCCAGGGGATATGGGGTCATGGTCAGTGTGTAAAGCTGCGGGAAGAAGGAGGGGACGCTTGGAGTGATGGTGTTTGTCATTGTTACATGTGAGGGAGCCCTGCTTCCCTGGGGATGGCTGAACACCTGCCTGCCTGTGTTAAGTGATTAATTTATTTCTTCTTTTGTTTTTCCTGTGTGTGTGGCTTTTGCTTTACCTATTAAACTGTCTTTAAACTGTCACTTTTGCTCTTTTGATTCTTTCCTCTGTCCTGCTGTCGGGGAGAGTGAGTGGCTCTGTGGTGAGTAGGTGCTGAATGTGGTTAAACCAAAACATCCGGATATTCACAAAGAACAACAACGATTTACGGGCTCAGCAAGAAAAAAAAGTGGCAAAGTCTGGCCTAGTTTGGATTTCTAAAATAGAGTTTTATAGTTCCAGTATAATTTTAGACTTTTTTCCTTTGGTCAGCTTCAAGCTAAATACCACCCAAGAGACTGCTGTACAAAGCAGCTATGATTCAGGACAGCAGTGATTCCTACTATCAGCCTTGGACAATCAGAGCTGCACCAAGGTTGACAGAGAGGACCCACAGTTGCTACTCAAAAGACTAATGATCCTCTTGGAAATACTTGCCCAATGTCATCTCAACTCTGTGACTTTTACCTCCCCAATTTTCCACAGCTCTCATTTGAAAATACAACTCTCAGGTTACCCATGAGAACGCTGTCAAGCAGAGAGCAGAATAAGTCTGTGGGTCACCACCACAACCTCCAAGGGAAAAGCTGCTCTTGTGTCTCCTTCCCTCCTGTTCACACCACCTCAGTAAGCCACTGTTGCCAGCTGCTTCCCAGGATCTGCCCATGTTCAAACCCTCACCCTGTGGTACCTGCAAGGTAGTTTGAGACCACTTTTCACTTTGCAAGGCCTTGCAAATTATGGAAAAAGTAGATGGAGAGGGGACTTTTAGAAACACAACAATCAGCAAAGTGCCTCAGGTAGCCTGAAAAGGACACCTGAACTGTTTTTTGGCTTGATACTGAACTTTGATGTTTCTTGCTTATGCCAAAAGGAATCAGACTGAAAGAAAGGATAGCGCCAGGACATTTTCACAGAAATGATGCTTTTTTCCCCCTAAGACTTCCAGTGTAGGTGAGAATTAAGGAACCTTTTGGAATCCTGCAAGGTGTTCTGTATTAGCAGTGAGCCAGATCCTGGGAGCTGAAGGCTCTATGCTGTTTGTCTGCAAGGGCTCACACAGCCATAGTTCAATTAACATTTCTGATGAATGCTTACATTGATCTTATCTTAGGGTTTAGATCGCTAATGCTGATGCTGACAGTTAACATGCCTGTGTTCCAGTCTAGAAATCTGCTCAGGTAACTGCTTCTGTAAGGAATTGAAAACTTACCTATCCCACTATAGGTATTCACAAGCAAACTTCTACATCTCAAACCTGTTTTATTCATCAGCAGTTAATCAACCTGTTGCAGGGATCTTTCTTCAATTACCAGCTGGAAGAAACTCAACACAACAGGTAATACAAAAACCAGACACCTTTGTAACTAAAACTATGGATCACGTCTTGCAGGAAAAGAAAAAATATGAATTTTCCCTTGATGTTTAAAAATAAACACTTTTACACAACAATCATTCTTAACTAATGCAAATCATTCCCCGCAGAGCAACAAACTGAAAATACCTAAGATAAATTTGAGAGGCTATTTACTTTGAATACTTTTCAATTGCTCTGCTTCCCCCGAAACATGTCCTAAAACACAATTTTAGAGGGTTTTTTTGTACAGTGTCTTTATTTTGGATTCTTCTCCTTATCTTAAAAACATTAAAGCTTTTGTGGAAAACTGAAGAAATACTTGCTGACAACTATTACACCTAGTGCCACATGACCTTCTGATCAAAACAAAAAGAGCATATAATAAATACATGTTAAATACATTAGAAATCCACTAGTTTATTTCAGTTTTCTGTTGTCAAGAAGAAGGTACAAATAGGGAATCATGACTGAATAATGTTATTTCTCTTTGAATCCCATAAAGATTAACACTAGAAATTAACATGTTCAGCATTTTTACTGATGATCTGGAAGAAAATGTAATCATTGCTGGTAAAATTTGCAGATGTCACCAAGATTAGCAGATAGTCAATACTGATGAAAGCAGTACAGGCACACAAAATGATCCAACATTTACTAATCTAGACATAGCCAAAAAAATTGAAGTTAATACAGCCAATTAAAAAGACAAACATTATGAACATGAGGTATGGAACTAAGGACTAAGTCCTGGATAGCAATAAATTTCAAGAGTATGTGTCTACTATTAAAAATATTTTAACATGGACTTCCTATACAATCTTATGGCAAGAAGTTGATCCAAAACCAATGAAACACTGAGTACAAAAGTTGGCACAGCTGAGATTTTAAATGAATGCTAAGTTTCTGTGCTCAGTTCCAGCAGGCTTGTTTCGTAAATGGTGGGAAAAAAATGTATGAAGGAGCCACAAAACCAAGTTGGAGGCCATAGAAGATGCCTTAAATCAAATAGTTTAAAGAGATTAATATTTAGGGTGTTAAAAAGAAGATTGCCTCATAGCTTGCTTACAGTGTTCAAAAACTTTCACAGAAACTAAGGGCTAGTGAGGGACTAATTCATCTAGTGATGGAAAGCATACCAAGAACTAATGGCTGAAAGTTAAATCTAGACAAATTCAAATTTAAAATAAGGCACGTGATTCTAAGCATGAAAGTGATTGAGTACTGGAATAAATGACTAAAAAGGGGGCTAAGTCTTCATTCCTTGATGTCCTTAAATCAAGCTGGCCTGCCTCTGCATATGACTTGCTTTAGCAAAAGACACAAATTGTGCTTTTGTCAGACTGGTCTTTGCTCTGAAATAATGGGAAAATTTATTACCACGGATCTAGATGGGGTCAGAGAAGATAATCTAATGTCCTTTTCAGTCTTACCTTCCACGAATCTATCAATTTACTGAATGAGTATAGAGAAAAAACTTTCTGACTGACTTATGCCATCTGGAGAACAATGTGATCCATAGCAGATTGTAAATCACAGAGTAATAAATATATGTCAGAAGCCATTGAGATGAATATATTCTTGCAATGCCTTCTAATTTAGAAATTTAGAGTTATTTAATATTTTATACATTAATTTTATTCTGGGTAATTGAATCAAGGTGAAAGGGTTAAGCAGACAGGCTAAATGAAACACTGTGCCATGTACTTAGTTTAATGTGGTTGGAAAAATCAATGAACTTTGGTCTGTCAGTCTGCAATCACAGATTTAATTGAATAACATGTCAAGTATTTTAAACTGTTTACCAATGTAAATAGAATCCAGCACTATAGTCATGGTAATAAGCCAAGCAGCTTTCCCTGAATTCCAATCAGATTTGAACATGACCTTGATTTTAAGCTCCCACATGCCAGACAGAGATCAAACAGCTATCATTATGTCTACAGAGTTCAGTGATTACACCTGTGATTCTCAAAAAACCATATTTGGTATTGATTCCTTCTGTAGATCCAGGTAATGGCTGGTAAGTTTGATATTCCTAGTAATGATTGCTTTCTTTGTGCATTTATAGTCACTTCCACTTGATTATTGTCACTGGGAGGACGAATGAATCACACGGCAAACTTTTACTGAGTGTACCTGAGAAATAGTGGAGGCTGCTTTGCACATGATCACATGAAGGGAACAAGAATGGGAGAAGCATCTCCTCAGTTTGTTGGGTGAATTCCACGCAGAGCTGTACAACAGCTCCTTACTTTTCCCTTTTACCACTCCCAGGCAGTAGCTTCCCAAAAGAAGACATGAAAGCATCAAGGAGAGGGGGTCACAGCACTGTCCAAGCCGAAAGAGCTTGCCACTGCCAGATCAGCATCAAGAGTAAGTGATGTTTTGGTCATGCAACACGCACACTCCTGTCCTTTTCTCAGATGCAGTCGATCTTTTTTAATAGGTTTTTTTTTCTTTTTCTTTTTTTTTTTTTTAACAGGATCCAGATGCCTGCAATGCAGATGTTTTCATGACTTACCTATTTATGCTTCTATACCAGTCAACATAAAGCACTAAGTTCTCCCACTGGTACCATTGCTCTAATTCTAAAATAGACATCTAGCAGCAGTCAGTTATATCAGGCTATTTAATCCCAGTGATTAGGAAGTTCTTCGGGATAGGTAAAAAGCTGCACCGTAGAGATCTGAAGTCAGGAGAAACAAATACATGCCTCCAAGCTCTCCTTAGCAATCTGCAGAACATTGCCTCCAAAGTGCCTGCTGGGGCAAACCTGTTTCACCAGACTGATCATGTGTGCAATATAAAATTATGAAGCCACTTTGAACTATCAGCAGCCTTACCCACAGGTTCAAGCATGTTCTCCATTGTAGAGAGGTCTATTACATTTCCTGAGCACACAGTCATCCCAGACGTGACAGAACTGGCTGTGCTGGTGCTGTGCAGCAGGGCAAACCCTGCATCAAACTGCTGCTTGTTTAGGAAAGGAGAAAATGGGAAAAGATAGGGAGATTGATGTGGGAGTACACAGACAGTAAGGCAACATTAGTTAGCACAGTAGGCAGCCTCATATTGACCAGGCTTTGGGTTTTGGCAAAGGTTTTGGACAGGATCACAGCAAAAGAGAGCTTTAAAGAAGTAAAGGAAGACAATGGAAAGATTGCGCTGCAGAGTTGTGGAAAGCACTGTGGGGAAAAAGCACAAGTGTGTAAATCTGGAAGTATGGCAAATGGGTAATGGAAGTTAATACCAGAGGCTGACAGGGATGGAGGAATCATCTGTGCACTGAATGAGGGAGGGAGAAGACTGACAAAGATCTTGAAAGTGAGGAAAAGCAGCCCCTATTTGATGCAACCTATAGCAGCCTAGAGTTGATGCAAATTAAGTATTGAACCAAAGATTTGTTCATTCTGTTTTTGTGTACTCCTTTTCAATCTTAGATTACACTTCTTTTTTGTCCATTATGTATCCTAAAGCAGGATGTAGCCGTAATAGACAACTACAGCTTGCTTATACACTTTACCAGAGTATGGAGTTCATTAAAATGACTACAGGCTATTAATTCCACGAAGTTAAGCATTCAACTTGGAGAACAGCCTTATTAAAGCTATATATTTGACCTTCACTGACTCTGGTGCATATGCAGTTTCAAATAATCATAGAATATACAGTTTTTCCTAGATTCCTAGAGGTAGTAAACAAATACAGCATCCAAATTTCTGCTTTTTTTAATATATATGTCCCCCCCGCCCCTTATGCCTGCATACATCTAACAGTTTAAAACAACAAACCAAATTTACTCAGATGCAACGCAGAGGATAAAGCAGTGAAGAGCGAAGCTTTTAATTAGCTGCATAAACACGCGCAATACAGCCCTCCATAGGAGCAAGCTAGGGCTGAAGCAATTAACTGCAAAACCTGCATAGCAATAACCTGAGGTTTCCCCAAATATTAAATATAATACGTTTTCCCAATCCTACAAATTACCATCTTTTGCACTCCCACTCTCTATTATTATGCCCAATGTGTAGCATACTGTACACATATAATGCACACCTCCTTCCACTCTATGTCTGTGGACTGGTTTTATGATACACATGGTATTACTAGGTGAAATAAGGTTTCTTTGGTGAAAGACAGCTTAAAAATCTTCTGCCTTCATGCTGCCATTCACCACTTCGTTCCTTTCTTGTTTTTCTTGAGTTTTTTGAAAGTTATTTTTTTCCCCAGATGTCATTTCAGACATTCAACCTATTGAGTAGTAACTCCTGACACTGGTGGAGAAGAGAAAAGCCAGCTGTCATAGAAAACACATTAAGGAATTTATAACTCCACATGATTGTAAACCACTACCTAAAATATTGCACCAATTACAAAGTAGTAAAAATTTGTTACTTTAGAGATTGATTCCCATATTACATATCCACAAAAGAGATATATTAAGGTCTTACAGGCAATTTTAGGAATAAAACATGTACCTATATATAGAGATAATGGCTTTGAACTCATTCCCTTGCATACAAGTGCAGTGACCAGCTTATTCACTACTGCAGATGTCTCAAATGACTTTAGCTTCTGTGGTCTTCCTCGTACAGGCTGGTAGGGGACCACTGCCTCTCAGAGCTTGATTTCTCTCCCACTGTGCAGCTGCTCCTTACTTACTGTGTATTGTTCAATTATGTAAATTAGAAAGTTAACCTGTGAAGACACATGCAGGCTACTTTCCAGCTGATCCTTAAATTCTTCTCCTCTTGGAGTCCATGGAGATTTTAAACCCAAAATTTTAAAGTTCTGTCTTCAAGGAAGATTGAAATATGCTAATAATAGTGTATGTGCAGTTTAGCCAGAAGTATTCTGATGCAAAATCCACTTAAAAACCCCTTCCATGTTTCAGAAATTCCATGACACAGCACATTCATTAAACTGAATGATGCTGAAGAAGCAAAAATTCAAGGCCATCTTGTTTGCCATTTATAAGTTTAGCATGAAAATCTAGAGGGATAAATGTTTCATTGCTATCTTGAAGGAGCCACGTATAGTGAAATGAAAAACAGTGTTCACTGGTAGATATCAATTTTAATTTTTAGTTTTTGTATCTCAGCCACATCATGATACCACTGCTCAAATAAACCTGAAAAGATGTAAGCAGACTGAGCACCATCTCTTTTAGAGAAGCAGTGCAGAAAAGTGACCAGGTATTAAAACTGAGATGTATGAAGTATTTTTGACTGCAAACAGGATGTCACATATGGAACTCCTGCCATTTTTAGAACACTGCCTAATTTAAATTATGAGCAATGTCCATTTCTTTTGCTTTTAAGATAGATCTTCCTGCTGTGTTCTTCTGTGCATTGCTTTTAAGTGTCCTCATGCGTGTTGCAGTTCAGCACACCATTGTCCGGTGCATTTGTTTCAGAAACAAATACACTCTTATGCAATTGCATTTATCTACAGTGATAATCTACAATTTATCTGCTTGATTTTGGTCCAATTTTCTAAACTCTTTAGCATACTTTATCCTCTTCATAATCCCTGTTAGTACAATGGTGGCAGTTTGGTAAGTGTAAGATTCAGCTCCTATCATAGGTCATTTGCAAAGGCATCAGATAACACTGACTAACTGGCTATGCTCAGAAACTGCTCCCGGGCTTGCTTAGCTGGGGCAAGCTGATTTCTGCACAGAATACAGAGCTCTCACAGTGGCAAAAGCAAAACAAAAAAGGAGAGATTGAAAGTAATCTTTTATCCATTATCACCTGATTCAAGCAAAGTACATTTTTAACCTGTTAACCTTTACTCACTGAAATAGTACAAAATTTTACCCTGCTTGAGTAGCAAGGCTGCACCAAATGACCCCGCTGTGGTCCCTCCCAATCTTACCCATTCTGTGGTTCTGTGAAAATATTTCTGTATGTGTGGTAGTGTGTTCCAGGCTGGACTAGCTGGTGCACAGGAGAGCCACAGAGCAGGCACAAAGGCCCAGGATTCAGGCAGGGATAGGACAGTGGCTGTCCTGCTATTCAAGGGATCAAAGGGTTGTGTAGTCAGCCATGTGAGTGCTGTCTGTGTCTGTCCCTGAGCCATGTGCTTAAGCATTGCTACTGTTTGAACCTGGAAACTGGAGTCACCTACACTGACATCCAGATCTCCAGGTACACCAACGTGGGATCCAGAGGACAAAGATCACTGGGTCCTGGGGTCTACTTATGGCAGCAGCTTTATAACCTCCCTCAGCAGAGTCACTCAAGTATCAGGAAACGCAGACACTACAGTTGTTGTGGTCCTAATTTGATCTCTTTTGTACTTGCGTTTCAAAAGTCTGTCTTTGATTACATGACCTCATTTATTTTTTTTCATATTCAGTGTTTAGGACAGATGATGTTTACCTAATGAGTAGCTGCGTATTCTTTTTTGCAGCTCCTAGGCCTCATTTACTGTGTGATATTCAAACCTTAAAGTAATGATGAAGTGATTAATTTCCCATGAGTCAGTTAAGAGGGTATCCAGGTGCTTCACATTCAAGTGATGTTTTCTTCTTTCTCCAGATGTAGGACTGAGGCACACAGGATCTCAGTGAAAAGTCACAGCGACAGTTCAATGCCTGCGTGTTAACAATTCAGAAGCCTTAAAACAGGGAACACACTACTAATTTCCCCTCTGCAAAGTCTGGTTTCAATACCTTTCCCAGCAGATAGAGACCAACTCAAGTTCTTCAGAGCTGCACAAAGCTCCCTCAGCTGTAAGACTGGTTTTCCTGCACATGCAATCATTTGGTGTATTACCAAATCCCTTTTAATTTCTTAAATTAATGAGAAAGAGGTATGATTGTATTTTTATTACAAATTTTGAGCATCACTAAACCAATGCCTTGCAACAGGCTATATCAAGCAACGCAATGAAACAGAAAAAACAAAGCAAAAAAACCCATGCAATGTTTGTATAGTCTCATCAGTAGTATATCTCCAAGCACATGTTGGGGGAATTAAATATGTTGCCCCCATCTGACTGATGACAAAGCTAGCATACCTAAATATAAGACATGATTTTCTCTCAATCACCTGTCAGATGAATAATACAGCTGAGAGAAGAGCCTCTCAAAAAGCACTTTTTTCTTCATGATTCTAAAACAGTTTCCAACCATGGATATTACTTACTGTAGTATCTACACTTGGATAAATTCAATTGCAGAAATATTACACAGCAGTAGACAGATTACATAGTAATCAGGGAGAGAGAACCCAGTCCCATGACTCTGCAGTCAGTGAAACCCATTGGATTGTAGCAGGCTGAGCGAAGAAGTTCTGAAAACGCGTAACTCCAAACAAGACCTACATGATCCACATGTAAAAACATATCTATGTCCACAATTTAGCAGTTTATTCAGCAAAAATACATTCCTCAGACATATTGTTGCCTAGGTCTAAATATAAAAATAATATAGTTCTGTTTTCCAGGCAATCAGATGTACAAAAAAAGTCAAGAAATATAACTTCCAGAAAGGAATGATAAATTTACAAACAAAAAAGACAATACTATACTTCTTAAACAAAATACTTGTTCCAGTTGATAGAGACTTATTCCAGTTAAGTCCCTTATCCTAAAGTGAAATGTACCTATCAATGCAGCTGAAGATTCAGGCCACACTCTTGACTAACCCATCACAAAAGTCACATTGTAGTTATACCTTTATTGTCTTCTGGAGTTTGTAACACAGACAAATAATTCATTTACCTGAAGGTGTAGAATGTGTATTTACACTGCTCTTCCTGAACAATTGATACTTGGTTCAGAGTTTGTATATTAAATTTTAATCCTGTGCATATGGGCAAAGGGGCAAGGCTTTATTTCCTGTTCTTCACAGGAAGGATATCTGTAATCCAGTAGTGAAAAAGAGATGTGGCTACCTTGGCATGATCTGAAACAAAGAAAACATATTCCTCCTGAAATACCTCCATGACATTTCTGAACACTAAGAAAAAGACTTGTGTGAACATCTGTTTCCATTCAATACAAACATTTCAGTAAAACCAATGCAGATACTGGAGCTTGAAGACTAATACCTATGAATTTCTATATAAGCAGGTGCATTTTATTTTAGGAAATAAGCCATTTGTATGAGACACGATTTTGTTCGTACACTTTGAAATTTCCTATTTGTTATGATTCAGTAATTAAGAAAAAATGAGATTGAAATGACATGATCATATGGGCAAGGCTTCCTTCTGTCTGGAGAATAATTTCACACATCATTATTTAACTTACAGCAGTACCTAGAAGACCCAGTTGAGAATGACTCATATTGTATAGATAGCTGCATTAAAGCCTTAAAATGCTATGGCTTCTGTCTTGACTCAGAGATTACCTATGTGACTTTATTGATTTTTAATGATAGGACTTTCTGCTCTACTTATCACATAATAATCACATTTAAGATGATTCTATAACATTATGCTACTACCATTTTCAAATTTCCTTTTCTCTGAATGCTCATTCATTCAAACAAGAGAAGTGTAAATTTCATCATTTTAAGGCCCCTGTATATCCAGCATCTGCATTGCTGGCACACAGTAACTGTATTAATTCTGGTCTGCAAAATGTACCTCCCCCTGCAATGAAGACTAATATAAACGACAATTCTCCAAAAAAAGACAGTTAACAGAAGCTTCTAGCTCTGCCATGAGTGATAATTTCCTAGGCAACAAGGGAAGAGTATGTTTGAGATTTGAAACTAACCAACAAAGGGAAAATGTTAATAGATTATAGAATGAAGTTGATGAGCAGAAGTTCATAAATGAGTTCATAAATTAGAGGATAATGACTTTTTTTTTAATTAGGCGATCACCTATGCTTATGCTTTAATAATTGATGTGAAATGGGAATTAAGTAGCTCTGGTTCCCAAAGCTAGTCTCCAGCCAGCAAAGGGAGCACTTCTTCCAGTCACAGCTCTTCTTCTTTACCCACTGCACTGTGGAGGATCGTGGAGGTTTCTGGCCTCCTTTTGCTAACGGCCACAGACTTTCTAACAGAGACCAGCAAAGCTCCCATCATGAGAAATCCATGTCTGTGTGGGTTCTAAACATTCTCTTCCCTGCACTTACAGAAGATTTTAGGTAGAGGTAAGTACTTTTTGTTAAAGACTATCAAATAAATGGAACTAGTATTAAGGCATTTTATTCTCTTTTACAGACTGACAACAATGACACTCTAAATAACCATGTTCACATGAACACTCTTGACCAACCCCAACTTTGTCTGATCATTCACGTGCAAAGTCAGAGGCAACTTGATGGAGTAATCTGAAGCACAAAGAAAAAGGTAAGCTGACAGAGGATGACAACTACACAGAACAACCAGTACCTCTGAACCATAGAGATATTCTTGTTTAAGTATTTTTTCTAATTGAAATGAAAGGTTAAAAGATAATACCTGCTGTTGATAATTTTTGTGTCTGAATCTCCTTAGTATTTTCCTGCAAAATTTATTGGATCCTACCATCACCCTTGTCAGGCCTTTCTTTGATATGACTGCAAATACTGGGATCTAAGAGCTTAAGATAAAACAGAAATTTATTTCTTGTTTCTTTTTTCTTTTGGATGTATTGTGATTTCCAATCTGAGTAACATGCTAAGAGATGCAAAGGAAATACCAAATTGTGGCACTGAACCAGTGGTTTTGAATTTGTAATCTGCAGACACTGAGCAGCCCATGGCTTTATTCTAAAACACATTTATCACCAGTAGGCATAAGCTTGTCAGGTGGGACTTGGTAACCCCAGGGGAAAGTTGGATGAAACCATAACGTACATGTATGAGGAAATAAAAGACGTAATGGTATGTATAATTTGTAACTTTAACTAATGGAGAATGTGCACTTATATGAAGAGATGCATCACTTATTTTTTTCTTAAGCTTCTCTTCCTCGAATTCAAGATAAAACTGAACAAAACATAGCACCCATCTTTACTTCCTTGATGATGGCATCTTAAGTAGAACCATAACCACGGGAAAAAGGGTTAACCGCTTCTTGAACAATAGGGAATAAAATGTTTATTTTGTAAAAATAATACACCTTCCTAAAATCAAGGGGTTTTTTATCATGTTAATATGGAATGACCTTTCCTTCTAGCAATTCGCACCCTCGTAAAAATAAAGAGTAAAAAGACAAGATAATAAGACAAAGTCATAAAAAAATTAGAGGTTACCCTTATGTACCGTGCATCTTTACCTTCATAAACAGTCCTAATTTGTCTTTCTAGAATAGAACTTGAATTTGTTAATACAACAGGTCTTTGTACTAACTCGTATCACCTGCTCATTGGGAGTGAAAACTAAAATGTAAAAAACCCACACTGGACAAGATGACCTGATTTTGAGCCAAATGTAGGGGGAATAAAAGTATAAGTAAAGGCCTAATTTAAAGCAAAGTTTCAGAGCATTGTATTTTCATTCACTGAATTTCCTGAATTACAAACAGAATGTATTTTTTAAAGTCTGCTGAGGAAAATTAATGACTAGCAGGTGTTTAATTATCCTTTAATAATGTATAAGAATGTATTTTTCCTCTTTCCTAAGTTGTTGTACCTCATGAATATCAAATCAGCTACTATGGTTACACCACTGTGAACTCAGAATGAGATTAGAATTGAGCCCAGAGTAACAGCAGCTATTAGGGAAAAAAATCAACTGGAAGAGTAAACAATTCCAGGCTGTACCAGCAGAAACATTAATGAATTTTAAAAATCACTCAGAAAATTGTCTTTTGCTTTTTCAAGTGATGAATACATACATTGGAAAATTAGGGGTTTTAATTTACTTCTGTTTTCTCTCGTCATTTTGACATTTCTGCTATACAAAAGTAAACAGAGCAACTTGTCTCAAGGCTGCAAAACCCAACAGAACTCCAACTGTATTGTAGAAAAGTTAGATAAGGCCAGTAAAGAACATCCTGAATGTTGTCACTTCAATTCCATTTGGATTTAATCAAGAGAAGCTGAATTAGTTCATTCAATGAAGGGCCAATACCATTTTCACGATTCCTGCTGAGTTCTACTTGGTTTGCACACGTGTATTACATCCAATGAGACAATGTGATTATAATTAAGATTGTAGGTTGTAGGCTTGAAATGCACAGAAGGATTTCATTCCATGTGTATGTGGATACTTCACATCCATCAGAACCTTAAGGGTTGTCATACTGCATATCTACCCTTAAAAGAATACACGTACTTCTGTAAGAGCATCTTTTTCAAAATGTATCAGCTCAGAACTCCACAGGCAGGAATTCTCTCTTTTCTCTGACACACAGCATTCAGTAGGCTCCAGTCTTGATGAGGATCTTTAGCCACTATCATGCTGTAAATTATTTAATGAAGTTACAAGCAGACGTCTCTTCTTTGAATGCTGTTGCTAAGCCTTCGATGGTTATGATCTTAATTACACTGTTACCACACTGCTACCATCTCTGCTGTTACTCCTCAAAAGACTCCTCAAAAGAGTACAATCTAAAATGGTTGAGATTCTCTCATGCTGTAGCCAAGTGCTCTCAACTCTGATTAAATTCATTGGGAGGCAAGAAAATTCAGCACATCTTGTAGATTTTTGTCTGATGCTGCAACACAAGTTCCAATGACTACTAGTAACGACTGCTTAAATGAAGACCACATGGAAAATTAATCTAATACCTCATGTGGACAGCATGCTGATCCCACATCCACTTGAAGAACTATTAACAAGAAGAGATTCTACTAAAATCATAGGGGTTATAATAGAAAATAGGAGCCTGTGCCTTAGGCATGAAAAGATTTAGTAACACAGCAATTTTTCTTTTTATGAATGACTTCAGACTATCATTTGTTATAAAGAGTAACTTTAAATTTTTACATTATCAATAGTATTTTTAAGAAACTTAGACCACATGCTTATATTTAAACAAAACCAAAACTGTAAATCAAAATTTAGCTTGCAAAGTCTGTATTCACGAAGCCACTTGCTGACCAGGAAGAAATAAAATAATGGGTTTTACTGACTCTTATGTATGTAAAATTAATCCTTAGCTGGAGGAGTGAAATCTCCAAGATAAACAAGTTAATTCCTGCAATTTAAAAGGTCTACCATGGGAATGTAGTAAAAATGCTTTAAATATGATTAAATCTTAAAACACTTTAGATTTTAAAAATAATGGTTTAAACCCCTGAATCATCTTGCATGCGGTAGTTGCTGCAAAGTGAGAAAAGCTTCCATATTGATTGTAAACATATGGGAAATAGGGATATCACTGTACTTTTGGTAGGAATTATGCTTTCACATCTTATATAAGCATATATTTACTATTACATCATTATTTACAGCTTCCTAATTGAAAAAAATAAAGTGGCGTGAATCTTAATTCACAAAAAAAAAAAAACTGTGTATGAACACGAGTGAATAGTACCTACCAGGAGACATCATGGATTGTTCTTGGAATTGTTTCAAAGCATCCTTCAACCTCTCAATATCCTGTAGCAACACAAGGGATTTCAGCCGATGCAGATGAGTCACATCTGAAGAAGAGATGGTGCGACATTCAAGGCATTGTAAGAGCTCTTGGGCAGTTGCTGAATTTACAGCAGCATCTCTGCATTCTGATTTCTCTGCAAAAACAGTTAGAAAACTATATTGAAAATATTCTATGAGCTCAGAGAATTTTCCTAATTATACTTTTTTTCCTAAGACAGCATATTCCTTTTTAGTACAACTGACAACCAATATCATGTACTTAAGAGTAGCTTGATAAACATTTTTTGTTAAATATTAAACAATGGTAAAGCGAAAACTACAAAACTCAATAAGTAAAAAGGACAAATAGGATTCATAATGATAGGAATGCAAGAAGAATCAAATTATCAAAGTTAGCAGAGAAATAAGGTGTGAAGAAGGAACTGTATTGTGGCCAAAGCACTGTGTTCTTGCTTCCTACATACAATATATTATAAACTGCACACACGTTTGAAGAAGGGAACAATTCTGTGGAACTACTGCAAAGCACTTCTGGAGGCAAACAATTACTCAGATATTGCACCTTTATGTTTTTATTTTAAAAGCAAGTATTAAAGCATGCAAGACAGCAGAGAAGGACATACATTGTTGTCATGGGTTGATCTTGGTTGATGCCCGGTGCCCACCAAGATACTTCATCACTCCCCTCCCCAGTGGGACAGGGCAGAGAAAATGACATGAAAAACAACTCAGAGGTTGAAATAAGGCAGTTTGCTAAAAAAACCCCAAAACTACAAAAAACCCAACCAAAACTAGCAGATATTTGCACACACATAATTAAAGAGGAAAAAAGATTTATTCTCTATTTTCCACCAGCGAGTGATGTTCAGCCACTTCCCGGGAAGCAGGGCTTCAGCCCATGCAGTGGCTGGTCTGGAAGGCAAACATTGTAAAGTTACAAATGCCCCCTGTTCTTCCTCCCTCCCTCCCTTAGCTTTTATATCTGAGCTGATGTCATCTGGTATGGAATATCCCTTTGGCTAATTTGGGTCAGCTAGCCTAGCTATATCCCCTCCCAGGATCTTGCCCATTCCCAGCCCCTTGATGGAGGGCAATGCTGGAGAACACAGAGCTGATAAGATGCCAGCACTGCCAAGCAGTAGCCAGACCTCTGGTGTGTTNCTTCCCGGGAAGCAGGGCTTCAGCCCATGCAGTGGCTGGTCTGGAAGGCAAACATTGTAAAGTTACAAATGCCCCCTGTTCTTCCTCCCTCCCTCCCTTAGCTTTTATATCTGAGCTGATGTCATCTGGTATGGAATATCCCTTTGGCTAATTTGGGTCAGCTAGCCTAGCTATATCCCCTCCCAGGATCTTGCCCATTCCCAGCCCCTTGATGGAGGGCAATGCTGGAGAACACAGAGCTGATAAGATGCCAGCACTGCCAAGCAGTAGCCAGACCTCTGGTGTGTTATCAACACCTTTCCAAGGCGCTGTGAGGGCAGCTGTGCATAAATGAACTTGTCTTAGCCACAGCCAATACAATTGTTTGTACAGTACTAAACTATAAATTCACTCTTCCATTCCAGTGACAATGTGCTGTCTGTCCCTTTAACCAGACTCCCTTTTATTCTGTTCTCTACCAGCAAGACACCTGAGAAGTACAGAATTTTCCCCATTCAGATTTTTAACATATGTATTAGAAGTATAATCCAATGAGACCGTTTGAAAATGCTGCTACAATCAATGGCTTTCAATTTAATTTAAAAAAAATAGGGAGTGTTTAAGTCATTCAACTAGAAAAGGCAAACAGCATAATGTCAGATCTATATATAAACTGGGATTTGCCTAACAAGAAAGTTAGTCACACTCTGATTTATAGATGTCGTATCTCATCTGCAGATGAACTTCCTTTCACCTAAGAATTCCTCTCTGTGGATTCCAAGGCCCTCACTGACTCAACACTCTAATCTGCTGGTTTGAAACGAGAGCCAGTCAGTCAGTCAAAGACAGACAAAACCTGAACTTGACTTGCAGGAAACCTGGAAGTTCAACAACACTCTTTCGTAAAAATCAACATGCAACACAGCCGTGGACAATTCATCAGGTTTCTGTTATGGGTCAGGTATTTACAGCAGAATTTGAAAAATATGCAGCTTTGCTGGGTCACTCTGGAGTTCCATTACAGCAAATGCCAAGTAGCTTAGCTTGCATTTATTTAGCCATACAGCGTAGTAGTAAAATTCTTAATTTTGGTGATAGAAATACCTTAGCCAGAAAGTAGGACAGATTTCAAATGCTAGGCTTAGTATGAAGACCTGATGCAGCAAGAAAATTTAACATTAAGCAAAGAAAATTCTATGTATAAATCTTGAAAAAAATTAACATTAAATCCCTGATGTCATCTTAACCAAGTTTTTATAGTAATTTTGTAACCAAAAGATGAATTTTATGAATTCAGAAGCTGACAGCTCTGCCTTAAGAAGGACTAATAATGGTAGGTAAGCTATTTAATATTCTCCATTCAGCTCCACACTGAACACTGGATAGGCCATTAGGGATAAATCCATGCAATTCTTTTAAAAATACTAGGGAATGTGCACTGAGCATCAGTTCCCACTGATCTTGTTCACAAGCATTTTATGCCAATATATTTTCCCAGTGCCAATAGTATCTTCCTCATTCCTTTACATGCTGTCTGTCAAGATTTCCTTATAGAACACAAATAAATCTCCTCCTGGGAAGGAGAACATTCTGAAAAGTAGATTGGTTCAGAGATACCAAGCATGAAAGTAGTCTAGGATAGCAATTGCCCTTATTTGAAGTTCTCTGAAAGCAAGTAATCCTTCTGGATGTTTGCCTGCAGAGGGAAAATAATTTTAACCACTTGTCCCAAGTGCATTGGAATGTTTAAAAGAAGAGCAAGGAACATCATGTATATTTTTAAAGACAGAGGATCACAGTTTTTTTCTATTGATGTGAATCCTTACATATTTATGTACACACCAGAAAGTGGGACAAATACTAGGTACTTACATGTCTTACTTCTTCTCACATGTCTCTCTTCAAGAGAGACACTTTTTTAATATATTTGTCCCATTTTCCAGCAGTAATAAATGCATATCCATTTTCCCCTGGGTGGTAATGCTCATAAAAAGAAAGGACAAAAAGTGGTACATACTGTCAGCAAAATAAATTTGCTGTGTTGCCTGCAGGAAGTCCAGAATGCTATCTGCCTTTTCATCTATGTCTTTTAAGCCTGCTGCTTCTTCTTTGATGTTTTTATCAGGCTGATATGTAAAATCCACACTGATAGTTTTTGTTACTAAGCCAGCTGCTCTCTTTTTTTCTTTCTGTCGCTTCTTTTTCATTTTCCTCTTTTTGTTTTTGCTTATTTTGGGACCGTCTGTTTGCTGCAGCTGTAAATTATCTTGAACAACAGTCTCTTGCATTCCTGAATCTGTTTGTTCTCCATGCAAATTACTAGAGATTTGTAAACTGCTCTTTTGTTTCTTCCTTCGAATGCGCTTTCTCTTGGTTTGCCCTTGATATTCCTCTGCTGTGGATTCAAAAGAGACATGAGAGCTGTAAATAAGATGATCTGTAATAAGCATTTTAGACCTGCATAAAATGAAATATGACACCCTTCAAATTCTGGGATACCTGAGTGGCTCTAACCTTACTAATACGCTTACAATGTCTTTCACTACTACAATGTCAAAGTCAACTTTTCTGAATGCATTAAAAAGACAAGCTTTTTCCCCTTCTGCTTTCAATAAAGATTGTATTCCTCTTCATGCTATATACTTTACATCTCATTTACTTCCTTAAGGCAGATAATATGGTTCTATGCAGAGTGAAGTCAAAAGAATCGCCAGAGCAAAAACCAGTATGGACAGACTGAGTGACATGACATGAGGGAGCTCCCCAAAGAGTCCCACATCACCGGTTTGTAGATTTGACCAAGAACACAAGAAGAATGTACATAATTTACAATGAAAGATGATAGTGTTTGTATTGATGATACCCATTCATGACAGTGATGTGCTTTAAAAACACTAGGCATCTGTTTCTGACTCATGTATTTTCTCCTCCTTAAACATTCTCCTCCTTTGGGGTATCTTACTGCTAGCTCAGTTTTGGACATCAACTTTATAGGAAGAGCATACAAGGCAACAGTGACCTTGGTCAGTAATTTCCAATCTCTTTAACAGTCTTCCTTGGTTCTGTTGTTTCCTTGCTACATTATAATTCCCCTACTATCTAATTCTTCAAAAGCCTCAGATGACATAGGAAGTAAGTCCCCCTTGCTTTTCAAGACATATTTTGCGCTTCTTTACTCAGATCTTATCCCTGTACACAAAGCCCAAGTTTTAAAGTTATCTCTGACCCTGAACTGATTGCTCTTCCCACACACTCACTTCTGGGGGTTAGCCCCTCTTGCACTAGGCAAGGAAGACTTGGTCAGAAGCCAAAACCCATCTTCCCTCTGATTGCACTCCTGCTGAAGCCCATAGTCATGTCTACAATAATTGCAGTCTAACTACTGGAATTCCCTCATTCATGGTCTAACAAAATCCTCACACATTTAAACATCATGGATTGCAGAATGCCAGTTTTCTTCTATGTATTGAGTTTGCATGACAAGATTTTGGTCATGGGGGCTACAGGGGTGACTTCAGTGAAAAGTTGCCAGAAGCTTCCCCTATGTACAGCAGAGCCAATGTCAGCCAGCTCCAATGTCAGCTTGCTGCTGGCCAAGGCTGACTGATCTGCGATGGTAGTAACGCTTCTGGAATAACGTAGTTGAGAAGAGGAAAAAAAGCTATTGTGCAGAAGCAACTGCAGCCAGAGAAGAGTAGCGTGAGAATAGGTGAGACAAACAACTTGACAGACATCAAGGTCAATGGAGAAGGAAGTGCTCCAGATGCCAGAGCAGATTCCCCTTGCAGTCCATGGTGAAGACCACGGTGAAGCAGCTGTGGCCCTGCTGCCCACGGAGGTTCATGGTGGAGCAGAGATCCTCTTGTGGAGGACCCTCCACTTGAGCAAGTGCAAGCCTGAGGGAGGCTGTGACCAAATAGGAAGCTCATGCTGGAGCAGGCTCCTGGCAGGATCTGTGGCCCTGTGGAGAGGAGCCCACACTGGAGCAGGTTTGCTGGCAGGACTTATGACCCCACAGAAGACCCACACTGGAGGAAACTGTTCCTGAAGGAATGCACGCTATGGGAAAGGACTAAAGCTGGAGCAGTTCATGAAGAGCCGCAGTCTGTGGGAAGAACTCATGCTGGAGGACTGTCTCCCATGGGAAGGACCCCATGCTGGAGAAGGGGAAGACTCCTTTCCCTGAGATGAAGTGCCTGTAACTCATTTCCCATCTCCATGCTGCTGGTGGGGAGTACGTAGACAACTGGGAATAAAGTTAAGCCTGGGAAGATGGGGGGGAAGGGAGGGGGAACAGAAAGGTGCTATTAAGATTTGATTTTACTTTTCATTATCCTGCTCTAATTTTGATTGGCAATAAATTCAATTAGTATCCCCAAGCTGAGTCTGTTTTGCCCATGACAGTAATTGGTCAGTGATCTCTCCCTGTCCTTATCTTGTGAACCTTTAGTACTATTTTCTATCTCCTGTCCAGCTGAGGGGGGACAGTAGTAGAATGGCTTTGGTGGGTGCCTGGTGTTCAGCCAAGGTGAAAACACCACATTCTAATGTTTTGCTCTAGAAAGTTAAGACATTAATCCTTCCCTCAACCCCTACCTGCATGCTTCTAAATTCCTTACAGTGCCCTGAGCCTAGTACTCTTATTTATCTGACCCATTCTCTTAGGTTCAAAGCAACCTTGCTTGACTAAGGCAGGTGTAATATAGGAGAGACATCTGAAGCCTAATGCTTGTTTCAGAATGATATGCATAATCTCCTGAACTGTCTCTAACATTCTCAGCTTGTTTGGCTTTCTCATCCCTCCGCCCCCTAACCAGTCTTTGTCGCTATTTTCTCCATGGTTGGAGGCCCTCTCTTTAATTTCTGTTTCTTTTTCTGTCTTGAACTCTGTCAGCTCTGAGCCACTTTCTCTTTAAATATCACTACAGACTTTTAGTTCTCTAGCTGTCAGATGACTCACTGCAAAGCAATTTTCTATACCTTCAATGAAGAAGGCTGCATAAAAATAAATTTGCTGTATTGTAATTGAAAACCACAGCATGTTAAAGACACACCAAACATCACCCTGGACCCACAGTGTGGAATGTTTCACACCCATGGTATTTGAGCTAAATATCTTTATATGTGATTTGGGCATATGGGATGTGGGAAAAATAACGTCTGTGTCATCCTGAAGGAATAAAATATCAGAACTGAAGGCAGATATGAATGGTGAAAGATGCTATAAACAAAACATCAGTGTTTCATCTTGAGATCTAATTTGTACTTTCATGGAAGTATTTGTGTTATAATAGGTGAATTTCACTGCAAATATGTATTCATTGTTTTGCAAAATTTCTCAGCCTCTGTTAATCTGAACAGCACTGTTTGCTAATGACACTACTTTAATCTATGCTCTCAGTAAAGCAGCCTAACTTGCTCTTTAAGCATCTGAGACCCCCAAATCTCAGTGAAACTACAGCATGGTGTACAGCCAACCACCCTTCTTTGGTTTGAAATCACTTGAAAAAAACAGGGCAGAAGCCAGAATGGGGCTTAAGATAACCAATGTTTTGAGTCAAATCCAAAAGCTTCCCTATCCTAAGTAGCTCAGGACAGCAGAGGGTCTAAAGAGACCATGGTAAAGCAGTCAAAAGGCAGAACGAATAGAGTCTTCCCACGTGTAGGTATTAAGATAAATGCCTGACTGAAAGAAAACCAGAACTATGCTGACTTTCCTCCAACACAGGAAACAAACACAAGACCCTACCTAGTTCTCCTGAGGAGCTAGAGTGGCAGTCCATTAGCAGTTTTTGTCATTCTTTGCCCCATATTCTAGTATCTGTGTAGTATCTACTGTTCCATGTGTGGGAGCTATCAGTGATTCAACATCAGGAACAAATGCAATTAGATGCTTATGAATGCAAAGCAATGCACACAAAAGGGATTAATTTGAACAGCTCCCTGGTAGGGGTACAGTGAGCTGTTATCAGCTCAGGAAAAACAAAAGCCATACCTGTGCATCAGCACGGAAAGCTCAATGAAAACATTTGCTCACTTGGTATCAGTGATCATAACAGCTAACACCTTGTTTGCATACATAAGAAAAGAGATGGAAAATAACAGGAAAAATATTCCAAAGCTATTATACAAACCTATTGTACTGTTCAATCTTGTAATGCTGTATTTCTTAGCATAATTCTAGAACAGTAAGATTTTGGCAGGCAAAAGGAGGACTCTCACAGAAGTTAGCAGAGAAACTCCAAAAAGATTTGTATGATTTGACTTGAAAGAGTAACAAAATAGACTTTATTTCTGCCTCCTCATGTGAGAACAAAGTGGCATGCAGTAATTCTGAGCTGTTTCACAAGCTAATAGAAGAATGTGAAACCTATTTTTCACTAATGGTAGTTTGCTACGGATTTCCCACGTGTGTGGTATGCAGAGGAGCCAAGGGAACTGCTTGTTCATATAACCAGCAAGGCTACCTGATTACAAGAGCCATGCTAAAATATAAATGAAAGTTATACAAGAAACATACACCATAAAGTGTATGTCACAGCCCACACAATGACCTTAACAAATGACATGTTCAGTGGGATTCGCCTCCCACAGCTTTAGCTGCCTGAAAATACTTAATGCATACTTAGACCTATGCTCCCTCTGGTAACCTGAAAGACACTTTCATCTTCAGAAAGCAGTTTATCCTCAACCAGCAGGGATGGAAATGCAACCTGAAGGACTTAGTCTCTCTCTCCTCCCTTCCATTAACCACAAAGGAAATTGAGATTATGAGTTCTGACTAGATGCTTGCAACAACTGAGAAGAATCAGTCTCTTTTACACAAAATATTGGTACATAGGAAGGGGTTTTTTAACATGAGTCTACTCATCAGATGATTTTTACTAATTAACAAAATCTCCTGCTTTATACAAAACCCCAAACAAGACCCAACTTCTGAATGGTTCTCTGCATTTCAAGCCAGTAGGGAGGCCTGATAAAATTTCAATAGATACAAATTTGATTCTAAAAATTTTTCCCACTGACAGAAAAGGTTTGCTATGTCAAAGCTGAGTAATTCTAACAAATGCAGGGAATATACACTATGCAAGCAATCTCAGTATGTTGAGTAAGTACTGAAGCAACAATGATAGGAATAGTTTTTGAACCACACTAACCCTAGCCATAGCTATAGCTACAGCTTGCTCTAATTCCACAAGAGCTGATGATTTTTCCTCTGTTCCATAATGGTCTGTCACCTCTCTCCCTTCTAAGACCTACCTCTGCTCCACAAGTTGCTTAATTGATCACATAATCCAATTATCCAGGGGCAATTGATTCTAACCTGCTTAGTCTGCACTTGGTGCTCTTTCAGACTGAGCAAAGTGTCTTCCAGATGGAATGCCCATACACATTTTTCAGTCAGAGTTGTAATTGCATAGGCATTTCTTTCAGCCTTAATAAGAACCCCTTCCTCAGGAACCGTTTAGAGTTCTTTTTTTTTTTTTTTTTTTCCATGGATTCCTTTTCAGATGCAATTTACCATGCAGGTGCACAGTCACACTACCCTGACTGACAGTATGATATGGAAGTAGGAATGAGCAGCTTCAGAATGTAAGTCAGCACTAAAAGAAAAAGTGATTTTCCAACAGTCTGCCTTATCTTCTCTGAAAGATTTAAATCCAAACTGCATGTTTCTTTAACAGAACAGAGGTATAAATATGTTAAAAAAAGAGACTTTAAATGAAATAAGAGAACTCAGTTTATACATCTAGCTTACTGAATTGTGATAATGAATAGTCAGTGCAGCCAGTTTCTGTCTTCAAGGGAAAACAGAAAACAATGAAAAACAGAAAAAAATATTGACAGGAAGATTCCCAATAAGCTAACTTTTATTGAGTTCTATTATATTAGGAAGTTACTTTGTATTCATCATCACAGCAGCTGGAGACACAAAGAGATTAAATAGGAAGCTTAACATAGGGTAAGAGCAACAGCTGACTTCCTCCTGTCCAGACTAACCATCAGCATGAACTCACTGCTGGCAACTCCATGATGGAAAAGATAAGTTTCCTCAAGTTTATCTTTACTAATTCAGTTCCTTCAGACAATGCCAGATGGAAACATTGAGAGACAGCATCCTGTAAGACAATGAAAAACGGGAGGCTGATTACTTAGGTGTCTGCAAGTCCAAGGGATACGAAGTTCCACAGGATGCAAAATGAAGTTTGGCTCTGCGAATAAACCGGGATTTTTGAATGCTAGGGATTTTTAAAAATCGGGACCCTGAATATTATTAGAACAAAGTTCTAGAAAAGGGGGAAAACAAGAGAGAAAAAAGCATATAAAGCAGACTGATGAAAACAGTCAAAGAATATCCTCTCAGCTTTAGGAATATAATGTGCTGATCATGACTCAAGTATGGCAGCAGCTCTCCTGTTCAAGTCCCACATTTGGCTGTCTGGATGTTGCTCACAGTAATTCTGTAATTCAGTTGGTTTTGGGGCTTTGGGTTGGTTTCTTTTTTCAGATGAAACAGGATGTATGCCCCTCCTGATTTTTCAGCCAGTTTAAGCTCTTTTATTCTCCTTGACACTGGATTAATCTTCCATTGTGTGCCATGCAGTCAAAGCAGAGGAGTTTAATTTTGGTTTAGGATCTTGTAAGGGGAAAAATGAATGCTATTTTTAGTGCCAATTAAGATATTTGTAGCTGCAATTTGATCATGAGTGAAAAGCTGTGGCTAGTGAATGCAATAAAATGGTTCATTAGAATAAAAGCAATCCTGGAAAGAGCTCAGGCACACAAAATAACGTTACTATTTTTTCACTCTTTTTTGGGGAAACTGCTTCAAATCATTTGAAACCAGAGAAGGAAAACCCATTTAAAGACTTTAAAACTTCTATTAATGTGTAACACTCACAATGTTGTAGAAAACTGCAAATGACTGGAAGCTGTTTAGGATAGGGACTATCTTTTATTTTTTCATTCATACTATGTTTGTGTGCTGATAAATGAAGAATTCACATAAAACTGGCAAATGTTGCATAAGTGCTGCCTACCACAAAGGAGTATTACCTCCTGGATTTTAAGCAAATCCAATTAACACTAATGACAATAATCAGTTAAAGACAGACACCACTTCTGCATAAGTCTTCAATCATAAATGTTCACCTGATTGTATATACAGATGAAGTTCTCTTACTCATAAGTGAAGTCAAATCCCAGCCATAGGACATAGGTCACATCAAACAACTACCTGCTTCTATAACCTGTATCAAACAGTAGCCATACACTGCACTCAAGAAAACATGAACTCTGGACTTACACAGAGATATAATAATGGCCATTCTTTTGCACTTTTAACCCTAATAATTGCCATAATTTTGCTTTCTGATTGCTGCTGAGTGCTAAAATGTTTTTACAGTTATTCATCATATTGTAAAATCCTACTCCTGCTTGTTAACAGTCACTCCTGAGCGCACCATTTTGCAGGAGAATTTTGACTAGTTAATTTTTCCTAAGTACACCACTTGACAACTGTCTAAGATGTGTTTCATCTATCATTTCTGACAAATCACTCAATCTGGGATTACACTTCACCCAACTCTAGCCTTTAGTGCAGTTGATATCCATGTAGCCATCAGGAAACCTTCTGGTATCACTGTCCATTCTTCTTACCTGACCATCTACTGAACACAAGCCTCCAATTGTGACCTCTGTTTTGAGAACTGCTGCATTCTCTTAATCTGCTTATCTATTTTTCTTCTTTCATGCTGTGTCTATGTGCCCTCTTTGGAGGGGGCCTTTATCAAAAACTTGGTGGAAATTCAAGGAAACCACATCAGCTGTAGCATGAGCCTTATCCATGTACTTCCTACGTCTTCAAAGATTCTGAGATGCTTGTATACTACCTCTTTGCAAACCTTCTGCTGATCTGCCCCATTCAGATCACAGGTTATCAGGCATCCACAAATATTACTTTGCATCATAATTTGTGCTGAACTGCTTAAAACAAACAACAGGATTACAGGCTTGCAGTTCCCTCGATGATTTAAGAACTATTTTAAAAAACTGGCTTCACACGATCTAACCTCAAAGTCTCTGACAACAAGGCAATTTGAAAAGCAAGTAGACAGCAAGGCAATTTGAAAAGCAAGTAGCTATGCATCATTGTCAGTAAGGTGGGCAATTTTTTTTTCCCTTAAATTCTTAAGGAAGAAGAATTCACCTTAAAGTTTAGGTGAATAAAATCTGGTACTTGTGATTTTATTTTATAAATTTATTTTGTTGCATGACCATTAAATCACTTCAGCTTCACATAAACTTTCAGAAAAGCCAGGAAGAAGTGCTGCAACATGGGATTCTCCATGGTATTTTTTCCACAGCTACATCAATGCAAAGGATTTATTTAACTTCTCTGAAACAGGACTCTCTAAATACTCATTCTAGACCAAGATCATTGGCTCAAAAGAGTGGCAGACACATTGCTCCTGATGCATCAAAAGTAAGACCTTTTGCCAGTTTTAATTCTATATAACATTTGCTCAAACACTCCTTTGCCTGTCTTACCGCATTCTTACATTTAAATATGTTTAATACATCATTTGGGTGTGAATTCAGCTTTTTAAAAGACACCTACTTCTTTCTAACAACTTCCTTTACTCTGTTGTCTGGCTCTGCTGTCTTTCTCCTGCTTTTTCTCAAGCCTTTCATGACAGGTGGTGCGCGCTGGCCTTGAATATCACATACGGTGTCCTTAAGTAGCTTCCATACAACCTGGTACAGCTTCCTTCTCTTAGCTAACCTTTTTTAGGTTCTTTTTAGTAAGTATCTTTATTTTTGTGCAGTGTTCCTTCTTGAACTGCTGGGGATTGTTGTTTGTTTCTTGTTGTTTTTTCAGCATGTTGAACCCAATGGTTGCTGTTGTGATGTGCCTCTTGTGAACCAAACTCCACGTAGGATAAAGTCAAGGGTCTCATTTCCTCTCACAGCTCCACTAACCAATGTCTTGGTTATTTTATTGACTGTGTCTAAATCTGAAACTTTTCACAATACCTTGATGAGACACTAAGAGAGAAACTGAAGATGCCACTATTGCTCTCTCAGCTGCTTCTCTGATCTTTCAGCAGTGAGTATTCCCAATCCCAGCTGGATACATGATGAAACAGACTAAGCCTGCTTTGCTTTTTGACATATACACTCACTCCACACACACACACTGATCTAAGACATCCAGGAGATATCTGAAACTATTTTAATGCATAAATTAATTTTAGCAGTAATGTTTTGGGCCTCCTGTCACTTTACACAGAAAGCTATACTTGATGAAGCCCCCAATCTTCCTTAAATAGCAATATTTCTGATACAAATTCTGTACCATTCACTGGCTTAATTGTTAAACAAAAGCAAATATTTTGACCTTTTAGTGATCCTTTACTGTTTTACATTCAAACTCACTGTCTTAATTAATTTTGGCTTTTTGGGGTGATGTGCAAACAATCAGACTCAGTCACCACTATTTAGAGGCATCATACAGCACTTCACAAATGGGCTCAGTTGTGCTCCCCAAAACCACTGAGAATTACGTTGACTCAGTGAGGAAAAGAGAGTAAAATCACAAAGCTGAGCATATTCACATACAAGAAAAAAAGAGAGATTCAATGACAACCAGTAACTGTTTTGAAGGCTGCTAAATCAGAAATGCTCAAGAATCTTAAGCAGTCACAAAGACTACTTGCTACTAAATAGAGAAATCTTCTTAGTCTTCAGCTAAATAAGATTACATCTCTGTACTAGAACAGATAGCACCACTATGAATGGGAGGAGGAGATTTGTAACATTTATATTAAAAAACTGGAAACATTTTAAACACCTGATGTCACATTTCTGTTTGAAAAATTTGTTCTTTCTTTTAATTTTCAGGACACAACCACATGTTTGGAGTTTTCTTCAAGGCCTTTTTTCTTAGAGATGGTTTTCAACCAATGGTTAGTTTAAAGAATCCAAAGCTCTCCCTTTGCTCAGAAGAACACCAGAAATTATAAGAAACATTGCAGTCTTAAAGTCCTGTGCAGCATTTAAAATGTTCTTTCCAAATATACCAGCTAAAATAGCACAAGATGTATAGATGTTATTACAAGTATAGGAACACAGACTGGAAAATGGGAAATAGTGGAAAAACAGGTTATTTACTGAAAAACAGATATGTAGTTTTCCCGTGATAAAACAGCAACTAAGAGAAGATGAAATGGAAGTACAATCTTTAGCACAGAAGAGCTACATAAGAGTACACAGACACTGACACAGCAAAATGAAGATACTCAGCGACAACCCCCCAACCCCAACTTACGTCAGTTATCACCTCAATATTTCAGTTTATACCACAATTCTATTTTTTGCAATATTTTGCAGTATTTCTTAACTTTTTAAAAAGCATCTGATAAACAATTATATTTAACCACATATACGAAAGAGCTGCCACAACTGCAATTTATTACATGGTTCTTCCAGTGAACCCTATTTCAAAACACTCCAGAAAAGTAAACTCTTAAAGAATGCAGAACTTTCACGTGTTTTATTTTAAATTACTTCCTTCATCCATTTATCTTTGGATCTTAAACTAGATTTGAATTAAACTTACTTACACAGTTTCCAAGCAGCTTTGTAAAAACAGGGATGTTTTAGGATATGGATTAAGTGTACTTTTATTAATCACATTCTAAATTAATTGTGTATTGAAGCAGTAAGTCATTTAATAACCAAGTGCTTTATGTTGAACTAATCATACATGTAAACATGCAGGCCGGTATGCTGGAAAAAGGAGCAACACTACAGAGAAAATCAAGAACAGCTGAAATTTGGTAATTTGTCAGTTTGTAATAGATGTGAACCTGGTGCCACAATCTTCCCTGGGATGCAGGTTTGTTCCTGACTGCATGTTGTGCTGCAGCAGGCCTTGCTCTGCCCTGCCCAGAGATATGTGGTCACACTGCTCTTTTTTCCCATAGTGAACATTCCAAACCAGCTTTTTAATAGGAAGGCTAAGTTTTATTAGAACAGACACTAGAACACCTGATTTCTTTTTTGGGGGTGGAGAAAACTCAAAATGAGGAAAATGGAAAAAAATTATACATATATAACCTTATCTCCACCTTGCCCACTGCATCCTCATAAAGCTATCCTCTTTTCTTAGGCTTGTTCTCAGTTCAGCACACCAGGTACTTCCAGAGTTGCAGAACAGACTGCACAGTGCTCTCTGGGTCTCTAGGGAACATCCCTCTGAAACCTAGGTTCCCATTGTTCTCAGCAGACTTCTGGTCTCTGCTGTACAGAGGGTTTACTTTTTGGCCTTCATTCCTCTAAACCTGTGTGTCCCTCACATTCTATAAAGTTATTTCCTCTCAGTGTGTGTCTCCTCATCTCCTAAGGGCTCCATCCTGGTTTCTGTACTAAGCAACAACAGATTTTCAAAAAATGAAATATGATATATGACCTAAACATGTGATTATTCATAATAATAAATTTTAAAAAAACCCACAAAACCCAGCTGAAAGCATCTACTACAAAAATAAATGTTTGGAAAGTGACTGAAATAATTTTGTCACTTGTTCTCAAGAAGAAATCACATAGTATGCATATTCTACTTTCCTAGGTGTTGAATCCATTGTACATAATCTTTACACTATTAGACCACCTATTTCCAGGCACAGTAGAATGGTACCAGGATAACAGGGATCACTCTCTATCATTTCCAGGATTTCCTGTGTTGCTTCCCAAAAGTAAGGCACTTGAAATGGCAACAGGAGCATAACACCTTGTCTATTCAGCTTAGTAAAGTGTCAAGTTGTTTTTAGTAACCATTTAGCTTGTGGAAAAGTAAGAGTTGCTCTGTATCTCATTAAAGAATAGTATTATCCCATGAAAATGAAAGAGACATTGTTACTCTTTTTCAGTTATAGGACATGATCTGTGAAATAACCCTGCTTTGATAAAGGGAAATGTGTTCATCTGTCTACACATGACTTTGTATTTCACACAAATTTTAAAATCTGTCATCTGTCTTCTTGCAGAACACAGTTTTTTCCATCACACACTGTACCCCCAGTCCAGATTAGTGTGACGCAAATGCTTTTTGTCCTTACTTGGTGCACTGCCTATCACCTCTACAAAGTTGGTTTCATTTTTCTTTTCAACACCATAGAACCTTAGGCATCAACAGCTGTCAATCACAGACTACCCATAATATGTCATGGATATGCATACTTTTATTCTTTGATGCACTTAGATGTTCATTACTAAATGAATCTCTCACTTGCCTTCATGAGCTGGCTGATGTATAGTACTATTAATCCAGTTGGGATGCAAGTAAATTTCCTTGTTGGTGTAAAATGCCATTCCTTTGGAGTAGGAATAAAAAGGTTCTCCCAAAGATAGCTTGTCCTACCACAAGCATCTAACTTTAACTATATACATTGACTTTTAGGCAGCATGTTCTTTGTAAATGAAATACCAAGCAGAAGGTAAGAAATATGTGAGGAGTAAATTCGGGTCTAGGAAGTCCCTCTCTGGGCTAAATAGTATCACAGAATCCCCTGACTAGGAAGGGATCCACAAGGATCACCAAATACAACTCTTAAGTGACTGTCGTATTTTACTTTTCTCCAAAACAGCTACTACACCACAGAAAATTTTCTGACACTAGGGGAATATTACCTTTTTATATTCAGAGTCTGATGATATGCATCACACATAATTTTATTTAAATAAGAAAATGTTAAATAAAAGTTTCTTCATTTTACTTGTATAGGACAAATAAAAGCCTTCTTGTAGGTTCCAGGCAAAAGAGTGCCCCCAATATTTTAAGTCAGCTGCATAAAGTAAAGATGCTGGATTTAGATGCAAGGAACATAGGCCCAAGAACAAGTTTTTGATTTCCTTAAGCAGTAACAGTTTCCCTAATTTTAATTAATTAACAAATGCAAGGCTGGTGAAAAAAAGTCACTGCAAATGCAAATGTTCTGCTGGACTCACTGACTATAGCTTCCTTTGGCCTTTTCTCTTCCAACCCGAGAACACACAAATTTTTACAGCTCACTAGACAATGCAGGCTAGTTAAGCATGAAACATAAATTTAAAGAGTGTGTTTCTGTAAGAAATACATATATTGCATGATTGCTGCTGTTCCTACCTGTACAAACTATCCAACTGCTTTTACACTATACTACTATCACTCTCACGGCTGTATCACACACTACACATGAAGCACAAGTTATTGCATGTGTATCAACCTGAGCATCTTCTGTGCAGTACAGGTCACCAAAACTGCCTCCTTGAAAAGTAATGTTTATGTTTTATAATGACTCCTGGATGGCTATTTACTGTATGAAAAAGTGCTTTTCTAAAATCAAAACCAAACCAAACCGCACTACCAAAACCAATGCACTATATTCTATCGAAGTCCTAAAAATTAAGGGGTTTATGCCCAGCTCAGCTCTGTTTTGGTTTTTTCCAAAGGATATGCGAAAGAAATGAGAAAGTGGGACATTTTCTTATGCACCAGCAAAGAGCAAAACGAAAGCAGGACAAATCTGATCAAAATCCACTTATTTAAACCAAAAATAAAGTCCAAGAAGTCTGTAATAAGGTTACAAGCTACCTGCACATCTTATTGGCAAATCCAAGATTCTTAAGGTTTCACTGGAATGCTGGGTTTGAAATCACAAGGAACGGTTGTTCAGTTCCACTCCTGATTCCTTCATAAGAGTCATCGCCAAGTGGGACCAGAGGCCACACAGTACAAGTTTCTGTCTTCTCAAAAAACTGAGATTTTGACTTTGGTAGCCACTTCCTGTGTTCACAGGACTATTTTCATTCTGGAATACCAAAGAGTTCACAAAAATCTTACAGCAGGTGAAACGACCAATAAATCTCGGGAATGGCTTTAGCTTCCCTGAAGACAAGGGCCAGAGCACTGATCTCTGTGAAAGCAGGACTGGGAATGGGGGTCCTCTGGATGGAGACAGCAGATGTCTTGCTCTGTAGTGCTGGCTGGGCAGCGTTAAGGGAGACTGCAGCTGGTATTTTATTACTCACTCACCCCCCACAAGGAGATAAATGCTTATCAGGACTTCACAAAAGATTCCCTTCTGCCATTATCCTACACTGTAGCAGGTAGAGAGAACTTGCACTGTACTAACAAGTATGGTGACACAAAAATTTGGCAGAAGATCACCAGAGAATAGGCTGCAAACAGCTCAAAATAATTCAGGGTTTCCCATTTTGGCTTTTAACATAAGCATTTCACGGCAAGCAAGTTTAAGTGTACAAAATTACTGCCATTAAAAGAAAAGGTATAATAAAAGGGAAGTATAAAAACCTTGTAAATACATTTGAACTAACAGTTATATAATCACAATGGAAGTTTATACAGCCTGTAACGTAACTGCTCGAGGCACTTCAAATCAATAGAATTTATATACTACTATAAGAGAAAGAAAAATGCAGAGTCAGAGCGAAAAGGAAAAGCATTGTAGGTCACTAGAGAACATATTAAAAAATTTAATCATTGTACTTAGATGTTTTTCTGCATATGTACAAGTTCTTCTGCCAGCAGAATGTGTAAGAATATCTCTAAAGCTTTTGCTGAAGTTCTCTATGAAAGTACACATGGTTTTATACTAAACAAAATGTGAAGATTATTTTCAAATGCTAACATTTCGGATTATTAGTGAATGTTGCATACCATTATGATTTCTAGATATATGTCAAACTAAATACTGCAACAGATTTTTCCTTGAGATTACTGAATTATCCATCTAAATTTCATGTAATCAGTAAATTAATTTACAACTTGAAATTAGAAACACACACACATAAGTAACATATGAAATAAGGAAACACTGCATATTGTATTTGATAATCTTTCATTTTTCCTTGATATATTCTTCTTTCCTTTCAGAGTTAGAAAAAGAACGTCCATCCAAAGCTGTAAAATATTTAGCACTAAAGGCTCCACCCATCAATAGCATATTCAAGATTAGGATACCAACATTTAGTTAAACAGCATTTCAGAACTGCCTATGAGTACAAATTGGATTTTTATCAATTGAATGTTGCACGCCTTTCTCATTTTTGGAAATTTATCTCACATGCTGTTTCATAATGGGAATAACAAAGCATTCTGTATGTGAGAAGACATGCAGTAGACAGCATTAGCTTTTAACTCCTCATTTTCAGACAGTGACCAAAAAATTGAATAAGGCTCTTTATTTGTCCAGACTGACAAAAGATGTGTCTATCTCTAAGTACTCAAGAAATGCTGATATACTACTCAAATAGAGTGCATATCTAAATGTAAAGAGATTGGAATGGTTTGTGAACACACAGTAAACTTATGCCATCCAGTGAAGTATTTAAATTGAATTTAAGACAAAAGCATGAAAGGAATTAAGCTCATTGTATATTAAAGATGCATCTTTTTTATTAAATGTGTGTTAGGCTTTCCTAAAGGTGTGGCAACCATTAGACTTCATTATATTTCAAATTTCTGCATTTAGTTAACCTATTATTCAAGGTACCAAAACGAATTTTTTACCTAGTATTATATCTAGCACCATGATAGTGCAATGGCTATGTGCCAGTGAAAAGAAAATCAACAAAATAAATTTAATTTTGTGGTTAGCTGTGCAAGGATGCTGTTATCCAGTTCAGTGCTACACTCACACAGTAGTCCTATTCCAAAACCACCACCACAATATCCACTGACAGTAATGTACTAAAAAGATTTGAACGGCAGAATTTGTTTCTAGCAGTCAGGACTCTAGGTCATGTGGCATTTTTCATCCTGTTCCACACACCTTAAAGTTGGACTTAGCAGAAAATTAGCTTATGTTGCATTCTCTCAGTGTTCCTAACATTTATGAATTCATCTTTTAAATATTCTTCTTCTAAAAAAGCAACCTAAGAAACCTTTCACTCGTGTTCATTCAATTAGATTGGTGAAAAACTGGTATCATCCCAACAAAGCAAAAATAGTTGCATAACAGTTGTTTCTGTGTTCTCTCCTACTCTCTCCATAGCAAGATGCAGAGAGTTAGTCAGGTGACACGTAATTAAGTCCTTTCCAAATATCATCAACACACCCAGAAACAAAGAGCTTTGAGAAAGTACAGTCACCCAGTTCTTATGAAATAGTACAGAAGCAGGCAGAACAGGTATGAATTCACCTGTCATTAGACCAGCTACACCAAGACCAGAGTTTAAAGGCTATTGTTTAATGTATCTGCATCAAGAAAAGAAGTAAAGTGTCAGATGCTGGCAGTGTCCCACGGGTCACTGAAGGCCTGCTCCCCATGCTCCCCCCTACACCCCTACAGAGAAGAGCACTCAGCTAAACTGCAAACTAGCAGACCCAGTCATGTCAGTACAGCTGTGCAGGTTATACCAGCCCAGAAGATGAGCATGTTCAAATTTCAGGAGAGGAGTCCATGAGATGCAGCACTATCAGCTGGATAGAGCCAGAGGTGCAGCTGCTGGAAGGGATTTGCTTTCTGTCAGGAGAGACTGCCAACTCTCCCTAATGCCTCCTCCACACCTGCGCACGGCTGAGGCAGCTGGGAAATTGAACTATTGGTACAGAGAGGCAGCAGCTTTGTTCCATCATAAGCTGCTCAAAGCAACTGGGGATCCTTGGAACGCACTTCAGATTGCCTGTACTGCATTTTGGCTAGATTACAGCAATAGATTTGTGTACATTGGCATTTCTGTCTTTTGCTATAGCAATATCCATTTTTTTCAGCCCCACACATTGCTGGAAAGAGGGTGAATGAGTCTGATGCATGGCATGGGCAACACACAGCCTGTAATACTGAACAATCCTGAGCCTACAGTGAAGGCAGGAGCTTCCTTTCTCTCCAACAGTCTACAAATACAGAGGGCTCTGGTGGTTTATGCCCTGTTAGTGATTTGAACTCATGAGCCAATTTCCGCTTGCAGGGATGGAAATGGAAGGAAAATAGAATGAAACTAATGAAATTATTTAGCAAAGCTACTGTGAATGGGAGATTGATGGAAGACGATTTTCAAAGCCTCCTTGGCACAGGTTACAGTTGTACTGAGGGTTGTTCAGTACTTTCAAAACTGCTACCCATAAACCTTGCAGAGGGCAGTAATCAAAGGCAAAGGATATGAGATCAAGAAAATTTCCCCAGTCGAGACTGAATGGAGCCTACTGGAAGCTATATCAATGTGCGGCTGTTAAGCCTACAAGTTTTCATAAACTACAACTACTGCTATAAAAAAAGAATAACAATAAAATGAAATCATGAGGCAGGCCTGATTCTGACTTTCAACATGAGACAGCATTTTCTGTAAGGCATACAAAATATTGGCAGAAAGCTATTTAAGAAAAAAAAAGACATGGGTAATACTACACACACTTTTTTTTTACTGTCTTAATTTTTCTTGTCCACTCAGCCACAATAAGTCCCTTCATGCTAGAAACAAACTTTCTACTCTGATTTTACAGTGTCCAGGGTATTTGAACACCAGGGTAATATGAATGCAGAATTCCTATTCTTACGAAAGGCTTTCCTCCTCCCCTGCTCCCTGTTTTATTTTCAATTTGAAAATTGAAAATACTGCATCGAAACAAGTCTTGTTAGAAAGACTAACATGGGTCCCCACAGCAAGAGGATGAGCCAAGGTCACCCTCTCACACCAAATAATCAACAAGTGTGTTGTCTGTCAGTGGATATTTGGGTCTTAACATGAAGGCCACAAACCTGTTCAGTACAAACAGGTTCACAGGCAATAGCAGCAATAGCAGAGCAGTAAAGTTTAGAATTTTGCATGCAACCAACTATACTACGGATAACCCAAAGGAAAATAATCATGTGATCAGAAATATTCCAAGATCCAAGAAACCAACTAAATTTCTTGCTTTAACATGTGATGAACTAAGATTCAGAGCCATGAAGCACTTGCAGAGACCAAGCTGTCTTCTGCCTTTCACCTTCATCTAGCCCTGTACTGACTTTACCCTGCTACTCCATGAAGATTTAACTACAAAAGCTTAGGTCTTGGTTATGTTTTTATTATGAAACAAGGAGGTGAAAGTAGTCAAGCAGTGTCAGTTTTTCAGTGTTGGGTGTCTGCTTAAGTGAGGCAGCAATTTTCAGAGTGTTGGCTTTTTTGCTGGGATCTAAGGAAGTTGTTGGTGCTGTTGTCTATTTCTTTTCCTTTCCCAACCGTTCCTTACTGTCACTATGACAACAGAAGCCTGCAACACAGCTGCAAGGGAGGAGAAAGGGGGAGCATGCTTCAGCTGAAGGGGTTGCAGTGACTCAGCCGGTTGGGAGCAAGAAGGGAAAAATGATGTTCAGTACGGAAAGAGGAGAAAATAGAAAGCCACAGTGCCTCTTCTTTCTCTGAGACTCCTCTATTATAGGACAGGATGCTTGACAAAAATGTTTGCCATCATTGTAATTTGAAATAAAACAAAAAGCAAGAAAAAAAAAGTCAGAGATAATGGCCCTAATTTCCTCTCCTCTTACTATGCATACTGTTACCTGACTACAGAACATACTTTAATCAAATTATTTTCAGACTTACGGACATGTAACAAGAAGAGATTCAGTCTGAGACACCAATTGCAGCACAAATAAATAAAAAAAGCTGAAGGTCAAAGAACTACCTCAGAAAGTGAAGGAAATGACCAGAGTCAACATGTCTCATTAAACATGCCCTTGTTGGTGAATTCTTACTCTGCTCAAGCAAGCATCTCTCCTCTGGGATCCAGCCCAGCATTCTCTTTACTTTGTTAAAATAGAAAGGTGTGTATTGGGCCTGCATGGCCAGGTTTTTAGTGGTGGCTTCCATGAGAAGCTGCCAGAAGCTTCCTCAGTGTCCAGCAGAGCCAATACTTGGTGGCTCCAAAGAGGGACATGGAGCCATTCTGATGGTCGATCAGAAATGATGGTAGTTCCTGTGTCATAACATAGTTAAGAAGAAATTAAAACAGAAAGGTTGTTGCAGAGGTGTAATTGGGGCCAGAGAAGAGTGGGATGAGAGCATGTGAGAAAAACTCTGCAGACACCAAGGTCAGTGCAGAAGGAGGGGGAGGAGGTGCTCCAGGCACCAAAGCTGGGATTCCCTGCAGCCCATAGCGAGGACCACGGTAAAGCAGCTGTGCCCTGCAGCCCATGGAGATCCACCTGCAGCCCATGGAGGTGCACACACCAGAGCAGCTGGATGCCTGGAGGAGGCTGTGATCCAGTGGGAAACACGTGGAGAGAGGGGCCCTGCTCCCATCCTGGAGCAGCCTGTCCTTGGAGGATTGCACGCCGTGGAAGTGTCCCACGCTACAGCAGTTTGCGCAGAGCTGTTGCTCATGGGATGGACTCACGTTGCAGCAGTTCACAGAGAGCTGCTGCTTGTGAGATGGACTCACATTGGAGAGGATGTGAACTTCATATCTCTACTTCAAGCCCGCTTTGCCTGTGATGGTATTTGGTGAGTGATCTCTCCAGGGCCTTATCTCAACCCATGAACCCTTTGTTAAATTTCCTTTCCCCTGTCCAGCTGCAGAGGGGATCGAGTGGATGGCTTTGGTGGGTGTCTGGCATCCAGCCAGCATCAACCCACTACGCTAAGATTAGGGGTACATTGTTTTCTGCACTACGGCAACATATAGCAATGAAAGCTTATTTCAAATGTAAATTTTTGTGATTGAAATACTTGAGGCTTTTTTAGAAGCATGCAGAAACTAATACAGCATCATGTACTTTATTTACAGTTATTAAAATATAAATCATGGATCTTTAATAAACCATTAATATGCAGCCATGGGGAAAGTAAAGCATTACCAGTGTATTACATTACCAGGTATTTCTTTTTCCTTAATACATTTTCAGCATTTACACCCTTTCCTAGTATCACACACAAATTTGAGCTAAATATCTGGGGCAGAATTCTTTGCCATCTGGCTTTCAAAGCCATCTTCCAGAGGGTTTTTTGGGAGTTTGGGGAGGGGGCAGGGATGTGTTTGTTTTTTGCATTGTTTGTTTTGATGAGGTCTACCAACATCTTAATGCTAGAAACTATCACAAGAAATACTGAAGACTTCAGTGACATTAAAAACTCATAATATGTACCATGTGCTCTGCAACAGTCCCATATGCTTGTGAATATACTGACATTTAGAAGATGTAAATAGTTACAGATAGTGGTAGTTAGAAATGACTGGTTTCTACATTGTATATAAACCTAAATTAGTGATTCATCCTTACAGCTTCAGTTGATAGCCCAGTCCTGTGTTTAAAACCCCCAGTGGACAGCAGTGAATTTCTTGGTACATTCTACACTCGCCTTCAGGAGGTTCAGACTTGTTTGCTATGAAATGAAGAGAAGTGATTACTCCATTCTAGCTGGCCACAGAATTTGCCTGGAACACTGCTCCAGGACACTGGTAGTCTGGAGATGTTTTCCTAAGTGCCTACCCAAACTATACCTTAAATGTTTATAATTTGTATCACATTCAGTACACTAGAAATATTTCCAAGAAGATGGCATCACACTAGTCAGCTTTTGCAACCAAGTACATCAGCAAGCATCTTGTTTCAAGCATACACTTAATTCCTTAAAATTAAGTGTGATAAAAGTTAAACACATAACCAGAATTCTTGACAACTCTTAAATCAGGTGTCACTTTAAAAAGGTGTTCTTCTCCTGTTCATATAGAAAAGGAATCAAACATTTACCAAAGCAGTATGAGAGAAGTTGATTTAGGTCCTTCTTAACTTTTAATATAATTCCAGTGATGCAATCAACCCATAACACAGTCAGTGTACATATGAGTATTACTGGATCTAGACTTTTGCTTTTTTCTAAAAATTAAGCCAGATTTAACAAATGATTAAATACTTAAGCTGAACTCTGAAAATAAAAATGATTATTTAATCTTATTCAATTTCGGAAAGAAAACTGTGGTGATTTTACATATTAAGGAATGTCATTGCATCTATCAACAAATACAAGGTCTGCCAAGAGGATATTGAAGGAAAAGACATCTGAAGTACAGAATTCTTCAGCTATAGCTGTCCTACATCTGTATTTGTTTGTGGTATCTTTCACTGTGACTGATTCCAAAATGTCAAGCGCACTTAAGCTGAAGAAGAAGCAGGCTGTGGAGAAGAAAGTTCCTTAACCTAACAGACATCTCTCCTTCCAAGTTATTGATTAATCTATAAACACCACAACATTTTGGAAAAGATCATAGTAACAGCCTCAACAGAGGTGTCGTTGTTGCTACAGCTTGCTTTCTGATGATGGCATACACATGAGAATTCCTGAAGCTGTAGATGGCTCAGAAAATATCTGCCATTCACAAATGAGGAGCAATACATTAATTTCTGCAAATGCAAAGCTAAGCTACAGAATGTTATCACCTATAATTTTATAATGCAAAAATATATTGTTTTAATACTGAACAGTGACATCCAAACCAGCAGAGAATTAAAACAGAACACCCAAAATTAACTAGGGGAATTTGTCAATTAAAAAAAAAAAAAATACTTAGCCCAACTATTAGAAATACAAAAGAACCCAAACTACCTTATAATCACTACTCCTTCCTTGCTGAATTATTGAAACAAACTTTTTGAAGTAATAACCCTTTAACAAATAAGTTTTCAGCCTGCAAGTCCATGCCACCCTTATTAGAAAAGGAAAGACTCATGCTAACAAATCTAACAAAAGAAGGAAAGCAAAGCAAACCTCAAAGTAAGAGCTACAGAAGTAGCTGAAAGTGGAATAGTAAAACTTTTTTTTCAGCAAGGTGAAAAAAAATCTACACATCTGTATATCAATCCCTTTCGCTTATTTATGCTATGATTTGAAATATGATTTGGTGCATCTGTGTTGCAAAACACCGGCTATTATACGAAGAGCTTACTATTGCATCTTTCATTATTCAGGAATACTTAATGAAGTAATGAATTAGTTAGGATTTTTGTTCATAAGAATCCTTTAATAGGCTTGTTATTCAATTAAAAAAATGAATGAAAGTGAAAATAATTGTATTATTTTCAGTTTGCAAATGCAGAATCCTTACTCTGAAACTGCCCCAATTCCCTCAATTAATCTTGTTATAAGCCTTGGATATTCTCACAGAAGTTGCCACAAGACTCTGGACAGTTAACGCAGGAGCAGCTGATAGAAGGAACTGTAAGACTGATTTGCAGGAGATTTTCTCGTAGCTTTTTCTCTCAGATAAAAGACTCAAAAAAGCAATTGTAAGTGTTCTTGAACTCCTTTGTTTCCAAGAGAAGTAGAGTTTATTTCATGTTGAGTACTTTCCTGAACTCTTTTATTTAAAATAAGTAACATTGAGTACTGTTAAACATTTTGATTTACAGTTAAGAAGTCCTACACAAACAATATCTATTGTAATATCACTGAGATAATTGTATACATGAATGAACTGATGTGGAATTAAAGCAGAAGAATTTTTTTAATGACATATTTCTTGTAACTTTTGTTGACTGTCATACCCTCTGATTTATTTGAAAGCATATCTAAAACATTGATACAGTATTAGTTTCTTCAAGGATAAGCACAAATACTACATGCAGTAGTGGAATTTATATTCTTAAAAAGATGCTGTGAAAAGGGTGATACCTAAAAGAGTTACAAATGTGACTTGAGGATTGAAGTAAATATCTTAGAGCAATGCACAAGAGAATCTGTTTAATCAAAAAGATTGATGGTGACTTGATTACTGTCCTTCTTTGTGGGAAGAAAATACTGCTTAATGGAGGCCCTTCATTTCAATGGAGGAAGGCAGAAAAAAAGCAATTTTCAATTTTTTTTTTATTAAATAGAGTGAGACCAAATAAGTGTTAGCACTAGAAAGCAGTGGAGCCTCTGTGACATCTTTGAAATGTGAATAGGTTTTTTTTTGTTTGGTTTGGTTTCTTCTAAATGCAAAGTGCTGAGCTCAACAGGGGGAAAGACCTCTATAACAGGTACAGAAAATTACATTACATGGTCTAGTGATTCCTCTGGTTCGAAGGCTACAAAAAGATTCATAATGTTGGAGTTTCACAACTGGTGCTATCTACCAGTAAAAAAAGTTTGCTGCTGACCTTAGCTGCTTAAAACATATTGTTCCCTGGATATGCTGAGTGTATCAGTTCTGAAACATCAGTTGCGATATATCACATTCCCAACCATTTGCCAAGAATGTAAGCAGTCAACATATGATTCATAATAGTATGTCCTTAAAAACAAACATAAGCACCATTAAATCTTCCTGAAATGGCTGCCTTTAAATGAATCAAGACACTACATTCAGGTAAGAGACTACCTGAATTTTCTTCCCCCTTTTGTTCAGAAGCTATTCTGCCCAACATTAATTTCATCCTGACAGTATAAACCATAATGGAACTAGCAGTTTAAATAACAATAATAACGGACAAACCCAAGCATATTTTAGAGCTGACAAGAAATTATTTTATTTTATAATAGTAATTAACTTCAACTTTTAAACCATTGCTCAAAAAGAGTTGATGTCAAAATACATATTTTAGTGACTGAATATTTCAGTCTTTCACAGACTAATTTAACACAATGAAATGTCAGCCATGGCACATCTATTCCTCTTGACAATCCTGTTATATTAATTCAGACAGACTCATACTTGGTTTTCTCAATTTATTGAGAGGACATAGCAAATCACAGTGATGTATAACAGAAAAATTAAAATCCTAAAATAGAGTCATATTATTTTCATGAGACAACTTTGATAAACAATGAAATTAATTTTTGAGTCATATTTCTTTTTGCTGAATTTCCACATCATTAATTCCCCTTAGTTCTGGACCAAAAGGCTGGAAAAGGATAGCACAGAAATCTTTTCTTACCCAGTACATAAACAACACGTTCAATTTTTCAGGTAACACAGTGGAAGATAACCTGTTGCCACAAAAGAATATATCACATAGATAGTATCACCATTAAAGCAATGCATACACCAGATCTCAACTTCACCTTATGAAGCTGGTCCTTTGGGAATAACTGGGCTAATTCTAAGCATAACAGATTTATTTTATATATATAAAATATTCATACATACAGTCATGCAGGCACCCTCTTTTTCTTTCAGTGTCAAAGGTCCTCATTAGAGCTTTCCTTTACTCTTTCAAAAAAGGTCTAAGTAAGGGATATACAACTAAACCTAGCTGAGCAAACTAAGTAATCCATGGTGTGATAGCTTAAGATGTTCGTTTTACGTTTTCTGAACACTGCCTGAAATCACAGACTTCATCCTGCAATAGATTTTATGTGTTTGCTTCAATGACATACACGAGTAAAGTTAACCACGTCCCCTCACCCTTGCAAGATCAGCACAGATCTCCAATTCTGCAGTCCTTATTTAGACAAAACAAATAAGGGTCTAAACTGCAGCAAGAAAGATCTAGCATTAAAGGGCAGTGAAACACTAGAGCAAAAGTGAAAAAGGGAATGTAAGAAAAATCTCCCTATAAGGAGGTTTTAAAAAAAATAATTAGGCAAATACCTGGCAAGAATAACATCTATAGTCAAACCTACCTTGCAAAAGGAGCCACAGATTAAAAACCTTCACTTCAAGCTTATTTTTTCTTGATTCCATGACAAAGTGCAAAGCCAAATAAACCAATCCAAAAGTAAGCCTTTCAAAATTCCAGATCCTTTGTTAACTGTTGAAAAAGCAGCTAAAACCCCAAAATTACTCTTCCTGAACAGTGAAACTGCAATCAGCTAACAGAGTTCTCCATCCAACATCAATACTGTCACTAAGCAACACCAGAACTCTACTTACTGCTATCATGGTTGAGTACATTTGTTTTGAAATATTAAAGAAAAATATTAAATCTGAAAAATGAGCAAGTAAAGGCATTTTTCAGTATTTTATCCACTGTAAAACCAGGCAGGTATTCATACGACTCTAAAAAGAGACAACATAACTCAATCCTAAATTCTGTTCTGCTTAACTGCTTTGCAATATATCAACACCTAATATGCACCACACATAATCTGATTTATTCATAGATTTTAAACAGCAGCTGAGTAAATTTGCCACAGGAGTTCCATGCTAATGCCTCAATAAGGATATATCTCAGTTGCAGAAGTGTTCAGTATGTATGCTCGTGTTTTATTTAAAAGCAACTTAAGTCCCTGTGTAAAACTGAATTTACCTACAATATATTATGAGACTTCACTTAAGTCTTATCAGCAGAACACAGAAGAGGAAGAAGCATTCCTCTAGTATCTGAAAGAAAAGTACATGCAATAATAAACAGAAATTATATGGCATGGAAGGAGAGAAAAGGTGCTTCAAGATCAAAATAAGCAGTTTGAATCTGACATGCTGGGAAACAGAAACCTAGTGAACTGTCCAAAGACAGTTCTGCAACGAAACAAAGTTAAGGGTAGCCTAGAAACAGCTCCTGGATTCCAAACACAAAACTCATGTAACTGAGAAGAGCACAACCTAGAAGCTCTGAATTCGAACATCTTTCCATTCATAAGCCAAAAACTATCAAGATCTACACTTATGTTACTCTGACAAAGTTACTTCTTTGTCACTCAAAAATGGTCTTTAAACCACTGCACACCAAGGCAGAGCATTCTTGATGTGCCCTCAGTCACGCTGTATTTTGCTTCAGTCCCATGAGCTACTCTGGTAGCTTTACTTGTATCGAGGTTCTGACTGGAGCTCAAAACAGACTGCAGACCCCATTTCCAAGCTCAAAATTCACCCCTGTGGGTACTGTCTGCAAAGGCAAGCAGAATTTGCCTTTCTGTATCTGCAAGTTACATGCCAGGTTTTCCTTCCATTTAGAGCAATCTTCAGGCTGAAATTGATACTGTAGTTTAACAACTGCTGCTTATCAGGTGTTTTACTTCAGCTGCCATACCTGGATATCTTCTTTGCTATAGAACGTCCCTAGTGGACAATGACAGTGATACACAATTTTGGACAAACGTACATCCACAGGAACACAGCAATTGAAAAAACTAAATTTATTTGTCTTGTCTTTCTAAAGACAGACAGACAGAACGAACTCAATTCTGGCAATGTCATTCAGAAAACCATGTATTTAACTGAGGTCAACTTAGAACCCACTTTACAGATTCTGTGCTTCTTCTCTTATATCTTTTGACAACATCAAATATTGTTTCTGAAGTTACATGGTCACAGTTTCTCATTAGAAAGACTTTCAACATTAAAGGATTGATATCTCCCCTCTACCAACTCCAATGAATACCTGTTCTGAGAGAGGCAAATCTGAAAGGTTGTTGAGTCTTTACCCAGTTCCTCAGAACACCAAGAGTAGACTTATTAATGATAGACAGTTTTATCTAACATTTATCCTTAAAAATGAAGACTGTTAGCAGGCATAATATGAACACACAGGTCACTTGAATGGGAGGAGCTAAAGACCTTGTCCTCAGTTAGGTTCTACGTAACTTCAGTAAGATCTGCGGCACTGCAATGGCTATCACCAAATGTTGAATCTAGTCTAGAAACCTGAAACGATGGAAATGCACCCATAAGGATGTACAGCCTCATTTTGCTTATGTTGCAAAACAGTGACACCCACTGGCAGCAACGGTTTAAATACTTCATTGTTGCAGTCTGAGTCTACTTGATAAGAGCTGCTAAGAAGCTTCCCCTCAGAAAAATTCATCACAGTAACAACCATACAAACTTACCTGTTGAGTCAGCACTACTGCCAGAGTTTTCAGAAACTGCATTACTAAGAGCATCTGAAGTAACTGCAACATACCCCTCTGGAGGAAGATCCACTGTGTAAATTTTTCTTGGAGATACAACTGTATCATCATTACCTACAAAACAGAAAATCCAAAATATCTGGCTCAATATTGGTTTCACTACAGATTTTCTCAAATGTTTTCCTAACTACAGCAATAAGTAATCTTGAAAATCCTTACAGAGGGTCAGGTGTGGAACACTGAAATTATCCTATGACCAAATTTCGTAGCATCTACAAATAAACAAATACTCCATGGGTTAGTTCTTTACACCAGAAGTGGTTTTCTTTTCCATTGTATCAGGCAAATCTTCTCCCCTATCTTCAGAAGAAGCTTCCACTTACAGTGATATTTTAAGAGAGACTCAACATTTTTCCCCATTCAGCATGAGTAGACACTATTTCTTTAAGAACTGCTTCACAAAAGATGGATGTATGGATAGATGGATAGATGGATACCAGATTATTAGGTAGTGACAGAAGCAACAGAAAAAGAATTACAAAACTGTGGTTTGCCCATCTGCAGACTGTTTAATCACAGCCTATGCTTCTCTGAAAGGTGTAAAGATGAAGGGAGTTAGAAAGTCACACTTGACTAAGCCTCAGCACTGCCTGCCCCAGAGGACTCACCTCCTCATCCTGCTCTACTTCTTTCTGGGGCAGGAGGGGAAGTGCCAAGGGCCAGCTTTCCAGCTATTTCATTGCATAGGAAACTATTTGTGGTGACAGCAGCAGTCTGTTTTTGTATGATTTCTTTCCCCTTTGAAAGGTATTTAAAAGTACATACAAGAGCAGCAGTAGAAACTTCTCATTTGTTTAGCAGACAAGAAGTGACAGAGACACATCTCTGCTCCACTCACACAAAACCAGACTGTATTTCTGCACAGAGCAGTGACAACAACAGATCAATCACAGTGAGAAAAAAGCCTTTCCAGAAGGCCAGGATGTCAGGGGGTCTCCAGATGTTGCAATGTAGTTTTAAGTGGCTTAGTGTGATTTTTTTTTTTTAAATTTTGGATTGTTGGGCTTTTTTGGTTGTTTTGTAGTTGTTTTGTTGGGTTTTTTAACACTCAGACAGCTCCATAAGTCAGCACAGACACAGCGTTAGCCTTCCCTTCTTGGGGGCAATGTGTCCATTTAAACAGGGACAGAGCTGTTACAATGATGCACAATAAAAACATTTTTGGCACGTGAACACAATCAACATCCTTATGCCACAAACTTGTTAGAAGAACCCAGATGATCCAAGTCAATCACCAAGGTGCAGTTACGTGCAGCTACGGTTGGACTAATTCCTAAATATTTAAAATGCAGTTGTGTCTGATAGATCCCTGATGAGAATTACTTCTGTATTTCTAATGCGCAGTTTAACTATGCACTGACATTTCTCAGCCAGCCTACTTCAAAAATGATTAAGTACATTTCTGAACATTCAAAGTACTTCTGAAAACACCACCATTGTTTACATCATGAGGGAATAAATTTGTTTTGAAAACACATTAGAATAATATTGTCTTTTTCTTGAACAAGCCAGAAAATTCCAGCATTGATGACACTTACTTTGAGGGATAATAAAGGGAAATAAACAATACAGAAAGATGAAGAGCAACTATGTGATTTGGAAAAAAAGCCATTAAAAATTAACATAGCACAGTTCTTCAGCAGATGCTTTCCATGTAGATGATGCCAAATAATTGAACTGGCAGTACTTGCCTTGACTTCCCCCCCACCCCACGTTGCTTAATGACAAAGTACTAATTAGTGACAGTTGTAAATTACAAGGATATATAAATGTTTAAGTTATTCCCTTCTGAAGGATTCCCAGGTGGAACGCATTGCAATGCACACACACCGTAAATTATGTAAACAATTTACAGACCTTACACATTGGCATATCTAACAAGGGGGCCCAATAAGGGGACTGGGGTGGGCTAACCTCTAGTTTACAGAATATGTTCTACTAGGGGACCTTGGCTTCTCAAGACAGTAGAATGTTTGGCCTCCTGGCCCTACAGGACACTGGAACTATGCTAAGGTATCAGACTTAAAGAATTACAAGTATGCATGCTAACACTTGTTGATACTATATAGAACTGTGTAAAAGGTATATAAAAGAAAAAAGAAAAAATCACCTTGGCATCAGTTACACCCCATTCCTTCAATGAGAGCAAGGCAAGGAGGTGGTGGGGGCAGTGCTTAAAGTTTCTGCTGCTCCTTTCTTTTCCTCCACAGGGGTTTTCCATGGGCTGCTGTCCCTCAGGAACATTTACTCAACAACAGAGCACTTTCTCCTCCTCTGATCCTAGGATCTCCACTGTTGCCACTCCTTTTAATTCCCTACTGTCTTGGGATTGTTTTCTTGTTTCTTAAAGAAGTTTCCCCCAGAGTGCCCCTGCCTCAGCTGTGGGCTCAGCTGTGCCCTGTGGTGGGTGGGTTGGAGTGGGCTGGAACTGGCTGTGTCCTGCAAAGGGCATCTCCAGCCTCCCCTCACAGAAGCCCCACTGCCAGTGACTGGACACCAGCACCCTGTACAGTTTTGCTATCATACAAAAACTTTGTCTTACCTGTGAAATTCTTCTCTGCAACTCAGAAAACTTTGATAACTCACCAAGTAATGCTCCCATGGGGCAGAACTCATAAGAGCAAACATAGAACCCAAGTCAAGCTAGAAAATCCTGCAGCTCCCTCCTCCAAACAACTGTAGGTTAGCCCAATTTTACCAAGATCATGACCTTTTCCACAAAACTACTCCTTGGAAACACCGGGTTAGCAGTTCTCCAAATAGATGACAAGAGCTCATCCCCAAAAACAGGTCTTCATAGATAAGCACAGTGTCCTAGTTCTGGCCAGGAGAGTTAATTATTTTTTACAGCAGCCAGGTGCAGTGGCACACGCCTGTAGTCACAGCTGCTGGGGAGGCTGAGCTCACCAGAGCACTTGATCCAGGAGTTCTGGGCTGCCCTGCGCTGTCCTGCCCTGTCCAGAGGACATGGCCAAGACACCAGAGTTACTCAGTATCACCTTATGTCACTTCCAGGGGCTAGGAAAAAGGGGCTCTTGCTTCCAAGAAGAAATGTGCTCCTTTCCAGTCACAGGGAATGCATGTCAGGCAGAGGAGCTGTCTGCCATTGCTTTTCAGTGTCCTGGGCTGGGGTGAACATTTTGCATGTAAATCACCCTCTCTTTGTACATTATGGTTATTAGCACTGTTGCTGTTACTGTTTGTTTTCTTATCTCACTGCTGTTTCCAGTAAACTGTTCTTATCCTGACCTATGATCTCTGCCTCTTGTCTCCCACTGGAGAAGGGAAGTGGAGCAGCTGGTGGTTTTCTTTTTAGTGGGAGTACTACATTTGAGAGTACCATTCCTAAACCATCATACACAGGAAATGAGGAATTGATGTTGAATCAAATACAAGATCTGAGTAGTTCAGTGTCATACCATCTACAAAAGTCATTATTAGTAATTGGTATTTTCTGTGTGATGTTACAGTAGATATGACCTGGACAAAAATAACGCTCGAATGAGGTCTGTTATTTCCCTTAAAATTTTGCATTAAAGTATGATTTTACTTATTATGTAAGCTAGAATATGATCCTGTTATAGCTATTCCTCATTTTTATTGCATACAAGTGAGACTATGACCCCAAAAGTGACAATTCCCAAGGAACATATACATCTCGTACACAGTAACTTTCCCCTTCATTGACTAGCAAGACAAGCATCTATAAAGACAGGACACAAATCCTGGACAAGAGTTGTCTCCTTCAAAAACCTTCATAAACTGAAGTGCAGCAAAAGTGGTATCAGTGACTAACTGTACACACTTTGAGTGTCCTCCTGAACTGGGGTACCGAAAAATAAATACTTTTCCTGTTGATCAACGTGAAGACCTCAAAATGTCCTTCAATAGCACGAACAAATCCAGTGAACCTAAATACCCACCCATTTCCCAATGCATACTCATTTTTGTTCAGATAGTATCCATGTTCCTGAACACCAAGCTATTTCAGCCTGCCATGATAAGGTATATTAAAGTAATCTCAGGGACATGAGGTGTTACATTATGTACAAACAACCTCAGTTCCCAGGCTGTCTTAACACAGGCTTGTATTCCAGTCTCACGTCAACACACATTAGAGTGCTTTCCACAAAGACAGAAGCTTTTGGTCTTCTGTGAAATTGGAAAGCACAGTCCTTTTCCTTGGAGGGTGGAATTCCTACTGCTTGACCGCAGTCTTCAACAGGATCCTCTCCCTCAATACCAGAGAAGTCACACTGGACGGAAAAAAAAAAACCCAAAAAACCAGACTCTACCAGTCACTACTGGTCATCTTCAAATGATAACCATCGCACAACAACACACAACAGTGGAATGCTGTGCTTCTTTGCTGAGTGACCAGAGTAGTTGATGAATTATTTCTGTAGAAATTCACTACTGCAGGTAGAAATCTGCCTTTCAAAATTATGGAGAATTACTATAGTTTACTATTACAGACTAATTCCTTTAGCCTGTTTGAAGAACTCATTATCCTTACTTTATTGGAATAAAGAAGGGCAGTCACTCAAGCCACTTCTTGGCAGAAGATGAGATACATATATTCCTTCCAAAGATTCTCCATCTTTTTCAAAATTAAAAAAAAAAAGTTTTCTGAATGACTTTTGGATATCCAGTTACCCCAAATACATTGCTATTACTGTCATATATATTATTTGCACCAATACATCTAGCAGAATGCTGAAAATGTTTTTTCTTCTGCAAAGTTCAGAGTTTTTAAATTTTGCAATTCTGAAGATGCCTGTTATTCATTATGGAAGGACAAATTTCTCTTTTTGCCAAGTAAATGTCAAAGTTTATAGTTCTATTCCAAACTGCACAATTACATACATTCAAACAATAAAGTGATAAAAGAAAAAAATGTTTTAATTGAAGAGTTACGTGCTGTCCGCTGGCTCAGAAAATCCTTAAGCAGCTGGAGAACATTGCGGGGAAGTGGTACAAGACATTTATTTAATTCCAGTCCTCTTTTCTATAATACTAATGGTCATAATGTATTAGTGCAGACAGCAGTACTGAATTTTTTGATTGACCTTAATTTTTTATACTTTATTCAGTTATGTTGACACAAAAACAAGTCCACTCTCCTTTGATATTCAAGAAAGGCATGTTTTCACTTCATTCCTAGAGCATTATTTTTTAGAATCCTAGCCATATTACAGAAGACTGCTCCCAGTTCTTAGAGTGTATACCACTTGTGCCTGGTAGCCTGTTGAAACTCAAACCAGTTCCTTACAACTTCCCTTCTGACACTTCACATTCCGAGAAGTTCTTCAGTTCATTGAAAAGAGAAAGTGTAGACTACAGACAATACTATGCTAGAGCACTGAAAGAACACAACAAAATGAGAAAATCCTCAGAAGTACTTCCTCATCATGATGCTTTCCTTAAGCCTGCTGAAAATCAAAAACTTCAAAAGGAAACTGAGGTCAATAAAGACATTTTACAAGGCCCAAACTTGGGATGGGAAATTCATTTTATTTCCCTCACTACCTTCCACATGTACACTAACTTTTAGATTTAGTTTATTTTTTAGACACATAGAAAGGCTGTATTATAGCTCATTTTATTGGAGACAGCACATACCATTATAATTTGGCTTTGGTTTCATTACATTAGGAGTGCCAGACATTCTTTGTCACAGAGAAAAACTGATAAATAAGTACAAATCCTTCTTACTCTTGTTCTCATTCATTATCTGGGGAAGACGTTTTCGCTTTTTACCTATGAACATTAAAATACCTACATTCCCTTGGAAAAAGTAATGAAAACTAAGCACAATACAAAGTGAGAGTGAAGCACGGAAAAACCACTGGAAAGCAAGAAACAGAACAATTCTCAGAGGCGAATCTGACAACAGGCAGATGGCAGAATTAAAATTTTGCTGTTTTCTGAAAGTTGAATATAGGAGGTAACAATGAAACAAACTATACAGCTAAATGGTATATGTGTCCTATATATGCCCTGGTAAATGACTATATGCAATACTTCAATTAGATGTCTAAGAAGTCTAGCTATATAAACAGGAACATAAGGCTATCAATGTTATGCTAGTACCCAGCTCAATTACTTCTCCTGATGCAGATCTTATTTGTTCAACACACTTCTCAAAAGCCAAATATATCCCTATCATTCAATCCTTTTCTTAAAAAAAAAATGCAACAACATTGAATCTAAAAGGCCATGGCTAAGTTACAATTGTTTTATTATCCTCACTGATGAAGTGATTATGTCATTACTAGAACTTACCTGAAACCAGACCAGAAAATAAATAGATATGCTCATAAGAGTAAAAGCAAACAAAATTTAAGGTTTTAAAGCTTTTGCCCCTCTCAACTCACATTTTCTATTCCATAACTAGAAGTTATTGGTCACAGTCCATTCTTATTTGTCTAAAAAATAATGCAAAGCACAAAAGATTATGGAAAATTATTTGCTCAGAACACAGTTCAGTACCAAGCTCACATTACAAACATTTCCACTTTTCAAATAATTGTTAGAGCATAGAGTTGATAAAAAACACAAGTAGAAAGTAAGCTTGTGCAACAGCAGAGAAGATGAGATTTGACTCTGAATAACTATGATTTTGACAACAGCAGCTTAAGTAATAAAATCCCCAGTGCAAACTGGAGCAGGGGTGGTGTCTCACACAATCCATTTTGTCATCAATGCACTGAAATTTCAAACAAGGATTCAAGGTGGACAGCAGGAACACTAACACACAATTACTGCGCTGCAATTTGATTCAATTTAGTACCGTCAGGCATCTCTAGGTGAAACAAGGCTATTTTATCAGGTTCTTAAGCTATTTTTCTGTTTCCTTTACCAAGATAATTAGTCTTCCTGTAGCTGACCAGTTTAGGTTTAGAACTTGTTAACACTCAGAGCTAAAGGTGGCATTTCCTACTCTATGTAGGCAACCACTACACAGTGTTAGATGAGCCACTTGTTAAATTGCTTTGGGGTCTCATGGAGGCCAGCAGCTCCCCATACGACAGCTAAGCTGTTTGAAATGAGCACGTAGAGAAGAATGAGTTAACATATATACATAAGAACACTGCAAAAGGAAGGAATCTGCCAACCAGCAGCAAACAACCCCTCCAAAACCCACAAAAACATTGCTAGAGGAACTGGAGACAACAACAGAACTGTTTCTGTCACAAACAAAAGTTACAGATACTACATATGCAGCCCACTCAGTCTGAACAGAGAGAGGGGGTTTTTGTTTATTTGTGGGGTTTGGATTGGTTGGGTTTTTTTAGGCTGGGTTTTGGGATTCTTTTTCCCTTCTCCTCTAAACCCCAGATTTCTACATTCCCCTAAAGTATGTAGCTATACTGGCTTGTAAAACTGGCTGGGCACCATTTTTACCACAGCCACCAGGGGCTGGTATCTTCAGCCAAATACTCTACTCCAGGATACATCTGTCCCATTTGCACAGCATTGTAGCACTGCAATGTACCATGTAATGAGAGAATTTTTAAACCCTTGAGAAAAGACTATAAAAGTATGTGACAACACTTTATTGTATAATAATTAGAATCTCCATTGCTCTTCAGCTTATTCACAATACACAGCTTTTCAAAGTAATTAACTAAAGCGAAGCTGAATTGTTTAACAAGTCTCTAAAGTTGTTTATTGCATTGAGTACTGCTAGAATTTAATTTCTCAACCATAAGCACTTCATCAATTTGATCAACTAGAAGGCAGGGCAGTTCATGCATATTTTTTAGACAAGTTTTGTCTTCTAGGCATTTCTGTCACTAGCTTAAGTTTTCTACAGTAAAATGGCTGCAGGAAGACAGGATTAGTATGAGGAAGGACAAAGTCCTGGTGTCCGAGTGATGATTTAAATGCAGTACACTGTCAGCATCAATAACTTCAGTGGAACAAGTAAGAAGGAGAACACAAAATAATCACACAGCTGTACTCAATTTTGACATGAATTCCTCATATAGGATAACAATGCTGGCATATGTCACATTTGATAAGACATTCGCGTTTTTATTTAATGAATAAGGAATAAATTGAGTTTTGTCCATTTATATAGCATAACATGGATTCCAGCTTTTTCAGACAACTAAAACTTATTAGTAGCAACAGCTTAGTAACATTCCTCACTCTTTCTTACTTAAATAAATGAAGGAGGTTTGGCCCTATCAAAGGTCAGAAACAAACAAAATTAATTCTCAGGACAAAATTTAGCCAAAGCCTGTATCTGTGTGAGCAATTTATATTTTGAGATGCTCAGTCTTCTGCCAGATTTTTTTTTGTGATACAGCAAGTTTTAAAGTATTTTTAATTCAGCATTTGGAAGCATATTCACAAAATATGCTTTGTTTAGGGAAAATGTTCCCTTATTTTAGGAGCTTTCAGCTCTCCATTTGCTCTCTTTTAATGCTTTGCCTGCCATAAGACTCAGGTTCATTTCATGTGTCCAACTTTTAAATAGTTTAAGGTAATAAAGATGGCAATCTAGACCCCCTTTAATTTTTTGCTGAAGTAGGAAAAAAACCCTTTTATTATACCTTTCGAAATTAAGAACTATAGCTCTTGCAATGGATGGATCAAGTTCCTCAAGGGGAGAAATGTTTAGAAAGTCTGTTCTAATTGTTTTGGGGAATAGGGATCCATACTTTGGTTCCATTCATTTTCTAACTCAGTATTTTGGTACAAAAGATGAAAAAAGTCTGATTTAGGACAACTGTAATCCAAAGGGAAGGTATATCTTACTATCTATGCCCTAGAACTGAAATTCTGTACACAGGCAAGTGCTTTGTTTTGCTTTGTCATTTGTTTGCGTGTTTTTGGTTTTTTGTTTGGTTTTTTTGCTGTTGCTATTTTTTTGGTAGGTTTTTTTTTTGTGTGTGTACTTTTTTGTTTTGGTTTGTTTGTTTTTAAAAAAAAATCCAAAATTTCTCTTTTCAAGTAAAAAGATATGACTACTCTTCTTCTATGGGGTCCAGAAGAAGCATGACACCTCCACATGTTTTCTCCATCCCTAACAGAACTACCACCTTCCTGAGGAAAATGTAGATATCATATAGAAGGCCTCTTTATAGTTACAAAGGACAGTGTCCCTCAGAATTTGCCTTCCATCTCCAGTTATTCTGGGTCTTACTGTAAGCTTTGGTTCCAGAACTACGTGAGGAGCTTTATGGGATAACTTCTGATACTATGGGAACCTTTCTCACACTAAATTGTTAATTATCCAAAATTAAATGAGAAGCAATCACTAACATAGGTCTTGATGTTCCATCTTCTTAAGCATCTCAACTTCAACTTGGTCTCAAAAAAGCTGTGTAAATGCAAATATTTACAGGACATAAAAGTATGATCCTAAAAGCCTGCATCTGGAAGGACAATAGAGACATGCCCATAAAATTTAAAGGCAATGCTGCAAACTGCATTCCAATAAAGATCAGAATCTTGCAGGGGGAAGATGGTAGTAATTTAGCTCAGACAAATTAGCAATGGTATTTTCACAATCTGAGAATAACTGTTAAAGGCAAATAGGACATTGTGGTGAGTTTTATAGTAAAACCTGTTATTTAATGCCAGAAAATACTTAATCTTAAGTCGATTTATTTTTAAAGAAATCCTCAATTTTTTACTGACACTAGATCATTTTTAGCAGTATTTTGTAGGACTGAAATAATCACTTTCAAACTAGAAAATAGTTAGTATCTACAAAAAACCCCCCCCTCATTTTCCATTGTTGCTTTCAATTACCCATCTTTGACTACTGCTACTTAAATCATCAGCTGTCCTGTAGTTATGCCCATAATCTTTGTAAGTAAGAAGTCACTTAAAACAGTTTATGATCAAAAAATTCAATGAATACTTTTATGTTTTTCCTTCACCAAGGCTGCAGAGTTTATAGCACAAACCCTCTACCCATCTCTAAACATGCACTTTCAGTGTCCAATGCTATAAAACACCACATGTAAATGCAAGAGCTCCTTAAATTTAAATAAAATCACAACCAGAAAAGAATGGTTGTGTGTTGGTCTCCCAGATGGGTAATTGATGTATCTTTTTTCTTATGAGTTTATCACTTCAAGGCTTCTTTTTTTTTTTTGAAGTACTTATATGTTGAACTCAAGTCAAGGCAGAACCCTTTCTGTACTACTGCGGCATTTGCATGCCTCCAACAGAAAACAAACTCCGTTATATTTGTTGTTAATTTCACAAACAGCCTTGTTTCTCTGCTGACAAAATCCTAAATATAAACATGTTCTTTTTACTCTATGTTTCCTATCACATATGGCATATTTTCCCTGTATTAGGATTCTGAATAAAAAGCTTTCCTTTCATTACCTTGAAGAATATTGCATTAGGAATCAGGTATAAACAAATCACAGAAGTTATAAGTCACAAAGTCAAATAAATTCTCCCCCTCGCCTCCCATTTCAGTGGGAGTTTTGATAGGCCCTAATTTATAAGGGACGGTATAGATTCACTACAAATGGAGACAGTTTTAGCTTAAGAAATTACTCCATAGTTGTGTATAATTAGCACATCTTTATCATAGAGCAAATAAATAGCCTGCTACCTATTTTGAAAGAACAATTAGTTCCCAGTGCTACCACTTATCATTGTACAGAATAAGTTTAATGCTTTATCAACCTTTTGAAAACAAGCTTTTCATTACTGACTACAAAAAAGAAGTAGCAGAAGTACTAATCTAGCAAACCAAATTGAGTGTAAAGCAAATAGAACTACAGAAGTTGAAATTTCCATGCAACCTTCTATTCCAGTAATGGTGTGCTGGTTTCAGCTGGGGTAGAGTTAATTTTCTTCCCAGTGGCTGGTACAGGGCTGTGTTCTGGATTTGTGCTGAACACAGAGTTGATAATATAGAGATGTTTTTGTTATTGCTGAGCAGGGCTTGCACAGAGCCAAGGCCTTTCCTGCTTTTTGTACTGCTACACTGGTGAGAAGGCTGGGGGTGAGTGGAAAGAGACACAGCTGGGACAGGCAACCCAAACTGACCAGAGGGATATTCCAGACCAATCGATGCACAAACTGACTCACTTGACGTACTGGCTTAACCTCAGACCTGGACTGTTGGTTGAACCTGGTTACTGTTAACAGACATGTTCTGCTCTTCTTTGCCAGGCACTGTAGGATTGCTTCCACAGTGATGACACAGTTCCTGTGCCTTTGTCCCAGCTAGCTTCCCTCACCTTCCCTGTGCTGCTTTCCCAGACACATCTGAGCTCAGTCAGGCATCCTGCCACATTTGTTTAGTTTTCTGCATGTCAAAATAAGCCATTCTTGTGCTTTAAGAGGTTACTCTTGAACCAGCTCTTCAGAGCTCCTTTGCAATTCAGACCAATCATCTCATTAATCCTATGGACCAAATCCCTGAACAACAGAAACATCTGTTATTATGTAGCACACAGTTCTAACCCTACTAATCATTCTGCTCACTTCTTTCTAGACGTTACTCTCCTGCCCCAGAGCACAACCAGTATCAGTTCTTCCCTGCGAGCAAATAAGAAGGATAGCTAAACATCTCCCTCAGAGAAAGCGTTTTATACTCTTGGAAAACATACCTTTCTACTTCAGGTCAGTTTAACAGCCTTCTAGTTATGGCAAAGCTTGGTTTTAGACAAATACAAAGCAATTCACAATCATTCTATGCTTATGCACAGAGCCTTTTACCCACAAGTAATACCACAGCTACCTCATTTTCCAGCTCCATCTTCTGGCATGCCATTCACATTCTACAGCTTATTTGAAAAAAAAAAAAAAAAAAAAGGACTTTTACTTACCTGTTCAAATATTCCTGTGCCATGTTCATTGCATGAACACACACAACGTAATGCTCTTTCACAAGGGACTAGCATAGTCTCTGTATTAATATTTGCCTTCTGTTGGATTTGTGTTCCCCATGGAGTTGCAGCATGAGGGCAGGATGACGTATTCCCACCAATCTTCATGTGTATCTCTAACAGCTGAGCAGAGCTATACAGCAGAAGTCATTTTATCACCATTTAAGAGACATTATATGAAAGACAGTTATAGCTTACACTAAACTTTCATATTTGCTACTGTTAAATGCTGCAACCAAGCGTATACACCAAGACTACTTCTTGGTTTTCATAGGACTTATGCACTGACTTCAAGTGTTCCAGGTATTAAGTACCACTAGCACTAGTACTCAAATTCATCTGTTGGTATCAATAGATGAAAAAACTACATACTATATGGTTCTGAAATAAAGCAGCTATATTTAAAAGCATATTATCAGGAAAAAGGACAATGCAGTCTCACCTTGAAATGATTCGCAGGGTGTATTAGTTGATGTGCTAGCATCTGCTGATGAAATCTGAACATGATCCAAATTTTTTTTAGATTTTGATCCAAGATTTTCAAGAACCACTTCCTCTTCTCTACTTGAAGTATGAACAAGAGAAGATGATGAAGTTTCACCATAGAGTCGTTTCAGTAATTTCGCCAAGAACACTGCAGGGTAAGAAAACTTCTTTTAACAGGAAGAAATAGTGTTCTAAAAATACTTTAAGACTTCAAAAAGCCCAACAGCTAATTGATATGAGACAGTTTCCCTCATGGAAGTCTGTTTTAAGTAATCCCTACCTCTTACAGATGAAACTGAAAATAAATATATTTAAGTTCAAAACTTGAATCAGAAAAACAGCTTTACAACACCAGCGTTCACTAGCAAGGGTACATTTAAAGTCTTCTATTCGACTCATTTTGGCAATAAATTAACACAGTACATTTATATGCTAAAGACACATTGATTTTAAAACAAGAATCTTCCTATGCAAGTGTAATAAGGCTGCTCAAAATGCAGCCTCTGGCACAGAGGCCCCCCAACTGAATTACTCATTAAAATCAGTAAGCTACAACGATTTAATCACATAGAAAAACTAGTAGACAGCAGAAGAAACACATGGTAACCAGTTATTTCTACAGAATTATCAGTATTCTTATACGCCTCCTCTTCTTATGGACCCATTTCTGACGACACTGACAATCTGCTACAAGTTAGTCAAATGCAAATATCATTTTATTAAAGAAATATATGCAAATAATCTACCCATTAACATAACCATTATCTTTTTATATACATACATATATATTTCAATCACCTCAAAAGACATATTATACTAAAGTATAAAGTATTATTAAAAGCTTTTATCTATTGCAAAGCAACATCACTAGTTTCATGAATTCTGTGCAGTCAAGGAGCTATTGCAGGATATGGGGGTGGGAAAAAAGAGTTTTGGAGAAAAACATTATCTAAATTGCAACTTGCAATTTAATATACATTCTGTGGACACTACAGAGGCAACCTGCTGCAGATTCATAATAAAATAATTCTGCCAAGAGAAAAGAACTTAAATTGTTTTAAGAAGAATGCATCCCACTGCAGATTACAGAAAAACATTTTATCGTCACATAACTTTTCAATAAATTATTTCACAACTGAAAAAAAACACCTTCACCCTTGAACCACCAGTCCTTGATAGACAAACTACACCTCCAGTGTACCTTGTCAACTACAATGTAAATGCCTAACTATGTGGGAGAATGCTTTGTTATGGGCTATGAATACAGTTTCCAGATAGACATAAACAAGTGACTGTGCATTTTCCTAAGGTTCCCTCCCTTGCTGCGTTAGTCTGCAGCTAGAAAGACAAAAATCCACAATTACTCTCCTCAGCTGAAGAAATTAGACAGAAATAACCAGTGTAATGAGACAAAGTTAACTGCCTTTTGCAGAACTTTGACTCTAAAGCAAGTTATCCAAGAGGTTTATCCTGAATTGTTTCCCCAAGTGCTGCTACTAACACTACAGCATTTTAATAAACTCCAGTACAGCTATTACTAAATGTCATGGTTTAATGCCAACAGGCAGCCAAGTCCCACCCAGCTGCTCGCTCACTTTCCCCCACCTGGAATGGGGGAAAGAATCAGAAAGATAGGATTGAGACCATTCTTGGGTTGAGGTAATTTAATAGGTAAGGCAAAAGTCATGCATGCAAGCAAAGCAAGGAATTCATTCATCACTTCCCATGGGCAGGCAGTGTTCAGTCATCCTCAGGAAAGCAGGGCTCCATCACATACAATGTTGACTTGGGAGGACAAACGTCCCCCCCTTCCTCCTTCTTCTCCTGGCTCTGTATGCCGAGTATGACACCATATGGTGTGTGATATCCCTCGGGTCAGCTGGGGTCAGTTGTCCCAGCTGTGTCCCCTCCCAATTCCTTGTGCACTCCCAGCCTCCTTGCTGGTGAAGTGGTGTAAGGAGCAGAAAAGACCTTGACTCCATGTAAGCACTGCTCAACAGTAACAAAAACATGCCTGAGTCATCAACACTATTTTCACCATAAATAAAGAAAACACATCACCACAGGAGCTCTTATGAAGAAAATTAACTCCAGCACATCCACAACCAGTTCACGGATTAACATTCAAGCACTTGTAATGAACTATTCTTCCAAAGCAAATGATCATTGACATACTGATGACTCTAGATATGCAAATACATCTCCAAATCTGCTGAGAAGAGCAGCCTCCTCATAACTACAGTGGATTTTATGCTCCCCATCTTGAAATCTGATTTCCCTAGTCATCTCCCCCCCCTCCCCGATTACATCACCTTTTCTTTTCATTTTTAAAATAGAGGGACTATACTCATACACACAATAGCACTACTTCAGAAAGCAAGATGAGACCTACTGTGATACTTTCATTCCTTCTAATTCCCATGGGGAGCTCTCCCCATCTTTAATACCTTTGCTTGAAAAAGCAAGCTGATACAATGCCTGCCTTGGAGGGTATGAACACTGAGGAGGTTATTCTTTGATAAAAATCTCTTTTGCTCAGAAAGAAGTATCTAGATCGGGAACAGTTATAGATTCACCAAAGCAAAATCCAGTTGGCTGGAATTTTCAGCAGACACTGGAAGAAGCAGCAAGGTGCAGAGTGAGGGAGTTCTTTATTGCCTACAAAGTTTTCATATCTGTGTCAGAGCATCTCAGCACTGACACAAGTCATCTCTTAAGATAACCAATAATTTCCAATAACTATAACAAAATTGAAGTGAGCAGTGTTGACACTTACACATTACAAGGTCCTTGTTTGAAACTTGATGTATTTAAAGCCTTCTGAAGACAGGAGAAGCAACAAATCCCAGCAGTACACTTTCCTCAGGTGAATGAAGAAACACAGAATCAGGTGAGTTGGAAGGGACCCACAAGGATCACTGAGTCCAGCTCCTGTCCCTGAACAGCACCATCCTCAAGAGTCACACCGTGTGCCCAAGAGCTTTGTCTAAATGCTTCTTGAGCTCTATTAGGCTTGGTGCTGTGAGTGCTTTCCTGAGGAGCCTGTTCTAGTGCCCAAATACCATCTGAGTGAAGAACCCTTTTCCTGATACCCAACCAAAACTTCCCCTGACACAGCTTCAGGCCATTTCCTCAGGTCCTGTCACTGGTCACCATAGAGAAGAGACCAGGGTCTGCCCCTCCTCTTCCCCTCACAAGAAGTTGTGACTGCAATGAGGTCTCCCCTCAGTCTCCTCTTCTCCAGGCTGAACAGACCAAGTGACCTCAGCTGCCCCTCATATGGCTTCCCCTCAAGACCCTACACCATCTTTGTAGGTCTTGATACAGGGTTTTGGGATTTTAGAGATTAGTCAATGATCTCGGGTATCGTCAAATTTTGCAGCTACTTACTCGACAATATACACCGTTTGCTCGCGCTTGCCAAGTGGAGAAGAAAGATGTAAAGGAAGATGCAGGCCGTTGATGAGAGGAAAAAGACCGTGACCAAAGATCCTGCTTTTGGATCCTGAAACTGGTTTCGGCCAGCTCTAAGGTTGGCAGTCAGGCCAGGATCTCAGAAAGTAAGCACAAGGAGGCAAGACAAAAGTTTAACCCTGAGGAAGATTCGTTACTTCATCCCAGAAACCCCAGCCCACAACCACCAGGAGGCACTGTGCATGCGCAAGCATATGGAAGTGACTTCTGAACTCATTATAATATGAAGCAGAGATAGGTAGTGAATATGTATGAATGTATTGTGTAATCTAATGCATATGTAACCTGTAACCTAATATATACCAAGCTGAGAGACACTGAAGGTGCACAGGTTTTTGGAGGAGTGATCACCCTTGCGCCTGGCGCCGTATTGAAACATACCTACACTGTAACTACCAAGTTGTGGCGTCTTTTCCGTGCCTCAGTCTCTTCTGGATGCTTGCTAATAGCTTAATATCTTTTTAATATTGTGGTGTCCAAACCTGACCTCCAGCACTTGAGATGAGGCTGCCCCAGTGCAGAGCAGAGCAGGACAATCCCCTCCCTTGCCCGGCTGGCGATGCTGGGCCTGATGCCCCTCAGGACAGGGCTGACCCTCCTGGCTGCCAGGGCACTGCTGACTCAGATTCAACTTGTCATTGACCAGGATCCCCAGGTCCCTTTCCATGGCACTGCTTTCCAGCATCTCATTCCTCAGTCTGTCTGTACAGCCAGGGTTGCCCCATGCCAGGTGCAGAATCCAGCATTTGTTGAACTTCCTACGGTTGGCGATTGCCCAGCCCTCTGATCTGTTGAGGTCTCTCTGTGGGGCGTCCCTGCTCTAGGGGGTCAATAGCCCCTCCCAGTTTTGTATCATCTGTGGATTTGCTTAGTATCCCTAGAATCACTAGAGAGTGCTGAAAAAACTGACTTAGTTTGACCTATTTGGAATCCTAAGTAATTCTAGTCTGAATAAAAAAAAAAGAGCCTGCAGCCCAAAACCTTTTTAACAAAGTGGTCCTCAGTACAAGTGAACAAAGAAATTAGGCTCTGAGGAATACCCGTTCTGCTATCCTCAGCAGCCTTACATGCTCCAAAGCAGCACTCTGTTTTGCGGTTAACAGTCTCAGAACTGAGCTACCAAAACATTTTTCAGATGACAAAGGAAGCTCTTTCCCCAGGGTTTTATTGCTGCAATTACTTGAAAAAAAGGTATCGTGTGATATCCGTAAGTGTTGGCTCAACCACAGAATGGTCTTGCCTGATGCTATAGAGCAGCTCTTGCCTATTGAAAACCTCTCCTTAACCTGATGTGACTGGCACTATTCAGCACCAGACATAAGTCCATTAAATAAGAACTGCTCAGACCCTTAAAAATAAATACCTCTTATTAAAAAATTAGCAATAAAGGAAATTAAAGCAAAAATATCTACTACCAGAAATGTATCTCACCTACCAGAGTTTCAAAATGGAGTAACATCTACTCTCACCATAGCCATAGCATAATCAAGTTAATAGCCATATGGTTATTTCTTGATGATGTTTTCTTGTCAACATAATTGATGGAGGAACTGTACAGGTTCATGTGGTCTTTTGATTCTGATTAAGCTTTTCATTTAATTTTAAAAGAAAAAAAAAGTCACTTTCCAGCTGAAAACATGCAGCACTATTAAAATATTCCTACTGTGTGATGAACTGAAGAAACACTGGAATACTTAACTTTCCAGGAATTCCTCAGTGACAAAAAGGAGCCAGTATTTTCAGACATGAGAACAAGTTACAACAGGTACCAAACTAGTTCCATGGCTAATTCTTCACAACTCATGTCTGGAAATAGTGAGGTACAAATACATCGAAAAACTGAAAAAACACCAGGTCTCTACAGTTTGACATCACATAAAGAAAGCAAAGTGTAACTCCAAGAAATACAATTCAGAACACATGCTGGCTATTGATACAAATTGTGAACATCCATTTTTCAACTACTAATTGTGCAAGAAGAGTAAGGAGCCTCCTTCAAATAAATGCATTTTTGGCACCTATGTATTAAATTGACACCTTGACTGAATTCATGTTATGTACATATGCAGACTGTCCACAAACACAATGAAATAGCACTGCAGATTTATGAACATTCTGGGGTTGGCATCATGACTTAGCATGACTTAAAAACTCAGTTAGGACGACAGACTGTAACAAAAGCATGCTGAAGAACTAAATAATTCAAGTTCTGAGCAACATCAGAAACGCTCCTGTCCAGCAACAGCTTCCTCAAAAACATGTCTGTGGAGAATGCTTGCCACCTACTTTTGGCTACTTGCCATCCATCCTGCAGGTACCCCCACCATGTTTCTCATTTGGTTGCCTCCTGCCTACGTAAGTCGAAGTTGGGCAGCAAGAACAAAGTGGCATTGGCAGCACTGAATGCTGTGAAGCTTGCAAGTTGTCCTGCTTGGTCTCTTTGCCTCTCCTACAAACAGAAGCTTTCCAAAAAGGGAAGAATCGGGAACTTCTTCTGAAACCATCCCATGTGCAAGATGTGCTAATATGCTATTTCTGCTACAGCAGAAGGAAAGATAGTACAGCAGAATGGAAAAGGACAGAAAGAGCAGACAGAATGATAATCCTCATGCAGAACATATGGACAAGGCTTCATTAAAATGTTCAGTTCATCTCTCTTAGTGCAGAATTACTCTCCAATATTCAAATGAATTGAAATCCTTAAAATCTCTTTTACCATTCAAGTACCACATCTCCTATGAAGGTCATGACAGGACAGTTACTTTACAACTTTTTATGATCATAAAAATCACAGAAGTGTTAAGGTTCGAAGGGACCTCCAGACATCACCTAGTCTAATCCCAAAGCTCAGAGCAGAATCAACTAGAGCAAACTGCATAGGGCCTTGCCTATTTGGGTATAACAGTATAACAATCCCATTGCATGGATCATCTCCTATTCCCTAATCATGGCTGGACACTCTTGACTAGAGACCCCCAAGGGAACCACCTGAAAAAGAGTGACTTTTGAAAAAGAGATCACTGTATTTATCAGAACCCAGAGCAATGGAGTGTAGAAGCATTTTAAAAGACTGCTACAGACAGAAAATGTTAGCTATTCTTACCAGCTACCAGGTGGAAGACTGATGATAACTTCTGGCTAGGAGCTGTTCATTACTTTAAACCATTCCCCACAAAGCTTACTTGTCCTTTAACCACACAGGATAGTTTCGTAGTTCGAGGCTTCTGGATTCTTTCTGAAGGAGTTGCTCATCTGGTCAAAGTGATGAACAAAGGTCTTCGCTCTGTGTTTATTTGGCCTAACACAGTGATTCTTGGGTCATGGCTCTGAAAACCTCACAAAGACAAAGGCATTCAGTTTGTATTTCAGCCACCAGGGCAAAATTCAGTCTGAACTTATGGTGCCTGACGGTGTACAAGGTATCCTGCTTCGCCTGCAGATTAGATACTGCTCCAGAGACCTCATGCACACAAGACACCAATTCTGCCAATGAGCCTCTGGGTGCCCAAGATGTACTCACTAGAGATGATGGTGCACTGAGTACAGGCCCCCATTAGAGTAAATGGAAATCAATACACAGAACCTGCAAGGACAATTAAATTTATTAACCTTGACCTAAATTTCCCAGTACAAGAAAAAGCCACACACACACATACACATACACTGACCTCAGAAAAAACCAAAACCTCCAATCATCAAGCCCCACAGCCAAAACGGCACAAGCAAAACAAAAGACTCCAAACCATTGCTAGAAATGGCAGAGACCAAAAGCTTGAATTAAGTCAAGAGAGCTTGTGTGTGTGCACAACATATTTTAGTCCTGAGGGAAATGAACAGCTATTTAGTCATTAACTTAAAAATCCTCTGAATAGGGATAACTAAGCTGCAGAGAAGATTCCCAAATTTGGGATACCAATTCAGCAACTACCAAAAGATTAAAATCAAGGAACAAAGAGAGCAACTAACCACTACAAAACATTCCCTGGCACCTGAACAGGGTATAATTTTCCCACTCCCCCTCATTTTTGCCAAAAACATTCAAGTTACACAGGGACAGGAGGAAAAGAATGATGTAGTGACATACAATTACATCCTCTGTAGTTTGACAGTTGAGGTCATCTAAAAGGTGTGTCTAAGATGGGATGCTCTTGTTCAAGTCAGGAGAAAGAAACAGAAAATGTGATTTTTGTGCTATCAGCAAGGTCAGTTTTGCAAAGAGTGATGTATTTACATTTTACCATGGACAGCGCATGGAAACCAAGGCAAAGCACTGCAGCAGTGTCGTGGGAATAACAAAAATTGATCTTTCCAACTGGGGGAAAAAACAGTGAAATATGCAGAATCCTAGCTGTGATCAAAGTACAGTTTTATGTACACAGGAATGGGTACAGTATTTTGCTTTGTGTTCCCAGTCTGCAAGCAAACCTCATCCTGCGGGCGAAGCTATGGTAACAGGCTCTTACAACAGTAGCTAAAGGACAAAAAAAGGATAAAAAAGCAAGGACTGCAAAGTCTGCAGTAGAAAATTCAGGCTGAAGCTGACAGTCTTCTGAAAGAGGCACTTGTAGACAAACACAGAAGCTAACAGCTTACAAGATCTTGTGTCAAAGAGGAGGCCACTCTGCAGATCACTGACTACATCTTCAGTCTTCAGACTAAACCCCATCTATCTATGAATTTATAGTCCTTGCTTCCAAACAGCACTGCTATTTTATGACATCCTTTCTTGAGGAAGACACCAAGTAATTTTTCAGCTTCAGAGTAGAATTCACTTGCATCTTAAGGCCAGAAAACATACTACTCCATCTTGTCTGACTGAGAGAAGTACTTTTACACACCTACCTACACTGAGACCCAAAATCTTGTATCTCAGTACTTTTAATATACTTCAAAAGACTCTAGAGGAACTCCATAGTTCATATTAGGGTTTTTTCCACTGTCTGATTGCTTTTGGCATAAGACACATACACATAGCCCATGTTTGTTATTCAGATTTGAAAAACTTGACTGTTTACAGCATTGGGCCTTTTTCTTCCTCTCCTTACTATATTAAGGAATCCTACATTATATAGGAATATGCTTCCCATGGAGATCTCCCTACAGGTTAGAAACCTTGATTCTTAAGTCTCTTTTAGTCTGGAAAGCAGCCTCTCAACCTCATATACATTACTTTTAACTATCTGCCTTCAAGAGAGCACTTTTTTTGAACAAAGGCTGTTCATCCCATTTCTCTCACAAACTATTATGACCTGGGTCAGCAGATGTCAAGAAGGGTGAGTTGCTTGGTTGTCGTAAGGTCTTTTTGGCTTTGTTTTTTGAACTAGAAAACTCTAAAACTGAGACTGAGTAGAAACGCCGTGGTGAAGTGCTGACATCACAAACTGCTTATTTTTAACTTTACTAGCTCCTTAGACAATCTTTCGGCCCTACAAGACTCACAGAACTTTAGTGACATCTAAAAGGGAAAAATTTGTACAGCTCTTCACAGGACGTCTACACAAGCTGGGAAGGGTCCTCTTCACAAGTTTACAATTGGTCTCACTGACATTACACATAACAGATGGTTTTAACTGCTAAAGTTATTATTGCATATTTAATGGTGAAAAGAATCCACATGTACTATTTGGGAATGAAATAATAGAAAGATTTAGCTGTATTCAAGGTCACATTAATACAAGTTCTGTGCTTGAACTACTAGGTATCAGCTGTCTGCATCTCAGTATGGTTGTTAACCAAAACATCACAGGGAGCTGCACAAGAAACATGGATGCCATAGTTTTATATCTAATGTGCAATAGTACCTTCACAATATCAAGGTTTGTCTCAAGACCACTGACATTATTCTCACTGAAACAGCATCTCTAAGTCTTCAACTCCCCATTAGACACAAAAATCAGATACTAATTGCCTTAATTCTACTCCTGTCTTATTCTTTATTACACGTTCAAGAACCACAGTGGAAAAAAAATCCAGTTTTGTGCTCTAAGGTAGTAGTTGATAAAATATGTCTCCATTTGTCTTTTTACTTAGCATTACTTTTTATAGCACATGGAAACCCACTTTGTAATCTAAAACTCAGTAATATAGAATTCTCCTCTCTGTGAGACAACTTTTGAACAGTTGCAGCTTATTTAAGTATATGGCACATATCTGTAGGACTGAAAGGTAGCAAATGAAAAGAATATAGTGATTACACACCCCATATCTATGAATTCACTTAAATTAAGCAGTTATTACAAAGGGAGAGTGATTACAAAGAGAGATTGACCTGTGTGCCTCCAGACCAACACAGTTCATAGCAATTACAGATACAAAACAGTAACTCATTGCTAGAAAAAGCCAACATTTATTTTCTCTAGTTAGCTTAAAAAAAACTGATTCAGCTAGACCAAGCACAGTCCCTGTCACATTGCAGTTTCAAATCAGTAAGACTGGTGTTACATCTGTCAGCAAATTCTACATGACTGTGTAGTTCAATAAGAATCTGACTAATAGATCGTGCCATCCTGTCTCAACAAAGGTTTTAGAGATCTGTCAGTAGGCCACCTTAATTGCAGCCACAAGCTCCTAGATATCTAATAAACTTGACATGACAAAGATGATAAGAAGCTACATAACCACAATGAGAACACCAGGATTTTGGTCCACTGTTCCTAAGAACCCCATCTGCCTTGTAATGAAACCCTGCGAAATGTGTATTGCTACTGCAGCCCTGGGAAAACAGAGTATCTTCAATATAGTTTCCGTTTGTGTAGGCTATCCACCTTCTACAAAACTTAAAAATATGTTTCTCATACTGCACCATCATCCTGTTCTTACTCGGCACAATCAAAGAGACCTCACTGAAAACATCTAAAGATATCTCATACACCTTTACTAAAGCTCAACTTTGGTGAATATTATTATTATTTTTGTTATTAATAATCATAATTCTAGCCACTCAGAGTTGAGCCAACTGTAAACTACAGTTGCACAAGACTGTCAGCAGTGTCCTGGCAGCCAGGAGGGCCAAACCTGTCCTGGGGGGCATCAGGCACAGAAGGGTAATGGAGGGGATTGTCCCGCTTTGCACTGCTGCAGCCCCATCTCAAATCCTGCCTGCAGTTTTCAGTGCTACAATATAAGAAAGATACAAAGAAGTTAGAGAGAGTCCAAAAGAGACCTACAAAGATGGTGAAGGGCCTTGAGGGGAAGCCATATGAGGAGCAGCTGAGGTCACTTGGTTTGTTCAGCCTGGAGGAGATTGAGGGGAGACCTCATTGCAGTAACAACTTCTTGTGAGGGGAAGAGGAGGGGCAGACCCTGATCTCTTCTCTGTGGTGCCCAGTGACAGGACCTGAGGGAATGCCCTGAAGCTGTGTCAGGGGAGGTTTTGGTTGGGTATCAGGAAAAAAGGTTCTTCACTCAGATGGTATTTGGGCACTAGAGCAGGCTCCTCAGGGAAGTGGTCACAGTGAAATATAGTTTGAAAAATTAGAATTTTAGGCAAAATTTAGTATTGTTAAAATTAGTTAAAATAGATTTAATCAGCAAACCCAGCTGGAACTAATTAAAGAACCAATGATTAACTAAAGAATTATGTTTGAAGTAAGTTTAGAATGTAAGTAACTGATTACTTGTCATTTTGTATTTACTCAGCTGTGCTTGCAATAAGAAACAGAAAACATTGCTTCATAGATCTAAAGAAATGTAGACAGTTACTGATTTTTGTATTGAAGAGAAATGTAGCAGGGAACTGAAGGTTCCCTCAGAGGTGATTTTATTGTCAAAAAACCAACAGGCAGAAAGGTCAGAGTGAAGAAAACAAGTTTTTCTTCATCATTCTCACCCCCTCCTCTAATTTTACAACCACTGACCCAAATTAAAGAACAGACTATGCATGCTTAATAAGTATTCAGCTAATTACCATATGAAGCAGGGAAATGGGAGGTATTAATATGATGAATGTATACTTGTATTTTGAATATTCAAGACTTCTGTAAATATATAGATCTTGTGTTGCTTTGTGCTTTTGCTCTGCGTATTAGGGAGCAATCCCACGCAGCTGCCCAGCACTGAAATAAACATACACTTTCTAACAACTCTGTTAGACAGACTTTGTCTGTCCTGAGTTTAGTATCGATACTAGATCATACTCGTATTTTAATAAATCAACAGCTCTCAGGCACATGGTGTGACTCTTGGGGATGGTGCTGTGCAGGGACAGCAACTGGACTCCAAGGATTCTTGTGCTCACTTCTAACTCAGTGTATTCTACAATTCTATGAGACTTTTTACCTCTCTCTTCTGGACAGATTTGGGCAAGGGGAGGAGGAAGGCTGAGCACTTGTAACATCACTGCTCACTGAGACCAATCTGCTGCCAATACAGGTGGAAAGTTTCAGAAAGTTAAAATCTTACTTCAATCTAAATCTGAATGCAAAGAGCTTGTGGCTGAAAGTGGAGATTGAACTAAGCCACATATGGGCTAAAGTTAAATGTTATGGGGTAAATGATAGTAGCAATATGGAAAATAGACAACAAAATAGCTGAAAATAGTAAAAAAAGCAAAACACAAAAAACCCGCAGCTCATTCTGAGTTCATACTACTGAAGAGAAAAAAATTTGCAAATTTTAAAGAGACAGTTTCATATGAGGAGGAGCAAGCTAAAAGGAAGGTCAATATACCAGTATTTAAAAACCAAACCCATGAAACTGGCAGGTGTAGTACCACTGAGCACAGATAAAAGACAACAAGATTGTGCATTAAGTGTTATTCAAAAGGAATCTTCATAAGCTCACATTATATAAAATACAAATTTAAGTGATTTTCTACACAGCTTTCTTGAAAGAGTAAATATCACCCATTGAAGTGACTTCAATATTTGATTATAACATAACATCAAGCAACTTCTGCAAGCATCCCTACATATACATATAACAGAAATCAATATTACATCAAACATCCCATCAGGAAAAAGTTCTGGAAGTTTCAATGCAGCTGAATTTTTATTTTCTTTCTAGACATATACGGAGTTTTGATTTAAGTCATTAGGCAACCCAGAGAAATCCAAACTACTTGAGAACAGTTTTCAACCTTTTGAACTAAACACAACTGAAAACATAAGAAACCACATCTTGCCATAACAATTTGTGCTGGGATGGAGTCAATTTTCTTCATAGTAGCTAGTACGGGGCTGTGCTTTTGATTTGTGCTGAAAACAGGGTTGATAATACAAGGATGTTTCGTTATTGCTGAGCAGTCTTAAGGCCCTTTCTCTTACTCACCCCAGGAGTGAAGAAGGCTAGAAGCACACAAGGAACTGGGAGGGGACACATCTGGAGCAGCTGACCCAAGGGATATCCTAAACTATATGTTGACATGCTCAGCATATAAGGTGGTGGAAAGAAGGAAGCGGGGATGCTCAGAGTGATGGTGTCTGTCTTCCCAAGTCACCATTACAAGTACTGGAACGCTGCTTTTCTAGGGAAGGCTAAACACCTGCCAGCCCCTGGGGAATGGTGGATAATGCCTTCTTCTGCTTTGCTTGGGTGGATTTTTGTTTACCTATTAAACTGTCTTTGTGTCAACCAAGTGAGTTTTCTCACTTTTACTTTTCCGATTCTTTCCTCCATCCCAGTAGCAGGTGAGTACGTGAGCGGCTTTGCTCCGAGCTAACCCATAGATTCCAGAAATCTTTTTTACAAGATCAAACCTAGTGTTGAGCAAAAGGCATTACAAACTGACTGTTTAAAAAGGCAAAGTAACTACAAACTGACACAGCTTAATGGCACACACCACCACCTCCACCACTTTTACTAAATAACACGGGTTCATACACCTGCTCCTAAATATATCCAAGCATGTTTATCAGTCCCACCTACCACTTGTGGACCATCCTATCTCAATGCAAAGCACATAAAAATTGCTCCAACCTCCTAAAAACAAACCAACCCTACACCAACGCACTCCATCTTCTGAAAAAACCTCCAAACGGCCACCCACACAAAACACAGAACCCTAAAGACCACATCACGTCAGGCTCTGCCCTCTGTGAGCATGAGCTCCCCTTGCAGACTTTCTAAATAGAAAGACATTGGGTGTATAATTTCTGTTTTTCTCATTACCTTGTTGGCCTTTCTCCTTGACTACATTTCTCATCCACACCACCAAGGTCTGCAACAAAAACTTTTCCCCTTTTATAAAAGGTTTCAATGGCAGAGTCAACTATACTTCCCCTAGTGTAACTTCTACATTTAATCACAAAACTCCCAGCTATTTGTAATTTAGCCAACTACAATCCAAACAGAATTTACATCTCAGTAAGCCATAATAAATCTTTGGTCACACTGGGGGGGAGCAAGATATTTCTCACAGAAGAAAAAAAAATAGCGTCAGGCATCAAACTCCATTTGCAATTAATATTTCCCTTACTGATAAAAACATATGATGAAAGAAAACACATCAATTTAAAGAAAAAAAAACAGGTGTTCATCTTTTTCCCAGTAAAACATCAAATATTTGCCAAAAAATTATGTTGAATTTGAAAAACAAAAATAAGAAAAGGATTTGAATAACCTCAAGATCTCTAACAATCAATGCTTCTCTGAAACTAGAAAAAGGAAAGAAATGGTGTGCTTTTCTGTGAGATTTCAGATGTTTAATATGTGATATAGCCATTTTAAAAAAACCCAGTGAAACAGAAAAACCCCAAAACTAAGGAACTGCAATCTCATTCCAACCCCCGTTATAATTCTACTCCAAGTCACCTGATTCCTCACAGAGATATGAAAATAGCACTCCTTGAAGCAATATTCTCTATTTAAAAACCATTTGTCACTGATGTCTATCAAGTGTCCACATTTGCTTTCCAGATTAATCTCTCCAATAGGAAGTCTCCTGTTGTCCCACTAGATCATCCCTTGTACAGCACAACTTTTCTATCACTTCTTACTAGCAATTATAATCAATAATGTACACTACACCTAAATCAATACCTTAACCCTACCCTTCAGCAGCTGGAACATCACTCTCTATATAACCCTTTATGACAGTGTTATCTTGGGGTGGCACAAACATTCAAGAACGATGACTGAAGTTTTCAAGACGCAACTGCCCACATTTAACAGTAACAAATTAGGAGTTCAGTTGCTCCGGACAGAGTCAATACTTTGTTGATAATACACAGAATGACAGTGGTAGTACATCTAGCCCTGTCATGAATCACTGCTACATGAGCAAGTAAAAAATAAAAAGCCCCACAAAACTCAAAAAAAATGCACTTTCTCAATTACTTCTGCCATATCTTTTCCTGGCAGAGTAAAATGCATTTCACTTACCTGCTTTACTGGCTTTTCACTATTTAGATTCTCTTCACTGACAATGAGACCCATGACCTACAATGGGATGTTGACCATCCCATTTATTCTGTATTATGGCCCAGTTCCAGACAAAATAAAAAGCTTAATTTTTCACTCGTAATGCAGACAAATATCTGTTTTCAGCATCTTCAACATACTCTTACAAAAAAAGAGCAAAACTAACGTTACAGAGAAGCAGCTAAACCTTCTTTCTCAGCTCGTTTACAGGACACCTATCTTTTCAAATATATATATAGTTTCACAATAGAAAGTCAATAGTTTTCATATATACTATGGGCTGCAGAGGCTGATCACATGAGCTTCTAAACTCATGCAGTTTTGTTATTTCCTCCCAGGTGAGCATGTGACATCCTTGTATTTCTCACTGTATTTTCTTCCCAGTCTTAAGTTCTCACTCCTTAGAGTGGCTGAATAAAACATAATTGATTTCCAACTTTACACACTAAAGTCAGACACTCAGCATGATCATTTTAGCCTTCTCTGACACTCTACCTAAACAAGTAGCTCTTTATCTGACCTTCAGTTTTAAACAATTTGAGAGCTTCAGTTACCCCATTCTCAGCTCCAGAGCCACGGATTCATTCACAAGTGCATGAACTCACTCTTCCTAATTCATTTTCTTCCAGAAAACATCAATTTGTAATTCGCATCCCCAAAGCGTAGAAGTAAAACAGTTACTCCTTCTCCCTTTCTCCCAACGAGTCTGCATCTAATCTAAACCACAGACAACTCAACTGTGTATTTAAACCTCCTTCAAACCATCTCTAGTTGCAGTCCGTCAGCAAATAGCTTAAACATTAACTCCTGCTAATCAGTTTCACTCTCAAATTGTTATCCTCCCATGAAGTATTCCAGTTTCAGGATGCTGGAACTGTCTGAAAACGCAAAAGCCAGGCATAGGATGCAAACACAGCTCTCTCACAGCTCAGCTCTACTCGACAGCCCTTAAGAACGAGATATTACTTATAAAACACCAGTATTTTGGTTGCTCCGTTCTTCCTGTGCCGTGTCTTACAAAACATTGAGATAAACGGAACTGACTGAGGCTGTGCTCGGATAGCAGAAAGCTTTTATTTTATTCTTTGCAAGCACAGTACCACAGTTACTTCAGAAGTGAGCCAACTCACTTTAAGTAAGCCAAAATAGATGATCACTAACAACAAGTAAGCACGCATGTAAATGCATACTGAGGAAAAAAGGCGTCATCTTAAGATACTTTGCCATTAGAGAACTAATTCTTATTTACTCTGTCCCCACGCCCAGGCCGGAATACGAGGCAATAGGACCCGCCCCAGCGTCTCCGAGCAAGAGGGGCTGGACAGAGGTCGGGAAGGCTCAGCCCCGGTGGCTCCGCAGCCCCGCGCACCCAGAGCCCCGCCCGTGCCGCGGGCAGGCTCCGCTGAGGCCACTACTGTCCACCCGCCTCCCCCGCTGCCGGGCTCGCCCGGCTTCTCACCGCCTTCCTCGCGGGAAGGCCACCAAGGAGCGGAACCAGCGAGTCCCGCGGCAGCGCGGCGCGCCCGGGCCGCAACACACCTC
>VZTZ01029898.1:344756-363591 GCA_013400955.1 Drymodes brunneopygia | reverse complement strand
CCGTGGCGGGGGTGTCGCCGTGGCGGGGGTCTCGCCTCGGTGCAGCCCAGTCAGGACCGTTGCGCGGCGGGGTGCCCGGTGCCCGAGCGTGGCGGCCGCGGGCTGGCACCCTCCGTGCGGCCGGGCTGGCCGGAGGGGGATGCTGCGCGCGGAGCCGCAGTGCCGGGGCGATTTAAATTTTGGCAGCGCGTGATTCTGGGGCTGCCCCGCGAGGAGGGGCCGGGGAGCCGGGGCTGGCGGCGCACCGCCGCCTGCATCGCTCCCTCCTTTCCCTTCCCGGCTGCCGTGCCGCGCCGGGGACGGTGCGGGTACGTCGGAGGGGCCTCGCTGCTCCGCCAGGCTTCTCCCAGTCATCCGGAGGGACGGCCCGGGCCCCAGGGGCGGTGGGGCGGCAGCCGAGGAGGGGCGGGCGGCAGGTGAGTCCTGCACGGTCCTGGCGCCGGCTCTGCGCGTCTGCCCCGCCGCGGGTGCGCAGGACTCGGCGCGGCTGGAGAGTCCGCGGGCGCACACCCGGAGCGCGGGGGTGGGTGCCGGGCGCATCTGCTGCGCTGCCCTCGGTCGCCGGGGCGATCATGGGTGGCTCTCGCCGCGCAGAGGGTGGCGTTCGCGGGCGGGTTGGCTGAGCGCCTCCGCGGTCGTTTGAAACACCGTCTGCTGGAGAAATAAAATAATTACCCAGTGCCATAATGAGAGCGCAGCGTGCCCCAGCCCGCCTACCCTCCCGGAGCGGAGCCGGCACACCGCCCGGCGGCCGCCACCGTCGGGGCGGGTGGCTCCGCTGCCCTGGCCCGGGCCGGTCCGCTGCATGGAGCTGGTGCGGGTCGGTCCGCGACAGGGGAGTGGGGAGAGCCCTCCAGCCGGCGGGAAGTGCAGAGAAAGGGCTTTCCTTTACGGCCCCGCTTTCTGTCGCCTTCGTAACCTAATTTCTGCCGCTGCTGGTGTCCCAGTTCTAACAGCGGTGCCGGTGCCGTACAGCTCGGCGTTTAGCCATAAATCCATATATAAGTGCTTCGGCCTCAACTTCCCTCAAACTTAAAGGTTTCTAATTTACGGCGACAACCTACTGTTGTTTGTTTCCAATTGTGCTTCGTTACGGCACATTCTTACACAGGCTTAATGTGCCTCGGAGCAGGTGATACGTGAATCTCTTCCAAAGTAAAGCCCTGAAAAGGGGACCAAGTGCTCCCGTCACCTCAGGTGGTGTGAGTCCAAGATCAAGGCTGTGAAGCTCAAGAGCCCATCTTAGCGCTGGAGCGTTTTGTAACTATTTCGCTCTGCTTCACAGAAGCAACACAAGCGGAGCACTAACAAAATTTGAAACACTGGATACCTCTAGCCATTAGGTAGTAGGTGACTGCAAGCGGGCATCCTGCGAGGAGCAGTGGTCGCCTCAATGTGACCGAGTGCAGATCCAAGTGCAGCTGATAGAGAAATGTCATGTGGGATTTTAGTAACTGAATGTTTTTTACTGTGAGATGTGTCAAGGGAGCATACTGATGGTACTGGACGTTTTAAAAAGCTGCTCGGGGTTAGAGCAGAGGATGGAGGGTAATATTTTATAATGCACATGTATTTGAGGTATCAGCCTTTCACATCTCTCATTCGTTGCATTTCTGTCTTTATCTGGAAAACAGGTAAAATAGGAATAGTAGAAGTTTTACATTTCTGTGCTCTCAGCTGTATAGCAATACTTTCAAGTCATTTCCAGATGGTTTGCACAAAACACTTTCTTTCAGAACTGCAAGTTTTAATTTTACTCTGTGTAGCTATTTTTACAGTGCTAAGCAGATCATAGAATTTATGTTTCAAAGGTTATTTCCCCCATCATTTTGCATGCTTTTCAAAATGTGTGTTATGTGGTTAAAATGGACTCAAACAACATTTAATAGTTTTATGAATTACAGTGTTATGCATTGGAGATTTAATTCTGAGTGCTCGGGGCAGACCCTGTGTAATCTGATACAATATTCCTAAGTTAGAGAATGCACTTATTATACCATTGTTCAGTAACACATGAACTAAAATCTAGGATTGTCAAATAACTCTGTTGATTTTATTTTAGATTTTTTTTAGCTTTTCACTTTACTACTATAAAGTGCTATTTGATTTAGCTAGTCATATATCTAGTTTGCACTAGAACAGTATAGGGCATACCATGATAACTTTTTAGAATTTCCAGTCCCTCTGAAATGAGTTTAAATGCCTGGTGCAAGTTGAAATTACACTTAGAGTGAAGTCATAAATGCTTTAATCAAGCATTTAAAAATCAGCACACATAGACTGCTCTTGACAGCGGTGTTGAGGAGAATGTGTTTTGTCTATGCAATGCATAAAACCAGTCAAATCCAGGACTTGAATCAGTGGTAATAACCATGATTTAGTGGGATTGGGATTTCACATTTATGTATGGCAAAATCCCACAAGTTTTAATAGTGATACTGTTGGCAATGCCAAACTGTTGAAACAAAAAGCTGCTAGAGCAAGACAAAAATTTCAAGGTCCATTATGGCAAACTAAAAGTTATATTCTAAATGCATTCCAGTACATGAAACAAGTTATTTCAATAGTAAAGGGTATATGTGATAGAAGAAACATACTCCTGAGCAGAGGGATTCATACCTGATCCTGAGGAAAGCTTGGATGTCCAGTTTCCACTGTCTGAACATCAAGCAGCATGCTGCCCAGGGGGTACCCTCTGCAAGTTTCCCTGAACACCGCCTGTCCTGGTCCACTTATCATGTCACAGTTATGAAAGGATTTTTTGACAACAGATGTTCTAATAGGAAATATCTGTAGATACAATTGGAATGACTGAATTTCAGCTTGACTGTCAGCTTTGCCTGGTTAAATTGTGGACTTTGAAGTAATTACTGGGATGGTTTTTTGTGTGCTTTAACTAGGATGGTAAAATGTTGTTTTACACCTGCCTTTGGCAAGAACTTTTTTTCCCTGTTTGTGATTACACATAGTCAAAGCAATTTCCTTGTACAACTATGATAATCCTATGAGAAGTTTTAGTAATAAAAAGAACATAACCCCTCAAATAACCTGCTGTTTTTTAATGAGGTATACCATTGGGGGCTCTTTGAATCTGCATCAGTCAAACAAAAACAGCTGTTTTGGTTCTACTCCATGAACAAGACAAGTCTTATTTGCTGCTTCACTTAATCAGTACAGTGAATTTGTTTATATCTAACCATGCATGGTGAATGAGAGGACCACTAATGCAGAAAGTTAGTGTTAGTCCATCAATTATGATTGTATTTAAGAAGGACTTTCAGTTCTTAGAAATGTATTACATGGGCTAAAATATCCCATTAAATTGAAAATTTTCTGTTTGCTAAATGGGTAGTTTTGTTTGAATAGCTACAGGAAAAAAAATTCTACAGATATTAGTTCAGTTTGCCTTGCAAAAATTCATAGTCATCCACGAACCATATGGCTTTCTTACCTCTAGTAGAGAAATAGCTCTCAGCATGGCAGATACAGTATGTCAACAGCTATGATCAAATATAAGTAGAAGTGGGCATGGATGAATCAGAATCTCTTTTAAAGTAGACTTGCTGGAGAACACAACTTCTCATATTTCAGTCCATATATATCTCCATTATAGAGCTATGTTTCCTGGAACAGATTATAGTTCATCACAACTACTTTCTGTTGGAGAGGCCAAAATGATTCATTAAAGTAAAATAAGTACTCTTCCCATGATATTTATTTAGAAAATGTCAAGTAGCGGTTTATTCATTTAGTACACGCTCAGTTCTGATGAGAGGATGGAAATCACTGCAGTTAGATTTCTCAATCAGTGTTTCTATGCATGCATATACATTTGGTCTCACTTTGCTTTTATCTGTTTTTCACTGTACTCTCTTAAGGACTTCTTTTGTGCATAAAATTTACTTATCTTCCATGCATTTTCATTCCATATTTGTCACATTTCTCTGTCCTTGCCAGTTTTGAAAATGAACAGCAAATAACTTCCAAAATGGCATTGGCCTTAAGCCCTCTATATTTTTTGTGGCTTTATAAGCATATATTTCTACGATGTAAAAAGACTTTCTTTCTACTTTTGATAGTAAATGTAGTATACACCAGTATTTAGCAGAAATACATGAGGTATACCATAGATGAAGGCTTTTACCTCACAAGGGGAATCAGTGTCTGTTATCTTCAGGAGATGCTGCAACCACTGTGTGTAGATAAATTGACAGTAATGGCACATGTCAAAAATACGACCAAATGCATAAATCCAACAAGACAAAAATCAGTAATTTAGAGACTCAGACTTTGCACAAATAGCAGAAAGAGCTGAAGTATACACCAGAGCTTTCTGTCTATCTATAGCTCCCCATCTTGGGTCCTTCATAGCTTCTCCTTCTGCACACAAAGTTCTTCCACCACTCTCAGTTTTGCATATTCCATCTTAAATACTCTCTTTAAAAAGTAAATTTCTTACGTCAGAAGAAAGAGGAATATCTTAGTGTTGTAAGATTGATGTGATTGCATTCTGAACACAAAAATTGTTGCATTTCAAAGTTTATTCTGTCAAATGTAAAGATTAAATCTTGATAATGACATTGAAAGCAGTTAGGAAAGCATAAAACTAAGACACATATTTAGGGAGAAACTGAACACCACTCAAGTGTAGTGGTCAATTAAGGTGTTTCTGATATGTTAATTTCATCTTGGAAGCTGAGAGGCTGCTTGAGCAATGTGCAGCTTCTGGCGTGCTGCCTTTCAGAGGAGACACTGCGTTGTCCTGGGGAGGCAGCAGGTCAGTACTGAGAAAAACAATTCAAAATGATTTTTATTATCTTTCTCCTTTAATTTAGGTGATACTATATTTTCAATAATCCCTAAGGTGTGGCAAGAATGCAAATTAATTGTTTAGGTTTGTCTGGAATCTGATTCCTGTTAGCATGCCAGTTTTTAAAAAAATGTTGATTTTCTTAATGAAATTTATTTTTGTGCATTGGAGGTCAACTGAGTAAGTTTCCTGTGATTCTTTCCTTCTCAACGGTATGGCTTGTATTGTGAAACTTTTAAATGCCTTAATAATGTTAGGCAAATTACATATCATAAAATATTACCAAAGTCTTCAGCAATTCTCCTAGTTTTGCAAATGGATAGGCTGGTGACTTTTCATAGAAAACAGACACAAGATTATTAATGATGCAGATAACCAGGTTACCCTTAAAGGAAACTTTGTCCAAACCATTTCACTGTCCGGCTGGGTTTTAGAGCTCACACAGCTGCAGGAATACAGAAGTATGCTATTGTATTATTTTGTGCTTTTCTGGCAGTGAGGAGTAGAACGAACTTCTCAGCTTTCACGCCTGCCTTCTAGTTTCGCAAGTAGCCTATAAAAATAACACTGAACAAATAGCTTCAATCACCACAAGTGGGAGGGTACTTTTTAACCTCTTTTTTTCCCCTGAATAGCAGACAGTAGTGAAAGAATCTCAAGTAGTTACTATACCTTTTATTTCTTATAATGTAAAAATAGGGGAGCAAGGAAAAAACCCCAGAGGATCTTCCACATTCTCATTGATTTATGGCTTAATAAGTCATGGGGATATAAAGCTACAGAGCATAAACTCTCTTATTCTCTCAAATTTGTCTAATCAGAGTCCAAATAAGATAAAAGACAACGGTTTTGCTTCATTCATGCACAGTGAAATTCTTTCCAAAGAGAATCAGTATAAGGCCACCTTTATCCTCTGTGCAACAGCAGATTTCACTTAAATGAACAAATATATTCTTTAGTTTTAGAGTTTGATAACAATTATCTTCCCTGATGAGCAGAAAGGAGGACAAACCTTGCTTTTAGTCCTTTTGATGCACTTCCTTGATCTTGCAGCATTTCAAATCCTGTATAGTTGAAGCTACAAGAAGAATCTGGGCCTTTTTCTAATGCTAGAAAAGGAAATGGAAAAGTACAACCAAATGTCTTGAAAAAACTATGTATGTGTGTCAATTCTTAACCAGGCTTCCTCATGATAACACGTAGATGAAATAATATGTAGACTTAAGAATGTGTGCTTTTTTTTAATTGGGCTATGAAGCCCCTCACAGCAAGAAGATGCTGCGTATCAGTGAGGAGTATTAATATCCTCCAGCTGGGAAGGCGATGGGCTCCCATTGGTAAGAATGACATGAGCTTCACCTTCCCTCTGGAGGAGAGCTCATGCCCCTCTGATGTTTCCAGCCCTTTCTGGCAGCAGGACATGAAACTGATCCTTTCTTTGATGGCAACTTGTGGCTTTGTTATCTAGCATCTGGCCTGGTTTTTGGCTATTTTGGGATTATCTTTGCCATAATGTTTTACTTAAAGGTAAGAAATTGAAAAAATGTGATTGTTAAGTGTTCCTGTTATGCATTGTATACATGATAAATTTATTTTTATTTGAGTCTGAGATTTGGGTCTCACTCACTGGAGGGTCTGTTTACAAATACTGTCATTTAGGAATAGCTACTATAGCTTGTATTCATACCACGAAAGTCCTAAATCGGTTTTCAGAGCAAGATAAATTATTGGAATTTAAGAGAATAGCTTCAGTATATAATAGATTCATTTTTAAATTACTAATGTAAATGATTTTTTTTCTTAGTAACTTAACAGAAATTTACATTTACTCTTTTCCTTTCTGGAATTCAAATGAATAAACAGCTCTTTTCTTCCCCTCGGTTTTAGTAGACTGAGAAATTAAAAAGGTTTCATGTAGCCTAGGCATGGCTCCTTCATGACACAGGTTATTGAAACTCCAATTTACTACAATTTGTAGATCAGAGTAATTTTGTCACAAGTTTATAGTGGTTTATAGCATTATGTGCAGAAAAGGCTGCAGTACATATGAGAATGCAGCATTACTTTTGCTGTCAGTCCTGAAATGCATTGGATTCTTAGTGTCTCCCATCTCCATATATGTCAGCTCTTATTCATTATGCAAGAGGTGAGTATAGCAAGTGAGGTGTTCCAGAAGAAATTACTTTTTATGAAGTGGAAAAGGGATACAATTAGTCATGATATCGTGTACTTTTATAATAACATAAATGGTAATTAATTTGATAATAGTTTTCTTCAGTGATAATTTATAACGTACTGCTCAAAAATCCTAACATGGCACTTCTAAGGGAAAAATTCTTTTCATGATATTTTTCAGTCTTATCTCCTTTTGTAAAATGATGCATTCTTATATTGCACTGACCTTTCTCATGAAAATTTGAGCTATCGACAATGCAAGGTTTCAGCTGCAACAAGCTTTAGAAAGTTATACATTACTTTATGAATTCAAAGGCACACAGTGACCTTTGAAAGTAAGGAAATAGCGGACTAAAGTATTAAAATAGATCTAAATAGTTAAATTAAATATTTTGAAGTTATTATTTTTCTTTTTAAATTAAAAGCAGATTAATTTTGGATGCTTCCCAAAGTTTTTCTCTTTCCCCCCATTCATGTTTCTCTATAGCTAAAATAACTTGTTAAAGGTGACAGAAATCAGTGAAAACACTCTTATGTCCACCAGTAAAATATCTCATATAGTACTGTGTGTTCAGTCTTGAGGCTAATTTATAGTGCAGTTAATGTTCTTTTATATTGTTTCATTTTGGACTATCTTTTTTTGCATGTATTTCTTTTTTTCCCCCTTAGTTACTGTATTTCAAAATACCTTTTCCATTTTATGGTGCTTTTTGGTATTGTGCATACCTGAGTAAATGTCTCATCTCATATATTAATATTTTTAACATGTACTGTGCCTATGATTTAGAGCAGTGTGGAAGTGTCTCCAATACTCTAAGTTGTGGATAAGTTATGCAGCACACTTACTTTGCTACCAGTATCAGGTCTCTCATCAATTCCCTGGGATTTTTCTATTTCTTTTTACTTTCCAAAATTGTCATGTATCGCTTTTCTAAAAATGATGCAGAAAAAGCAAAATACAAAGCTGAGAAGCTCAGTGTACACTAGGCTGTAGAATAACGCTTTGATCAATAAAATTGAAAAGTATCTCCTACATATCACATTCAGATGGCATTGTCTTCCAGGAGCTTTCCTGGCATTTTTGTGAGTTATCTTCTATTTAGTTGCACTCCTGAGTAATGTAGTACATTTTTCTTTTAATTTTTTAAAGAAAGATACAAATGCATTTTCCAAACCTCCCCTAATAGAATATTTTGTCTGCATTTGTTAATTTCTTTAAATTTCACTCCATTATTTTAAAAACTTCATGGTATGCTTCCTAATTGAATGGAATTTTGTTTAAAATGTACTGACAAATGTCCATTTGTTACTCCAACATTGACACTGAAACTTAGCAAAGTAGTGTGATACCTGAGAATCACAAGAATGTATAAAGCCTTACATTCTGATTACAGCCTGGAAATGAACTCTTAACATTTTGCTTCACTGCTAGAATAATCAGTGCTCCAGGTGCAACTTGATAACGTTTGTGTTTTCCTGCACTTCACGTTGCAGTGTGTGAGCTGGAGGGTGAACAGACACAGGAGTGAGCCCAGGATAATGTTGGAAAAAATGGAGAGTATTATGGAGGGGTTTAGGGAAGCATGCGGTACTGCTTGGCACCAGAAAAGACAAATGATCAAGAATACACATGAAAATGTCAGAATGTAACACTGGAGAGATCCTAACAGGGCAATACCAGGGATAACTGCTTGGGTGCCTTGTTCTGGTTACATGTAAAGGGCAGGAACAAGTTCCATTACATCCCTTTCCTGAGGTATCACACACATTTTAGGAACTGCATCATGCAAGACTGACAGACTTAAATATTTTCATGTATGCAAGATAAAATTGCATGGACTATAGGTAAACAGACATCAGTATTGTGTAATGTATCTTGATCCATAAAAATTTATAGAAATGGCTCAGCTGATATGAGGTAGCTGCCAGGATACATTTGGATTGTTCTTTACTTGGAAAACAGATTGCCTATAAAATATGGTAACTTATATTAAACAAAAACAAACAAAAAACAACAAAACCCAAGAAGACATTTAATGAAAGAAAACACTATTCTGCTATTAACTTCAGTTGCATAATTCTACATAATGATGAATAAAATTTGTCTCTCTTTTTTGACATCTTTCATGGGGCTGATCCAACTTACCCTTAAGAAATACCTTACTCACTGAAACTTGCCACAAAAATGGTGCTTCTCTTGACCAATGGAATAAACTTTTCCTGTGTTGCTGATTTTAAAGCACAAGGAGCAAAGTATTCTTGGCAGCCAGGCTGTTCCCCTGTGAATTCTCTTCTGAAAGACATCAATGTGATCAGTAGTCGTCTTTATTTTTTCAGAGCAAAACATAAAATCCTCCAGCCTTGTCCTCCCTTCATAAATATGTCCAGCTCTTGTAGTCACTACCACTGGTGAAATCTCATCTGAAAGATTTGCAAGAAGTACCAAAATAAACAGCAATGTATGTGCATGCAAGATGTCCCCTTTATGAAGGAATGATAGATGCACTGAAATACTGTTCCATAAAAACTTACTGATGCATTTTCTTAAAAACTGTATCCATGAAAATGTACTCTAGGTGTCCAGTACTATTGTTTCTTTGGTTGTAGCTATTAATCCTGTATAGTTTGACCTTGAGGATTTTCTGATACTCTTTTTGATAGATTTTTTCATGTATTAACACAAATCTGTTCCAACCTATATGCCATAAACCTTTTAAAAAATTGACTGTATATATAAGCAACAAATTGTGATTATACCCAAGCATTTATATATGTTCCACAAAGGAGAGCAGAGAAAGAGGGAAGATGCAGACCAAACAGTTAGTTTTCAATATCTTTAGTTTCAATATCTTTAGATTAGAAATTTTAAGAGTAATTTAAATATTCCCACAGAAAAAAAAAAGTGATTAAAGTATAAAAAATAAAAGTGGAAAGTCAGAAGATAATAAAGAATTAATGGTATTGAGCAATAGCAAAGTAGTATTCATATAGTCATTATAAAAATGAAACTAGTAATAATTTCACTTTTTTCGATATGGAGGCAGTTAATTGTTCATAAATATATGGAAAAACTTATGAACTGAAAGATGAAAACAGAGTTGAACTGATTCCTGAAAATATTGAAATGTGATATAATGTCATTTAGTGGTTATGTATAAAATTTTTTTTCCTCACTGGTGACTTGAAATTTTTATTTAGAAATCAACGAAAATAATTTCCTGGAATGTTGCCTGTTGATGGAAATGACATCTTTCAGAATTTCCTTGATATTAACATTTTTTGGTTTTTGTTTTTTTTTTTCACAGCAGGCAACTTGGAAATTGTAGTTGGTGTTGAAAGTGATATGTATTTGTGAATTCATGTAAAAATATCTTCCATGTGTGTTTGTGGCTGAACTTGGGCCTTCATTTAGTTTCTTGATGCTGGCTGAAGCCACTTGTTCCCAGTTGTGGTTTGGTCCATATGGATATTGCAGACTTTCTCTTGCACAATGGCAGTTTATTTGCTTTACCTGTGCTTGATTCCATGGCGTTTGAGTGTGTCAGGGGGTGAGGAGAACACAGTGTCCTCATTTTTGACAGGAAGCAGCATTTTGATAGTTCTGGCTTATACTTGGGACTAAATGCAGCTGGGGTGCTGTAGCATCTCCAAGATGCCTGTGCAGACCTGGCTGCATCCAGGTCAGGGACACCTAGCCCTTCCCAAGGAACACCAGCTCCCTAAGGTGGCCCTTCCCTGCCACTGGTGAAGAGCTCAGGGCCATGTCAGGGACTAGAGATGGTCACACTTCTGCCCTTCAGCCATTGCTCCAGAAGGGTCCCATGCAATCCATGTGCTGTATCTGCCAACAGATACAAATCTGCCCACCTCTGCTATCTCGAACTTTCCATAATAATACCAGATACCTGTTTGCAAGTAACTAAATCCTGCCCAATGTCCTGGTTGACACAGCACCAAGGGGAGCTCTTTAAGAGGCAGTACCTGGCTGTAACCATCCACTTCGGTGAAAACAACTTCAGTGGGAATGCAAATTTAAAACTAACGGATCCTAGAGATTTAAATGCATTTGTGTTTTTTATTTGATAGTATAAATGAGCACTGATAAAGTGCTCTTCAGATATGCTTGGAGAGCACTGTGCTGGCTGTGTGCAAATTTGAGCTGTCAGTTGCTCAGACTTCAGCTTATTTGTATTTAGTTTTCACAAATTAGCCTATTTCCCAGTGAAAACCAGCCATCTGAAATATCTGAAATGTTTTAATTCAGCCATTCGAGTTATGGGTGAACAAAGAAGGTTTTGCCTCTGAACTCAGACACAGTTTTTAGGTGCCAACTGGCAAAGGCATCCCTAAACACACACCTTGCTGTGATCAGACTTTTGGGTTTTAGCATCATATTTGGGCTGTGTCATACTTCAGTTGTTTTCACTGCAGCCTTCCACAGAAAAGGTGATTTGTATGTATTGACTCTCTGAGCAAAATTTTGACGAGCATGACTATTTTCAAGTCATAAAGATCAAAAACTGCCTACAAGAAAAGCTGTATTTTTGGCTTCTCTGTGTTGTTTATGAACAAATAATCGATGTTCTATTTTTTCTTCTGATGTGAAACTGAGAAAAAGCATTTTCTTACTGTTGTTGCTTCTGTCAGAAAAGTAGCCCAATACCCCCAAACACTGAGCTGCAATACGTGCTTTACTGATGGCTGAAAAGACAGTTGTCACCAAGTTACTCTCTCCAAACTTTGCAGTGCCCTTTCTTTAGTGGCCTTCCCTTCCATCAGTAACCACTGACAGTGTGTCAGGTGCCTGAGACCAGAACAGCACTTCATGGAATGCCACAGTGGCTCTTGCCCTGCCACTGCACTGTTGATGAATGTACCACCTTTGGGGCTTGTGGCCAACTGTAAATTTCCCGCAAGTGGGGAAGTCCATTTTTCTATGGTGTCAGTGAGTTGTTCATCTCTGAACTTTTCTGCAAGCTGCCCCAGTCACTGCCATGATGAGAATTACTGGAGTACTTCGGGCCATTCTTCTGCTGGCCTCAGAGAAACCTGAAGGAGGGGCCTGGGAGGGAAGTGGCCCCTGAAGATCTCTGCCTTCTCCATCCAACCTGACGCCTTCAGGCCATACTGAAGCTGAGCAGCATATTGCATTTTGCTGCCAAACCACAATTACCAGCTCGAGAGCTCACTCTGCCACTGGAACACTGACCTTTCTTCCGGGTGCAGTGTTTGGGAGGAGCGCAGTCAGCAATCCTCTCTGCTGATCTCCAGCAAAGACTGAGAAGGGGGACAGATTTAGTGTTTATCCTGTACAGGGCTGCATGTGCCTTTCCATCATTTTTAGAAATTTCCTTTGAAAGAGCTGACAATGCATGATCTATTTTAAATAGTGCTTCAGAAGATGAAATTATTTTTGGTCTAAGTGAAATCAATAAGCAGTTTTAAATAAAAGTTATGATTTAAATAAGCAAAAAAATACCCAGTGACCCTCAGTATTTATTGCATGTCTTAGGCCTGCTATGACAACCTTTATTAGGTGATTAATAGTTCCATTCTGTAGAGCAGCTTACTAAAACTACCAAAACCTCACTCTGAAGTCTTTCAAAGGCATGAGTAGTAGTAACAGGTGCAGGTGTGGTGTTGCCTCCTTTATTTCAGGCTTCCCTTTCTCCTAGGATCCCTGTTCCTCAAAGTCCTGGACCCTGTTGTCCCTGGCTTCCTTGTGTGCATCAGGAAGTCTTCCAAGTCCTGGTCTGTGTAGCCCATCCCTAAGTCGGGTGCTGGTAGAATCCCAGCTTGCATTCTTCCTTACGTTGTGCTGTTACAAACTCTCTTGTCCTGGCACTTCATGGTTGAGCTCTACAAACACTGGGCTGTGTAAAGTGATGCTCCTGCCTTGCTTATGGAGATCACCATTCCTCTGTCCGTACTTGTACAGTCAAAGGTCTCAGACTGGTTTGGTTTCCTAAACAGGGAAGCATTTTAAAGTTCTTTATAAAAATTAATGTAGCTCTCCCATGCTTGCCTTTTCCCCCTAATGCTCTCGTTTTACTGTCTCCTTGCCTACCACTATAATTGTGATGTTGGTATTACCATTTGTTGAGTATTCTCTGAAATAAATAAGAACATAGCTTTATTTGTGGATCATGCTGGTCCCTTATGTAATAGTACTGGGAAATGTTGCGTAGAAAATTCTGTGACTCTTGATGAAATATGTTAGTTTATTCTCATAATTTGCATCCATTATTTCTCATAGTATTTGATGTATTTTACAAGCTTTTGTGATGCTGACTTTAAAGGAAAGTGGAATGGTGGTCAAGCAGACTTACGGACTCAGTTCTTTCTCTGAGACTTTGTTGCTCGTTATGAGGTCAATCTGATTAAATGTGCATCTTGTAGCTGCTTCATTGGGACAGTAAGTAGTGGTTACTGGAACTTCTTTGTTCCCTTGGTGTGGAGAGTGGAGTGGGATGGGCAGGCCTAAGGGGAGATGCAGCCTTGCCCTAAGGCAGGGTAGCTGCATCACACCTGGGAAGTGCTGCTTGTGGCAACACTGGAGCCTGGGATGGCTGGCTCAGAGGTGGATTTCTATCATAAAGGATGTATATATAAGTATGGTGAGTTTTGTCAGGGAAATGTACAGGTAGTCTTTTTTTTCATACATTTAGGGAGAATTTTGCCATATTGTTAAACTGTTAAAGGTCTTGAAAGAATGAATGTCTTGATTGCAGTTTCTCACTGTTGCTAAAGATACTTTTAAAATAAGTATCTTTGCATAAATACATCAGAAATAATTGATTTCTCATTAATATGAGGTTGCAATTGAATCAGCTGTTCTCATGCCCTGAATTCTGCAGAAAGTTAAAAATTGTGTCCTAACACTGCATGAACTTTGAGGTGTATGCCGTCTCATGCACACTTTTTTTTTTGTTGTTGTTGTTGTTGTTGTTGTTGATCTTCATAGCAGAAGAAATCTGGTTTAGTGTAGTTCCACACAGGAGCAGGGCAGGGGTACTTGCCTTCTCTCTCTCCTTATCAGTAAGTAAATTTTTGTCAGATCTCCTGAGATCTATTCTATTCCTTGCTCAGCAACAGGAGGTTAAGACATAGAAAAAGGCTGTTTTGGAGCCTATTTGGAACATGCCAATAATAGCAATTGTTGGTAATGAATCTATTCCTTATGAGTACATGACATGTTCCTTCTCTCTTGTGATAGAAGCTTTAAATGTTAGTAGCCAGGAAGTGCCAGCATTTTGATTGCTGCCTGTAGTTAAACACATAAAAATATCAGAGGCATAAAACATTTTGGGCATTAAAAAAAGCAAACGGGTTGAGAGATAGGGAATGTAAGGCAGAGGCAGAAGTGTCTGCTTGGAATACTTGATAATTGCCTTTCCTTCAACTATTGCTAAGAGAAGTTTAGCAGTCACATAATAAATGTGTTTATGTTCCCTCACCAGCTATGTTTGAACTAGGGAGTTTGATCTCTAAGTTGCTCCTTGTAACAAGATTTTTCATGTCTAGATAGTCATGGTGCTAGTTTTAAAGTGCTAAAAAAGTGGGAAGTTCTACAGTGACATGGAAATGCTGGCTCCATCCATGGTGTTCTTGGAATGGATGTGTCCTGCATTTTCTTGGCTGATCTACTGTCAGTTTTTGAAGTGGCAATACTGTACTGTGCTGCCTTTAACTTATCCCAGAGTTAAAATAACAAAAGTAACATAATAATCTTTCAGAAGAACAATTCCTGTGGACTTTATTCCAGCTGAACTTATTTTGGCATTTTTATGAATTGAATCTGCTGCTGACCATTAGAATGTTTAACAGAAAATTGCCATTGAAACTGAATATTTAGGCAAAAGTTTTACTCCCGTAACTCTGCTAGCATAAAAGGGATAAATTGTCAGTATACATTATGCACATCATTATACACATACCCATTCTCTTTTCTCAGTAATGGATATATTTGACAAATTTCAGCATTTAAAAAATAATTTTAATTAAATGAAACTGTTGGGATTTTAAAGCGTGTAAAGCTCTGTTTTATCATTCTGCACACACAGTTATTTTTAGAAGCAGTCACAGAGTTTCTCTCAAACTGAATCAATGTTAGAAGATTTCAACTGAGAAAGCTGGTAATGATTCAGGGTAAGACTTCAATTTCTTTACATTTAAGATTAAAAAAATATGCATAACATTCTATAATTGAATACTTATAATACCTAAAAAAGCCTTAACAGATACTGGCATTGCTCCATATGAAACTCCTGTAACTCACTGTAGTCCTAGTGAGTTCAGCATCTTAAATAGGCACATGTTCATGCGTTAAAGAAACAGCCCCTCTGTTGCCCTGTAAGCATGAAATCAGATAGGCTTTTTGTGGTGCTTTATTCAAAAGACTTTCCAATGCGTCCCCGAATACTTTAATTATTAGAAATTCATTATTTTTTGTTCCTCCAAAGAGCCTGTATGCTTTGTGTTTGAACCACATAGGCAGGTTACACCTTTTGTGTCCTACTGACTTCTAAACGTTTTCTGTTGCTTTTGATTACTGAATAGTTAGCTTACTCTAGCTCTGCAGGATACTGAGGAAAAGAAGATAACTCTTCAATACAGAAAAGGATATTCTCCCTCGAATTCTCATCAACACTCTTGGTATCAGTTGTGTTTTAATGCTGTATAGACATGTTATTCATTCACAATTTTCTATCCATAAAATAAGAGAAATAATTAGTTTATAAATTACCTAAACATAGATGTCGTGCACATCTATCATAATCATATCAATATCTAAATAATATTTAAGCATAGATAAATAATACTTTGCAGGGAAAATGACCATAAACTTTTTTCTTCTGTACAACGGTAGCCTGTGTGCACTGCCACCATTCAGGCAGCATATTCTTTCATTAAAATGTTTCACTGCATTTTTATGAAGTTCATGTGCAATGTGTGTTCCTGTTTTCGACCAGGCTACAAAACACCACTGCCAGCTGCGGCTGTGAACATCACTCTTTGCTTCCATCAGAATTCTTTTCACTTCTCTGTAAGCTTAGAGGGGTACTTTTTAAAATTACATTCTTTACAACCTATTGCTCTAATCCACTTTATAATCTAGCTACAAATTCTTAGGGTAGCATTATGTCAGAATCTACAGATGATACTCAGTTTAGGATTAAGATACCTGAATGTAGTTTTCTGCCTCAATCAGACATCTAACGCCTTTTCAGAAACCTTAAGTTATTCCATGTCGCTCTCAGCTACTGTGCTAGAAGAGTCCAGTCCTTCTTGGATCCTGTGTGATATCTCCCAACATCAGCAGAGCTCTGAGTAAACAGGCAGCCCCAGAAGTTGGGAGAAGGCATAATAACAACAACAATAATAATACTAAACACAGTCACCTGTATTTATGTACTAACTCAATTCCTCCATGTCTAAGATCCCACTATAGTGCATGAAGATTAATCAGTACAGCGACAGCGACTGAGAAATTCAGCTGAACAGCCTCTGTGTAAGTGGTAAACGGTTGTATTTCAGATGCTTGAGGTTATCTGAGACACCTGCACGGGGTAGAAAGTGTGTTGTAGGATGTACAGAGGTTGTATGTTTTTTAGAAATGGCAGCTGGAGGTCAGGCACTGTATCTGAGAGCACCAGCAGTGACACCAGGCACTGGTATGCTGTCAGAGGCACCACTGACTGTACTAGATGCACATGCACCTTGGGAACTGTTGACACCAGAATTTGTGCCTCACAGATCTGTGAGCTGAATTCTGCCTTGTTGAGGACCTGGATATTAATTCAGCATAATATTGTTGCTTGGCTCTATACCTGTGAGCCTCAATGCTTCACTGTCATGTATGTACAAGAAATTATTAGTCCCATCAACTAAAGAGACCTGTTCCCATAAACTACCATTCTCTGCTCTTTGGCCTCTAAGTCTTGTTCAAGGCTTTGACTTGAAATCCAGACAATACCCTGTTTGCTACATCTTCATGCTTAATTAAACCTTTGAACAGTTATCGCTAATTTTCATGAACCAACATCTGTGTACCTAGGACTAAGATTGGCACATCATGTTTACAAGCACTTTATAATAAAGTCCTTTATTGATGTTCTATTATCAAAACATCACTTCAGTATTATGAAGTTCAAATGCTTGAAGTGTGGGAATCTGAAGTGTGCAGCAGTTTTCTCACCAGACCACATCCATGCAGCCTGAACAGAAGTTGGGGCTGAAGTCAAACTTTGTAATAATCACAATACCAAGACCTCACAATTCTGGATCATAAGAAGCTTTAAATATATTTTGCAAGTATTAATATCACAACAGAATGAAGTGTGTTTTGTTAGCTTGTGCCTGTGTCTGTGAGGATAAGTATGGAATTAAAAAGCTATGAACTCTTCCTGAAACCTTGGGTAAATCATTCATATTGTCAACTCCTATCTTAGGTGGATAGTAGTGCTTCAGTATTCAGTGGGGAGCTGGGAGGGGATGCTAGCTGTGGAGGGTATTGCTATGTGAAATGGCAAGTGTAGGGGTGTTTTTACAGCCAAAAAGAATATGAATAGGGATTCAGTGTACAATTCATATTTGCATTTATCAAAATGTGTGGAATTCATACAGTTGCAGATGTCTCCATCTGAGCTTGCTGCCCCTGCATTTCTTTACAGTGTAGGTCTACTCAGTGTAAAGTGTAACTAATCTTGTTCTAAAGTAGGTGTCTGAATAGATCAGACTGACTGCACAGGGTGCATGAAGGAGACTAGTTCAGATGTAGGAGAACTGAATCTCATCCTACCTGTTCTGTGGGCAAAACTGCTATGATTTGACCCTTAAAAATATACATTTAACTTTACTGAGCCACAGTTAGCATACCAGATGTAGAAGTGTTTCAGAATCAGTCTGTTTTAAGCATTTACCACAGATTGTCATAGCAGAATTTTCATTTAAGTAAAAATACCAAAAAATTATTTATCATCTTACACAAACACAAGGCCCATACCCATTATGTCTGTGACGGTCATCTGGAGCAGCAAGCAAGGCAATGAATAAGGTTTCACAATGAAGGACTAAGGAAATTTTCTAGGACTCCTATTTCTAGGACTTCCTGATTTCTAGGACTTCTACATTCTTACTTAATGTGATCTCTTGGAACCTAGTTCAGATTTCCACACATCTAATGCAATACTTGGTAACCATCCCTATCTCCAGCTGGTGCTTAAGGAAGGTGTGATCTTCTATAGCTTCTGTGTCTTACCTGCCACTGTGCAGGTGACTCAGGTACCTGCATACCTGAGTGTCTCAGAATGGCACTGGATATCGTACATGGATATCTTGCGTCAAGGTTCATATATTTGTCATCTCTCTCTACTTGAATCTTTTACAGTTACCCTCATTTAAAAAAAATCATGTTACAGACAGAAATTTGCCACGTTGAGAATTTCAGAGCAGGCAAGGTCATCCACACTGGAACTGTTCACAATTACTGACCTGAGTTCTCATTCTTATCCTAATTATATGTAGTTTTCTTCTGCCTTGTTTCTTTCACAGTCGTGGCTGATTTCCCTACTGTGAAAATATATTAATCTTCTATAATACAATATTTATTCTACAGCAATAACTGGATATTGACACTCACAAATTAATCCAAGAATTATCTTAGTTGATTTTGACAACTTTCAAAAGACTTGGAAACAGCTTCATATTGGAAGAAAGCAGATCTATATGAGATCCTATAAGCGATGGTAATTCTCTCCCAACTTTTACTGGAAAGTCTCAGTAATCAGCAGTGCAGCAAAAATCACCCACTTCCAAACAAACAGATAAAGGAAAATACACTCCAAGCCC
>VZTZ01029898.1:112235-344722 GCA_013400955.1 Drymodes brunneopygia | reverse complement strand
AAAAAAAAAAAAAAAAGTACTTAAAGCACTAAGACAATCTGTAGGATATTTTAGTAAATATGTATGGGACCTGCATCATTGTTACTGAAGCAAATAGGTAGTTTCATGCTTTATTTCTTACAGATTTTTAAAAACAATGCTACTCACATGGTGATCACACAATTTACTAGAAATTCTTTGAAATTCCGTCCTGTACTCAATGCTAGATGATTTAAATATGAAGAAGAAACAATATGCTGCTAATTCAAATTAAAATCAATGAATATTTAAGCCCTATGTTTACTCTAAAGCTACAGGTTGGGCACTGTGGGATAGCTGTAGCAGTTGCAAAAGAATATTAAGGGATTCATGTGGTGTTTTTCCTAAGGAATAAATACTGTAAGTCAGATCTCAGCCTGAAACCTGCTCAAGTGCCACAAGGCACGTTTTTAATATATTAATTTTAAAATCAATCATAAAATTTTAATGCCTAAATTTAGGGAAGTTCAATTGTAAGCTATGTTTTTTGGGAAGGGCAAGTTCATTAGTTTTGATCTGGATTTAGTACTGACTTGACTGCCCTTACTCTTGCTAGTGAAAAGGCCATGCAAGAAAGAAGGCCGGGAGCGTTAGCCATCTGCCAGTCAGGAACTCTGCAGGAAAGTGAAATTATAAATGGTGGGAGTTACAGAAATAATATGAGTCATGCTAAGAAACTGTGTGTATCTAAGAGGAGCAATGGACAAGTATGTATTTGCTTTACCTGTACCTACTGCAGAGCAGCCTCATACTCACTATTCCCAACAGGAGCAAGTGTAAATAGCATAACTAAATAGAGGGGTAGGAAAGCAAACTGTAAGGGAATATCTCCCCTCATCCAAAAGCTCTGAAGCTGCACGAGGATGATGCTCTGCACAATCTAGTAAGTCCTTGCTGCGTCTTGTTGTGTGAACAAATGTGCAGTTTTTAATTATTTTTCTTGCTCCATTTGCTGATGAGCATAAGGGCTTGGCCAGGGTGTATCTTAGAAAATGGTAACTCATCATGCATATTCAGAACTGACATGACTGGCATTTAAGAGATAACTATAAGAAATTATTTCATGTTTCAAATTGAGCATGCATAAAGGAACCTTTCTGTTACATTTAGCACCACTCTGATTTATTTTGTAAAACTTTGGTGTCCGTAACATCATTAAGACTTATAAAAACTTCATATACAAATGCCCTTTTTGATTAACCTATCTTCTCAATTCACGCACTTTGGTTTTTGGAGGGGAAGATTTCATTGTCTTATATTTGTGAAACAGTTTTTACTTGGTAAAGGAATAATTGGAATGATGGTCACTTCACCCTCTATTAGAAAAGATGTAAGTAAATAACTAAACACAGGGCAAGCTGAGTTGTCTGTTCTGTGCAATCTGTAGCAGTTCAGTAGTTTCTCATGCCATTAGTGTGGTAACATAATGCTGTGATGGTAGTACTCAAAAATACAAAGAAGAGTTGTGTTCAAAGCCACAATCCTGATATTAATTTTAGTGGGAGTCTTGTTATAGTCCATATATGAATGTGGTTTCTTATTTCATCTCTTAAAATCTGTCAAGCAATGCTGTCTCTCTTCAATAAACATTTTTAGATCGGTCTTATTAAATGTTTTAGTTGCTTTTATGTAATTGTTTTTGAATCAAGGCATTCCTGTCCTAAACTGAGAATGAAAAGTAGCCTAACAGTGAAATCTTTTTACTTGCTACTCAGATTTTCTCTCTAAATTTACATTAGTATAAGAAGAATATAAAATGCAGATTTTTAAATCCAGACTGGATAAGAGTGTAAAAAATAATTAGAATTAATAATAATTAGAAAATAATTAGATAAGAGTGTAAAAATCAAGAGATGACAAAAGAATCTACATTGCACCAAAGACAGAGAAGCAGTTCAAAAACTGATCAGATTATTAAAGGAGCTTAACGCAGCATCAAAAGAGATCTTCCACTCTCTACAAAACCTTTCATTGTGGCTTGTGGTGCTGTTCCTCTTTTTGCTCTTTTCCATTTTTGCTTGCTTTACTTTATCATACGCTAGTCATGTTCCTAATCATCCGTTTGTATTTCCCTGCTCTCTTTTCCACTCCCTTGCTTCTCAACCCTCATGGCTGAATTGTGCCTCCACTTCTGGGAACTTCTCTGTGAGCAGTGCTTCTCAAAGAGCCCATGTACCCTTCCAGTGTCCTGGCTGCTGGAAACACAGCCCACTACAGGCCTAGTATTTCAGTTGTTTGTGACCAGCTGTTGTCATCTCAGCTTTAAAAGAGTGAGAAGTTCACTTGAAAAGGGAGTGAGAAGCCAGGACTGTGGTGGACATGGCTACTTTCAGAAAGGCTCACTCTACTGGCCTAGGCTTTAAACATGCAAGGAATTTCATTCATGTAACACTTCTATTGATTTCTATGTGTTAGCTGATCAAAAATAATTACTTTCTTGAACATAACATAGAAAACTGAGCTCTTAGCATCTATTTCACAGAGTGATCAGATGCAATTTCTAGTCAGGAGGCTCTGAAACCATTGACTGCTAAAAGCCAGGAGTGTGCATCCAGAGAACGGGCATTCAGTTTCTTCACTTTTCTAAAATGTCTTCTACTGACTGTGGGTGAAAGCAGGGCACTCCTGTCACATGTTACATGGGCTGTGGGTTTGAGTGGGTTTAACTATTCTTGGCCTAATCTCCTAAGGATGTGCACATTTGGCCAAATCTCAAGTTAGTAAAATTCTTAATATTTGCATTAGAGAAATTAAAACACTTGAAAAAAATTGAGTTTCTGTAGTACTGTCTTGGATTTCTTTGAAAGTATCAATTATGTATAGGGGCTTACAGAATTTAATTCTGGTCTTTAGGAATTACATATGTAAAAGAGTTATCAGCTTCCCAGTCAATAGCTTTGAAAACTGCTCATCAGCAAGGCAGGTAAATTATCAAAATTACTTCAATTAATGTGTCCCATGTAAGCCTTCGGCTATCATACTTTTGCTGTCTAAATATGTAATTACATATTGCTATCCCTTTGCAGATTAAAACGTTATCCCTGCTTTTAACTTTTCAGGTGGTTTTGTTGGAGCATAGATTTGATTTCCCTGTTAAATTTTAGAGACTGAAATAATGTCTTTTTCTTCCCTCTGAGAAACACTGAAGGGTTTTCTGCTTGCAGTTTCACCCCCCTCTTGCCCTTTGCACTAAGGACTTGGTGAACCTCTTCTGAACAATTCTGAATGGATCTCAGATGTTGGATGTGCTCATGTTGTTTCATTTATCTTGGTCTCTGAAGTAATTTAATGTCCTCTTATGTGTATGTGCAGCCAGAAGTATGGCTGCTGTTACTCTTAGCAACACTGGAGTTTCCTTATTCATTAACATGACTTTATATACAAGGTGGTGATTTTTTTTTTTGCACTGCATGCCTGAAATGGGAGTCCTTCTGGTCATCAGTCTGTCACTGTGTAATTTAAGTTTGCATCCTAATGCATATTCAGAAGTGCCAAATAAAGGCATTTCATGTTTCCTGACTTCCAACTGCCTGACTTGACAACCTCAATTATATTATTTCCATTTACATTTTAGAACCTCCTTAGATTTAAAAATGGTTTTCTTTTCAAGAAACTTTGCATAAGTAGCACACTTATTAGCTACCATATGCCTTTGTCACTCATGCTTAAGAATGACATTTATCCAACCAGTCTGGTTAGACCAGTCATGGGGAGAAGGTGGTTAATAATTGGGAATGGTGGAAAGGACCTTCAGCAGTAGCTGTACAGAGATACCTGAGTGACTTTGAGAGACAGTGTACCTGTATGACATAGTTTTGCTGCATTTCTCTTATCCTTATTTATTCCTATTGCAGTAGTGCATAAGTGCACCCGGCGAAAGGTCCTGACTGCTTTTGTATCTCACTGTAACACTGTCTAAAAGAAAATCACTCACAGCGAAATGTAGTGTCTTGTGCGAGGTTACAGAACAAGTGTCTCGTCCATGAGACACCACATGCCAGACAAGGCTGTGCAGCTCTGCTCAGGCACATGGCCCGGTGAGTGGGCAGGAGTCAGAGCGCCTGCAGTTGAGGCTGGAAGGGCTCCTGTGCCTCCAGAGGCACACAGCTGCCTCATGGCCGGGGGCAGCTGCGTGACTGTTGTAGTGACACGCTGGAACAGACCTGCTCAATGAACAAGAATGTAATCAAAAATTACTCTTAGGAATAAAGCATTTAGGACTGAAAAGGATCGCTTAGATCAGGGAGATAATGTGATCATATATCTCACTGGACTGATTTAAGTCCCTATTCTATTTCGTGTTAGTTCTTTTTATTTTGTGTCCTTATTTTGTATTTTGGAAAGCTTTCAAAATCTTTGCAACTCCAAGAGTTTAAAGCAAACTAAATTTACTTTTTACTGTGTCAGACAGCACTCCCCTTCCTCACCAAGCTCAATATTCTCAGGATGTTTATGGTATTCGTCTAGGAACTAGAAGGCCAATATTCAATTCTTACTGTGCACAGCTTTAGTGCCTTAACTTAATTTGTCTTTTCCACATCACTGATCAGTGCTCAAGATAAAAGACTATTAGCTCTTTTCCCTACTCTTACAAGAATATCACTCTTAACTTGAGAAGTGTTTTCAGGAACTGAGAATTGTTACACATAAAATACTGATGTTATCAAGTCTTTCCTAGCCAATATTAATTCTAAAGCAATGTATACAGAGTAGAAAAAAACACTGAAGAGTGTTACCAGGCTGACAACAGTGCCCTGTGCTGTCTGATACATGGATAAGAAATGCTGTCATTCAGCAGTCTTCTCCAAATGTAACTGGGTTTTTTTTCAGGGCAAGGCAAAAAGTACCTCCATGATTTATGTATCTGTTAAAGTTTGAATTCTGCAGAAAACTGTAAAGAGAACATTTCAAAGAAATGGCAAGCATTTTATAGTGGAAATTAATACATAATACAATAAGGTTTGTTGCTTTTTCCTTTCCAGTGTATCTCAGAATCCACAGAAAGATAGCATTCCATATAGCAAATATTTCTATTTGTGAAATTGCTCACTTAAATGAATTGAGTTACCTTTCATGATTAAAGTTAGTTGCATGTTTGGGATCACACACTCTCAATGCTGCTTCAGCTTCCTCAACTTCACAGTGCACCTTTTTCTTAACTCCCTCCAGGTTTTTCTTGCATCAGAATTCCTCTCCTGGACATCACGACTGATACCTCAGAATCCTCCATCCCTTTTTATCTTTCCAAGCAGTTTTGTTGGTAATTTGACAGGTCTAATTCACACTCTTATTTCTCTAGGGCAGGATGTATCACTATCAAGAAATCCTTGTTCCTCACATATTCAGTGTAGTGTCTTGGGAAGTTGTAAGTCTTGTAGTTCTGTCATGGGAACTTACAGCATTTCCAAAATCTTCTGGCTTAGCCTCTCTTCCTCTTGTAGAAATATCCTTTCCCATCTGAAATACCCTCTCCTGTCTATATATACTCCATGTGGGATGGTGTTTCTGCTGCATATCACATCACATCCACCACCTGTAAAAGCATGGGAAAGGCATAGATACCAGCTTGAATCGCTGCAGTGGAGCAGGTGTAGTGACCTCTTGTGCTCATGGTATGGACATGGTCTAGGAACAAGACAACACTGCGGGGTATAGAGTAGAACTTCACTGATTCATGGAATTTCAGGCTAAAAGTGCTGCTGTGAGCATCTGAACTTAATTCCTGAATGTTGCTGATGAGGAACCAGTACTCCTCACTCCACACTCCTCTCAAATGCCTATTGTTGCTTATGGAAGCTTGAAATGAAAAAGACTACGGTTGTGGCTGACAGAGCAAAATAAGGTATTTTCCAGAACTGCTTACCAGTGATTGCTGCCCATTGGTCAGCAAAAAGAAGGAGCTTCCTATCCTAAAGTTTTATCCAAGAATCCCTGCCTCAAATCAGCAACTTCTTGAAAGAAAAAAAGCAGTTGCTATTCTGCAGACAGAAAAGGAGTACAAGTAGAGATAAAACAGGGGTAAATAAAGAAGGAAAGAAAAGACGTTTTGCTTTTTCTAACAAAAGAAATTAAGATAATAGCAATGAAGGAGTCATACAGAAGACAATACTGTTATGAACAGAATAGTAAGATTAATTTCCAAGCTCCATGTGGCCTGTGCTGATTAGGCAGGTTTAATAACTGACCAGTTGGCACTTTTTCCTCACCTGTTCTACATCCTCCTCTTCTCTCCGTGCATAAACTATCATTATAGGCAATGCAACAAGTACAGCTATGTTCTACTTACCTTTTCTATCTGTTACACACATTAAATAGTGCCAGAGGACTATGTAATGAACATATTCCACTCATGAATGTAACATATTCCACTGCTTTTCGCTTGTCCTTATATTGCAGCCTAAAAGGAGTTCTACAGTACATTTGGAAGGTTAACAAACCTGAGCTTTCACAAACCCTGAGGGTACTCTCAAACTCAGCCCCCCATCACAAAAAAAGCCTTCTCACTTATACCATAAAACCACAATTGAACATCCCTGCAGATCTTGACTGCAGTAAGATTTCACAGGGACAGAAACAATTTCTCAGGTAATATGGTCTCAAATCACATAAAGCATTGGAGGTTGCAGCCAGCACTTGGCTCCCACCTAGAAACCTATTGTATTTTCATTATGGTATAGAAGAGATTCAGGTGCTTGCTTTCATTTTATTTGAAGTTTTGAATTTAGGGCACAGGGCTCTTCCTATAAACTCTGAAATGTGCCTATTTGCTTGCAATAGGCTGTGCTTGTGTAAGAGTTTCCTCCAGTGGGGAAGCAATAAAGCAGGGTATTGGGATAACATAAAACATGGCCAGGTATTTATCAGACTTTTCATTCTCTGCCATTTCAAGCGATGATTTATAGTCCTACCTTCTCTCCTGTCCCTCTCCTATTTTATCCTGCTGCTTTGGCTGTGGGTCTTGGAGAGGGACAGATGTTGAACTTCTCTTCCTATAGGGCTGTTTGGTCAGACCAGGAGGTCTCAGTTGAAGGCAATATCCTCAGCTTGGTGGCCAAGACACTGAACAATGAACTTTTTGCTGAACCTGAATCTCAAGTGTACCATACTTTGGACCCAACCTAAGGCTTTCTGAGGCCAGTGGACAGTCTTCCACTGATCAGGATGACCTTTGGATGTGGCCCAGACCTATTAACCTGATGTAGCTGAAGATGTCCGTGCTCATTGCAGGGGCCTGGCATAGAGGATCTTTGAAGGTCCCTTCCAACCCAGACTGTTCTGTGATTCTATTATGTAGCTATGTTTTCATAAGCACATAATTACAGGTTAAGTATTCACAATTAAATGAAAACCTAATAGGCCAAATTAATCTCTGGGGTAATTCTGTTGTTTTTCAGTTGAGTTATATCAATAAATGATTTGACCCAATATTTTGCTTATAAGAGGGCTTATGAAATGCTAATTATGCTGGTCAAATTAGGGAAAACCAAACAGACTTCAGCTTTGTTTGTATGGTTAAGCAATGTAATTATGAATGCTGGAATTGACAGCTAGGCTTAATGTGGAATACAGAGCTCTGACTAAAAATGTATAAGTGAAACGCTTTGTTGAGAGTACATACTGTACGGAAACTGGAACATGTTTTTGGACAGCATCCCTGGCTTTGCAAATCAGATGCTAAGATTCAGCAAAGATGAGTTTTGAAGGTAAGGAACACTTTAGCAGAGGAAAATCATAATATGGGTGTTAGTCATGAGTTGCATTGCCCTGTGAATGTTCAGCTGAAATAATTTAAAATTATTAATTTGTTAATATATGAACAACTCTAATCTGAATAAAATTGCCCATGTTAAAGGGGGAGAAGGGGGAGCTGTAACTGTGATTGATTTTCTTTGTATTGCCCAGTTTGGTCAAAGTCAAATCCTGACACCATATCCTAAGACATACCTATAAAAGACGAGATCCCACACAAAACCAGTATTTAACAGCATCTTACATAACGAGATCACATTATCTAAGTTCCTATCCCTTTTAAAGCTCTTCTGTCAACATTCAGTGGAGAGCATGGTATATAATGCAGTATATATACTAACATTACATGGTGATTTAGCAAAATATTTTAAAATAAACCACTCTATGCATTTCAAAAGAATTCTCTCAATAGAGCAAAGCATAATTTTCAAACTGTCAGTGCTTGATTGCAGGTTTACATGGAGATGCTTTTGAAATTACTAGAAATACCAAGAAGGTAGTAATAGCTAGCTACACGAAGATCCAGATAGGAAATCGGAATGGAATGCCAAAAGTGAAAACGTTTACTCTTTTTTGGTTCTTCTGTACTTATAAAAATGGGAACAAGATAACATAAGCAGAGGTGCTGCACTAGATTTTGCTAACCAACTGAATAATTTTGGTTTATGCTGATGTATGGCTCTGCTGTAAAAATCCCTACAACACTGACCAGAACTGCTAGTGAAGATGAATTGTGTTACTGCTCTTCTGGCTAATATCCAGTAAACAGAGTAACGACATTTTTCCTTACAGATTCTGATACACCCCTCATAGGTGAGCAGTTATATTCACCCACCAAACCTCTTTCTCACTAATAATACACCTTTAGCTCACTGTCAAAAATATCTCTGGAGTTCAAGTGATTTATTTTTGCTCAGAAGGTATTAAGAAACAACTGGGATTCCTTTGTTTTTATGACACAATTTTTGTTAGAAACCACTGTGGGGGAGAAAGATTAAAATACTAACCTTTGTCTCTTATGTGAACAATTTAAAGTTTTAGAGCATCTTTCTCTCATGGCATTATTACAATAATAATAGCAACAATAGTAATAGTTAATTTTGAATTATTTCATTAGACCCTTCACTGCCAAGGCAGTGTAATCCATGACTAACAGCCATATTACAATTATTATCATTGTTAGTATTATTATTGTTCCTATGGAGAGTATTTCAAGGACTGTATTACAGAAAAAGGTTGGTGTTTTGTTTTTTTTCAACAGATTAAGACAATCATAAATACATATATTATATAGATGAGTAGTAATTGGAAAAAGGCTTTTATAGTCCTATGAAGTTTCTGGCCATGAGTCCTTGCTTAAGACTGGTGACACAGTTACGGAATTAATAGTATCTCTGTCCCACTTCTGGTCCCCCTGGAATGAGTCCTTCAGGTGCCAAGTCTGATGCCTAGTCCTGTGTCTGGATGTAAGCTCAGCCTTTAACCTACATTGTGACCAGAATCTAGGTGCCATTCCAGCTTTTACTCAAGTTATTCAGCTTTTAATCAAGTTGTCTGTATGAAGGCTCCAGCTTCTCCATTTTTCTATTCTCTAGCTACTATGTATGCAGCATTTATCCAGGGAGATAGATCATTAGAGGAAAGTATTTTAAAGCCTCAGCCAATTTATATGTTTATCTGGTTGTCCATTGTCTTATGCTGCCTGATCCAGATAAGCCAGAGACGTCTTTTTTCGAGGGATCAAGGCAAATAATTGTAAGAAATTAATTACTTTTAGTGAACAGTTCCAAACATTTTATGGCATTTCTCAGTGATTTTGCTTTCTCCTCCTCTCAGTACCCTCACTGCTTCTTACCTCTGGGCTTGGGTTCCTTTGGAGGTAGTCCAGCCCTGCTCCTTCCTGATACCTTCCTCCTCTCCAGACCTCTGCCACTTCCTCCTCAGTGCCTGTCCCTTCTGAGACCCAGCCTGGGAAACTCCAGTTCCCACTTTTATTCCTGGCACAGCTGGGACTGAACTTAGTTCAGGTAGTGGTTGTCCATTCAAAAGCTTGTATTTTGTACCAAATGTCTTTGTTCCCAAACACTTGGCCGAAGAGCGCACTGAGAAGCTAATGGCCCAGCAGTCTGCTTACCACACCCATTTGATATCAAAAGCTTTTGGCTGCTGCTTGGTGTCTGTGGGACAATTAACTGGAAGTGTTTACTGCTCTTTGATAGTCCAACTTACTTACACTTTGGGCAGGAATCAACATCCCCCTTGGACTATACCTGCATTTACCACCAATGACTCTGCTATCACAGCACAGATTTGACTGTTTGGTTGGGAAAATTCAATATTACTTCATTATTGCAACCATCTGATTAAAAAAAAGTGATAACTCATTGCTGTACTTTTGAAAGAGTCTATTTTCAGTTTTTTTGACTCATAAACGCATCAATTTTACAATTTCACTATGGATTGCAGTCCCTTTACTCCATTCCAGGAAGGATTGGTGCTGTTTTTCTGGTAGGTTATTTTAGGCTGTTTCTTAAAGTCAGCAAGAAACTGGTGCAACTGGCATCTTTCAGTTGCCACTTAAGTCAAAGGCTAAGGTATAGAGGCAGGCTTCAACTGATATAGATGGTACAAGGCAATTTCCCAGCAAACTAGCACTGCAGTGCAGTGCTTAAAATCCCTTTCAGCAACAATATGAAAGTCTCAGGGGTGCCATTGCATTGCAAAAATGCTGGCAGAAGGGATAAAGTTCCTCGGTGTTTTTTTCTTTGTTCCTTTCGGCTCCTGGTAGCTTGTGGAAATTAATAGGCTGGAATTGAGAGTATTGCTCCCTATTCTGTTGATACAGAGAGATTTGTGCCCTTTCTTTACCAAATCTCTTTGAAGAAATAAGAAAGGCAGAAAAAACCCACACTTTAGTGGGCTGGCTAGATTCAAATGCCAGCCACTGTTGGCCTTTCATTGGTGTTCAGCAGCCTTTGCAAGATTGTTTTGGGAGCCCCTCCAACACATAAATTTGCAATCTGCTGACACATATGCCATGGAGTTGAAAGTGTTTTTCGTTTATCAAGAACCTCTCAGAGCATCCTTATGCTTCCTGCACTGATTCAGGCTTTTGTCAGAGTTACCCCTTACATTTCATCAGTCTTCAGCAGCCAAGATGAGGCATTGCTACTGCTAGTTACCAAATTCATTCTACAGATGAGTTTGCTGCCTGGAGATGTGAAATATTTTACTACTTTCATAATTACAGTGTCAAAAAATTACTGTAAAAAATCTTGTCATTATACCCAGACTGAAATGTAAATACAAGGTTATGCTACTACTCATCTACTTGCACTTCAGTGTTACTAAAACGTTGTCTTAAAAGAAGCATTTCCAAACCATACCAGAGACATGGCCTCCTTAGGGTCCTGTAGACAAAAACTCTGTGGTGGTAATTAAACCCCCAGCTGCTTTAAGAGTTAAATGTTGGTCCTAATTTTTTCTCTGACAAGAAAAATAAGATGGTGTAAAGAAGTTTCTATTTCAAAACCCTCCTCCTCATCTTCACTTCTCTTTCATTGCAAATGGGGACCATCTCTGTATTTTTTTAGAGTGTGTTAGAATTGTGGTGATTTTGTGGTGGACACCATATCCATTGCAGGCAGAAATCTACACAGGAAAAGGTTGCTCTTTCTCCCTTTCTCTTACTTTTCTTGGAAGACTTGCATTCATTTGCTTTCCTGAATAAATGGTCCCAGATATGACTTAGCAATTGTACTTATCAGTAATATGTAATTAAAGTTTTCTGTTAAATATTTTACATATTAATAAAACAATACTAACTAATGCTTACAAAGTACTATCAAATACATTAATACTGAACCCTAAAGTAAAGAGACATTTTAAGGTTTTGCTCCAGACCTGAGAGGTTCTGAGGCAACAAATACAAGTTTATAACTACAAGGATGAGCATCTTACCTGATGCAAAGGGATTTTTCACAATGTAAGAAAACAGTTTACAAAAATATGTTGAAGATTTGTGAACTTCAAATAAGCAAGGAAAGCCTAAGCTTGTAAATTCTTATATTCTCTAAGTATCTCATCTACAGAAAAGATTGTGTATGAGAAGACTAATTCTATTAATGGAAAGACAAGATTGCAATGACCTGACATTGTAAAAATACATTGTACTTACTTCATTATTATTAATTTTTACGTTGTTATGGAAATATTCTCTTTAGTAAATTTGTTGTAAAGAAACATTTTCATACAAAGAATGGTGACTGTCCATCATTCCCACTTGCAGCAGTGTTGCAAGCTCCAGGGATCTCAATTCTGAGCAATAAAAATGTGCCTTAAAGTTTCCAAGATGCTTACTAGCTCTTTTTCTAAGCTTTTCATCAATAAATCAATTGAAGTGTAAGATGGCTGCTTGAGCAAATGAGAAGGTAATGACAGAGTTTCACTGTATTCCTAAGAAAAAGATTATTTTTTCAACAATTAGCAGTTTATAGCAAATTTGTTTCTCACACCAGCATACTACTTCTTTCCAGTTTGGATAACCTTTGCTACCTGATACCTCTTTGGCCTTGGTACATACATCTGCATAAACAGACATAGTGCTCTGTAAACAGAATTGGAAAATATCTCCTGCCTTCCCTGTTAGCAGTGAGGGCTCCTTTTAGCCCCTTTGTTACTGCAAGCTATCAAATGGAAAGAAAACTTTAGTTCACAATGGCAAACATCACTGTTCCTATTTATACTTGTCCTTTCTGACACACATTACCAAAAACACCCAGAAAGACCCTTTGATTTGTAGTTATACTTCTGCTTGAGCTACAGTCCAATATAATGCCCAAATTACTCTCTAGTTTGAAAACAAGGCCTCAGACTGCCATGTAAAAAAATGAGCTTAAAAGTATCAGTAATCTTTACATTAAATCTGATGGTAGTAAAACCCCATTTAAGGATGAGATGGTTTGCATTCTCTTCTATCTCCTGTATTTTCACCTTCAAAATTTCTCATGCTTTGTGTTTCAAAGAACAGTAAGCAATTAAGTAATGTATTAGCTTAAAGTAACATAAAAACATCAAATTGGTGCATGTTTTAGTGTTCAGTTCTTAGATGCATTGGTTGTATTTGAGTTACTACATATTCTTTGTCTTCAAAGAAAACTTTAAACAAATGATCCTTTAATTCACATCTATATTTTCCTGAATCAGCAGGGAGTTTAGCTTCAAGCAAAGAGTATACACAGGACTGAATGCTCTCTTTGATTCATTTGTGCAGAAGCTTTGATATAACAACTGTGTAGAGGCATTCACTGAAATCTTGGCAGTTTGAAGGAATAAGAAAGTTTAGGATGAAGAACTGGCCATGCACATGTCTATGAGAAATCATTCTTTATAATCTTGTTGAATTTTCCTAGTTTTTGACCCAAATATCAGTAAGTTAAAGTCAAGGTAAAACTGGTCGGATTCTCTGTTACACGAAGGAACTGTGTGCTATTCAGATAATGTAAATTAGCACACTCACTTTCAGGCACCTTTACCAAGGAAGCACTGAGAGACTTCAGGGAAATATCTGTGAAAGACATGCGCACTCCCATCCCCAGCACTGCAGTGCCTCTTTTTTGGTACTGTCTCCCAAAAGTAGTCTCCAGTCCTGAGAAGAAGCCCCTAGAAACTGTATACATATACCTGGGGCGCGAGAATAGCATTTCAGAATTGGATGCTAAATAGCATGGTGAACCAAACAGCTCTTCAAGTACCTCAGTGTGAAGCCATGTAGAACTAGCCAAAGGGGATGCTCAGTGTCCTAAATAGATGTGACCTACATTTTAGACCTTTGCAAGATTTAGATACATATGGCAGGGACCTCCCTTTGCTCTGAATTTGAAAGTATTAACTTCTCATATGGTATGATTGCACCTTTTTTCTCTTTATTTTATTCTGAAGTTTTATTTTGAAGCAAAACCATCATCCTGCTGTGTTATTTGGTCCTGTTCTGAATACTGAAGCATTCACAAAAGGCATCATCTTGTCTTTATTTTCCCCTCATGCCTGAAATTGAGGATTGGTCTCAGCTACTTTCTGTGCTGAGGGTCAGAAGGAGTTGGGAAGCCCCACAAAATAAACCCAGTTTAAGTAAACTAACCCAGTTAATGTAATCCTATCAAAATAAATAAAATTTATCATTTAAAACAATAAAGAATGATATAAACAATAATACACATAAGAGCATTTAAAAATTTACTGAGGAATTACTAGTTTTGCCAACATTGCTCCTCGTACTCCAAGCATATCTCCAGCAGTGGTGGGACAGAGGCAAAAGAAAAGGCTTCCACAGGTGGGAGACATTCTTGCTATGGGGAGCAGGAAAAGCTGTTACTGTCCTGCATCCCCCTTTCTGAAGGAGGCTGCAGAAAAGCTGGGTTGGCTGTGGTTTGGAATTGCATCTGCCTGGGGCTGGGTTTTTTCACTCTGCACAAGCAGCAGTCTGAGGAGAGTGTGAAATGCTGTCTATGAGACCAGAGGAGGGGTGAGATGCTGCAAGCCAGGCGCAGCCAGGTGCTAAATGAGCTTCTGACCTCCTCTCCACCACCCTTTCAGCCTGTCAGCCCGACTTTTCTCTACTCTGAGGTCCATTTTCTGCAGTGATTTGACCTAAAATCTGGTATTTCAGCCCAGCAGAGAAGTCCTGCAGGACTCAGCAGGGGGGTGTAGGTGAGGGGCTGGTTGCTGCCACCGGACAGAGGGGTCACAACTACCCTGTTGTCAAGTCCACGGATCTCTGCACTCGGTGTTGCAAGTGTAGGACAGGCTGTGCTCACCCCACTTCTGGATTGTCCTCCAGTTTCAGAGCTGTAGCTTCTGTATTTCTGAGCTCACCTTGGGCTTCCTTCCCTATTGCTGGTAGACATGAGTCTGTGGGCAGCACAGCTGGCTAATGCTGCTTTTATGATTTTCTACCCTTTGGGGTAGAACATTGCTATTAGGCATCAAATCCTTTGATATGTCTGTTTGATTTTTGTCACTTTGAGGCAAAATTCTGAGCAAGCTGAATTGTCAGTTTATCCTGTAATCCTGGTGGCTCAGGTAAGCTAGTGCCTTTTCTCTGTGAACCAACAGAGCAAAGCAGTGGGGAAATAAACACTAATCAAGAATGTAGAGCACCCTGGATAGACTAAAAGTGGTGTTGAATTCTCCAAACTCATACAAACTGAGCTGGTATCTATAGTGCTTATTAGGCTGAGAGAAGAAGAACTGCAATTCAGTGTTGAGTGCTGACAGGCGAGCCAAAGATTTAGTTTCTGAACAGTATGGAAAAGAGTATTTTACTGAATAGGAATTACTGAATAGGTTTCTGAATAGGAATTAACTTGATTTGATTTGATTTCATTTTACTAAAGTTAAAGAGCCCTACTTCTACTGTAAATCAAACCAAAGAGCTTGACTGGGATTTAAATGTTGACATATCTAACATAAGTGTTTTTGGCTGTGTCTACACTGTTGTGCACTGCTCTTAGGAGTAGGTCAAGGCTATCATTGTTGCACATCCAGAGTTCTGGCCTGGAGGAGCCTGAAGCCTGCTCTGGTGCAGTATTTTGGGAGGAATGATTGTAAGTGCATATTCATTGTAAAAAAAAAAAATATATATATATATTCATATACATACATACATATATATATGTTTGTGTGTGTGTGTGTGTATGTATACGTATATATATGTATATAATAATCCCCCCATTCCCTCAGGGTGCCCTTACCTCAAGAGTGACTGGTTCCCTATCTTCAGTGGTTATATTTGCCTTTGGGACCACATTGAGAAGACTACTCAGTCTACTTTCTTGAATGAGTTTCTGACTTTTTCTGTGCATTCTTAAAGGGTGTTCAACTAATACTTGAGCATCATCCAGACCTCATGGTACTGATCCTCCTGCCCAGCTCTGTGAGCTGAGGGAATGCTATCCCAGCAAAATCAAGGCAGAGAAGACCGAGATGGGCTTCAAGTTTGCTTAGATGCTGATGACAATTCAGCACTGCTGCACCCTGAGTTCAGCACTGCACTGCATTTGGAGCATTTTGAGGTGCTCCTGGTAAATGGAAGTACAGATTTACAAGGCAGCTCTGGCCTTCAGGTAGTTTTGTCTACAAAAGGATATATGTAAAGAGCTAAATCTTCTGAGAACTGTAGGCAGGAGATTGATGTGCAAATCCCAAAACATTTTAAAATACAGAGTTTCTGCTGGTAAGGCTCCACCTGTTCTTGTAGAGAAGTGGCCGTATTTACAGGGGGAATTAATTCTTTGGAATCCACATCTTGCCACTACCAAGTGGAATTTCTCTGGGCATTTCTTGAAAGAGACATTTTCAGTTTTTGAAAGAAAGAAAAGTATTTCCTAATGTAGCTCTGCGGCTCATGGATTAGTGCTTCAACTCCCAAATTAAAGTAAGTTCCTTCACACTGTTTTCTCAAAAGTTCTCAAATTCCTGAGGAAAAAATAATAACAAAAAAAAATCAGCCATTTCCATAATCTTCAGTTGTTTGCTGTAATATACTGGTTTCTGTGGCACCTACCCTTAGGTATCTCAGATTTCTTTGGACATGGTTTAGGAAGCCTAACTGCTGGATCTGGGATGTTGATTTGGACTGTCTAGACCGTAACTTGGAGTAGAAGTACTGCATTGTTTAACCTTGTGGAATAATGCCGAAGTGTGAATTCCTTGAATGCTGTACAGATAATGACACCTTATTTCCCAGTTGTCTGTGTGATGTAAGGCCTCACATATCCATGGGTCAGCTGTGTGAGGCATACACTTAGGGGGGTCAGCTCTATGGCTCTGATGCATTTCCAATGTCTCAGAATCACTGTGGATGTGCCATATATATAGTTTTATCATGTGGGTTTCTGTTAAAGAATTTCCAAATAGAAGTTAAACATCTTTCCCAAAATATGCAGCTTTATCCTTTATTCATTTATTTCTTGGGCTGTGTAGAGGATTCATAATAGTAACGTGTTGCATTTTCTACACCTGACTTCTGATTTCCTATACTGCCATGATGCCATTTCCTATATTGCTATGTTGATCTTCCTAAACAAGCTCAGATCTTTCTTTAGTCTATTCCCATATATGTCTTTCCAGTAAATAATGTCCATCCTACCTGGTGAATGAATGACTAGATGATTCAATTATATTGTCTCTTTTTCCTGTATTCTGCATGTAAAGAGAAAAAGGACTGTTAATAAACATTTGCATTCTATGACAGCAAAGTCGAATACATTAAAAAGCTTTTCCATGGTATGGTTGTTAACATGCTGCATGTGTCCCTTGTTTCATGCAACATTGCTACGCTTAATTACATTAAAAGCTTCTTGGAGCTACGGTTTTATTTTTGCTTTATGTGCACTCTGCAAGAACTTAAAACCTGTTCCCTTCTCTTTCTTTTTTTCGGGGGTGAGGGAGGTGTGGTCTTTTGTATTTTCAGCGAACTTCCCCCATTACTGTTCATTCCTCACCTTAGGGTTTCTCCTCCCCCAAGTTCGCCCACTGCTGCTGCTCTGTGCGGGTCTCTGCAGGGCTGTGCAAGGCTCAGACACGGGCACTGCTCAGGGCCTGCTCTCGGCTCAGGGTCACCAGCCTGTGTTTGTGGTGACAGCCCGGGGCCTGCTCTCGGCTCAGGGTCAGCAGCCTGCGTTTGCGGAAGAGACAAAGGGCTGACGGTACAAAACGACATCCAGGACTCAGCGCAGTGCCGTGGTCCACGTGCGATACGACTTCTGGGGTGAGGAGATCATTCCGTGCTTGTTGGTCCCGGGCAGTGGCACAGCCCAGACCTCCCTCAACTCTCCCTTCTTCGCCCCAGATCCGCCATGCAGCGATAGCCAGGAGAGCCTCAGGCCTGTGACCCGCGTCCATCGCCGTCGTGGGCCGCGGAGGCGGTGGGAGGAACTCTCCCCGCTGGGCGGAGGTGGGAGGTCGCGGCCCGTCGGGGACTGGTTTGTGCCCGGACAGCGAACCCCGCACCTCCACGGGCTGTTCCAGAAAGCTCCGGGGCCGCGCGCGTGCAGCGAGCGCCACTCTGGGCCTGGCGCGCGGCGGGGGGCGGGGCNNNACCTTCCCCAATCCCGGTGTAACCCCGGCCCCTGCCGCTCCACCTTCCCCGATCCCGGTGTAACCCCGGCCCCTGCCCGCTCCACCTTTCCCGATCCCGGTGTAACCCGGGCCCGGCTGCTCCACCTTTCCCGATCCCGGTGTAACCCGGGCCCGGCTGCTCCACCTTCCCTGATCCCGGTGTAACCCCGGCCCCCGCCCTGCCCCACCCCCGGTGGAGGAGAATCGGGAAGTGAAAAGGTAAACCCCGGGGTCTGAAATAAGAGCCGTTTAATATTTGAAGCAAATATACAGATCATACTAATGATAATAATAAAAAAAAATAGTAATAACGGTAATAATGATAATAGCTGTAATGAAAAGGAGATAGAGGAGTAAAACCCAAGAGAAATAAGCAATTCCCAATGCAATTCCTCATCACCCAATGACTGATACCCACCCCATATCTGAGCAGGTGTTGGCAGCCTCCAGCTAACTCCCCCCCATTTTATTCACTGAGGGTTATGTTCCCTGCTCTGGAATATCGCCTCGGCCAGTTTGGGTCAGCCCACCTAGCTGTGCTCCCTCCTGGCTTCTTGGGCACCTGCTCACTGGCAGAACAGGAAACACTGAGAAGTCCTTGACATAGGGTAAGCACTATTAGCAATAACTAAAACATCAGTGTTGTACCAACAGTATTCTCAAAACACAGCACTGTACCAGCAACTAGGAAGAAAATTAACTTCATCCCAGGCAAAACCAGAACATCCTAGTAGGAATTTTTTTACCAGGGGATAGGAGTAGGAGGGAAAGGGAGATTTGTGTTTAATTATCTACATTTTCTTGAGCTTTTGGTTGTTTTTTTTTAATGGATTGAACAATTTTACAAAATTATAATAATTTTCTACTGTTAGTTTTTTTTCCCTCCTGAACTCACAATTCAAGAAATAAAATGAGCCATTCTGAGCCCTAAGTCCATTTTAGGTGTTCATCTGCTGTCGGGATGTGATTTAGTTTTATTACCTTGAAAGAATCAATGCATTACTGTAATTCAGAAAATGCTACAGCTGAACTAGGTGTCAAGCTTTTTTTGTGTTTTTTTGTTTTGTTTTGTTTTGGTTTTTTTGTTGCTGTTTTGGTGGGGTGGGTTTTTTGTTTGTTTGGGGTTTTTTGGGGGTTTTTTTGTGTGTTTTTTTTTTGTTAGTAATTAATTGACAGTGCTGTAAGTAGGAAAGCAATACTTGAAGTATAATTTTGGATTATGGTATCTGCTGATGAAGTGGATTATAAACTACATTAGCTGTAAATAAATTTAAATATCATACATGTTCCATACAGTAGATCTTGTGCAACTTTATATTTTCCATTTTCTTTGTGTGTCATTTTTTGTTTGTCAATATTTATGTAGTCTCTGTTATGAATATGTAGGTATGTCTAAAAATGTCGAAGTTATCACAGCATCATTTTCAAATCCTGTTTAAACCATCTGCTTTCTAGATGTTGACTTTGTTTTCTGATTACACATAATAATCATTCAATGGTGAGAAATTAATAGCAAAAGTGTGATGCATGCAGTAAAAAAATACAGTTTAAATTATTTAGCACATATACTTTTAGAATACATTTTGATATCAGAAGTGTTCCTGGAGGAATTAAGGTGGCGAAACAGGAATTTCATGGAAAGAAACTTGAATATACCAAAGGAAATTAATCCAAGCCCTTATTTTCCAGATACATGCTTCAGATTGGGTGAAGTTTATTGTTTTCTATATATTGTAGATTCACTAACTTAGAAATACTGTATTAGTTTTAGTATTAGTTTCAATGGCTCTCAGTTCCTGGTCTGCTTTGTAAGTAAACTATTGCCATTAGCACGAGTGGGCTACTTCCTTTTGCCGTGATTTAAAGAATTAAATTACCAGAGAGCCTTGCATTCACAGGCTGAGCCTGAGATGTAAATGCATCTTCCTTCCTTATAAGAGGGAAGATACACGTCATCCCATGCAAAGTAATCCAGTAAGAAATACATTATGAATGATTCATAAAGACCATGACCTTTTGCAAGACCAACCATTTAAATATATTTATTTGAATATAAGGTAGCTGGAATCTTGAAAGCCATTTTCTTTATTCCATTGGGTTTTTTTCTAATATTTCTTTTGTAGCCACTCTTGCTGACCTGGATGAAAATATTAATATTTTCAATGTTCTTTTCTTAGATGCCTAAGCACATAACTGTCATATGCTGTGGTTTCTCTGGAATAGACCAACTGCAAACATACAAAAACCTCAAAAGTCTTGCTTTCAGTTCAATGTTTGTGAAATGTGGCCCCAGTGTACAGGAGCCTTTGAATGGTATTTTGTACTGTTTTGTTTTTCAGCTTGTAATTATTTTCAGCATCAGGTACTTTACAGTTATAGATCTAGTAACTTACTTGACAAAATATCTAGCACCTCTTATGAATGCATGCAGTTATCCTGATGCCCAGAACTCACTGCTAGCTACAAGATCCACACAATGTAAGAAGCCTGTGTGTTTGGAGGCTCAGGGTCCAGTCTGTGCTCTCTGAGGGCTTAAGCAGAGCTTAAGTAACACACAGGTCTTCCATCCTCACCATACCCCAAAACCATTTAAGCACCCAAGCCAGTGGTTCTGCATCTTCTCTGTATGTCACTGTATATCATGGCAGAGCAAGCTTTGGAGAATCTCCCCATGGATATTGTCACCTTTGCTAGGATGCTCCTAAGGTTGAGGAAAGGAAATTGATGTGTGGCAAGGAGAGCTGCAGGAATAACTCCAGCCTCAAAAATAATTAAAAAAACCTATGAAACCCAAGAAAATTTAGTAACGTTGTGTTTCTTGAGAAAGAAAGGGATCAAGTGAAACTGGGGACAGGGCCAGTGCATTGTATTTGCTTTTGGCAAACATGATATGGAACCTTCGCATTGTGATCAGATAAATTTACTTTGCAAGAGTAAATTTTTGCTGCAGAGGAAGGGTATGCATATAACAGATTTAGTGGAATATGTGTTTTCTATTTAAGTATATAAATTAGAACTGAGTGCAAAGTGCTGTTTGCACATCAATAATTGCCTTGTGTCCAACTGCCAGCCAGGCTTGACTGCTCAGCAAACACCAAAGAGGGACTGATTGCTGTCTTCATATCTGCTCTTTGTCCTTGACTACTGCATGCAGTTTTGGCTTGAAAAACGTGTTTTTGCTGCAGAGTAACTGATTGACACAAACCATCCTGAGGTAAAGTCACTGTAGGGATAAACCACTATGGGTTTTTCTCAAAAATTGAAGTATATTGAGGATAAGTGACATCTCTGGTGTGGTTGATCTCACATAGTTTATGGTATGCTGCATCTAAAGTGCTTTTTATATGTTAGTTACCTTCCAGAATCATATTGTAGGTTTTTTTCTGAGGAGTAAAAAGCTTACAACAAAGCTCCACAGGAGTTGATAACTCCACTGTCATTTGAAATGGAGCATGGATATGTGTTTCATTTTGGTTAGGCAGCTGGACTGTGACAGTCTAAATTTCAGTGAGAAGCAAGTTGTTTCCATGACCATGGACACGGATGTTATTTATCCTCATGGCCAATACAAGGAACTTTTTCTCTCTGGTGTGCATGCCATAAACTTCAATGACATATCCCTGTATTTGCTTCTCCTGTTGTATTCTAATCCAGTCACACAGAAATTCACCACAGATTCAAGTTACAGAAAGGACTAAGCCCATTAGTCACCCATTCCTTTAAAAAATAGTAAGTAGCAATCAAGCTTGGAGTTACTCAAATAAAGGCATCAGCTAATATATCACTGATAAAAACCAAGCACATATTTTTATTTTCCTTAAGCTGGTTTGAAAAAAAATTAGCAGAAGTGGGCAAACCACAGCAAAGTAAAAGAAAGATAGAGAAAGATCTGGAATAACTTCTGAAAGGTTACATAGCCTGGAATGAGCCAGGCTGGGAAAGACAGAGGTGGGAGAGGTCTAAAAGCCACAAGTAATAGGAGAAAGGTGAGCAAGGAAACCTCTTTCTCTTCACATAGAAACAAGGAAACAAGGGAGCATCAGCTCAGACTTGCAGGTGGCAGGTTGGAGGGGGTGTAAGGTGAGGGCTCTGCCTGTGGTGAATGGATAAGTTGCACTACCCCTTGCTTCAGAGTTCTTCGGGTGCCATGCAGGACTTCTAAGGTATTTCAGTGGGTGAATTCAGGGCAGGGTCAGGTTCACACAAGGGCTGTTAGACACAAATGGCTCACCCCAGCTGCTGCTGTCTTCTGGCTGCTCTAAAGATGCTTGAGGTTGTCCATAACATCTCCCCAGGGCTGGTGCAGGATACATGGTGGAGCTGTACATGTCAGATGAGGGTGTTGGGGGCCTGGTGGGGTATCTTTGGACACCTGGCATTGGGAACCTGTGGGTCATGGGTACCCCCAGCAAGGTGTGAGCTAAGTGCTTGGACAGCTCTGATAAGATATGGCAGGTGATAGCTGGTGTCTTGCTCAGTGGACAGGTGAAACGCTTGTGTTGCTGAAGCATGGGAGGAGGTAGAGGATGAGAATGTAAACAGCCTTAAAATGAGGCAAGAGCTGCCTTATGGTATGTACCAAGCAAAGCTATTCAGTTTTGTGTCTGAGCACTAAACTAGGAGAAACCGCAGGTTTTGATTTCCAAAATGTCTGTTGGGTTGCCAGGATGTGTGAAATCTTTGAAACGTTTTACTTAGGATTCACTAGCTTTGTAGGCTTGGGGCAGATTGTTTCCATTTTTCATGGTAATTTCAGCTCAATTCTGGGCCAATTCTAGGGGCTGTCACCAGTGGGTGTAGTCAGCTCTGACAGTGTGCAGCTCACCTTGGCCAGAGCCCTTGGCTTTGCTGGTCCTGAGGAGCAGCTTCAGGGCACCACAGGGGAATGGAAACCCCATTTTTTTAGCAGTGAACATGAGGCAAACCAGCACAAGAATCTGACCTCTCTGCCAGCACTGTAGGACACACAGTGAGGGGGTTGGAGTGACCTGGGCAAGGCAAGAGACAGTGGCTCTGGTTCTCTGCAGCCCGCTGAAAGCCGTGCATGTGTTTCATGTTCAGCAGCTGAGGTGAATGTAGTCAAGTACTGTGAACTGATTCTGGGGCTGGTCTTTCCATCAGGGACAGAAACCAAACTTGCTCTCTAAACACCAGCCCTTCCTTGTGAGCGCAGATGCCAGGAAATGGGCCCTAATCCACTTCCCCGATCTTAATATGCAGCACTTTGGCTTGCACAGATGTTCCCAGAGCTGCACGAGGGCTTTGCTGCGCTCTTTGCTATTCTCTGTCTTTCTGTTAGTTGTGTGGAGGAGAGCATGGATATATTCTATGCCATTGCCCTCCATCAGCCATTGCCCTGAGCCCTGGAAGAGTAGAAGTTGTGGAGTAGAAGTTTGGCACAAAAGAGCAGAGAGGTAATGCCGCTTCAGACTTGCCTTGCTGTTACCTGTTGCAGTCAGCATGTGTTCTGTTTATGGTGGCCAAATCAGAACTTTCCATCACAAAGCCAGGAATGCATCTGTCTTTGATGGTTGGCTACAGCCTGTCTTTCTCCTTCTGAGCCTCAGATCTTCTCATACTTACTCTGTATTTACTGTGGATTTTGTGAAGTGCTGTCTGAGGGCTGCACAGGCTGTGAACTGCCTTGGAGAGCCACGCGTTTTGACTGTGGCAACACTTTCTGAAACAAAGCTTGGCACAGGCTGTAACTAGAGCCCACTGATACTGGTACTGTTTTAAAACAGTTGAAATAGAATGAAATTAGCAACTCCAGTGATATAGGAGTTTGATTCTCTGTTGATTCTGACTGATGCTTTATAAAGCAATACATCACTTGGATAATGACCCTGCTTTGCAATCTGTGTCATGCTCCAAAGTTTTGAGAAACTGTCTTATTATAAACTTATACTTTTTTTACAAGTATCCACTCCCATATACTATGCCAAACCACTGTGATATACGCTTTTGTGTAAGTGAAAGACAGGATCTTAAACAGATATCAAATACAAAAGGCCTGAGAGACAAGAGATTTCAAATGTCTGTTTCTTTTTAAACACTTAAGATAAGCATAGCCTTTTTAAAATATATATATGTGTCCATCAAGTTTTAATAGAAAAGTGACTTGCTGATTTTATCATAAGTGGTCAGGCTGTACCCTGTACTCAAATAATGTAATCTAACTGAAATGTTGTGGTTCCTGGTTGCTTATTTAACCGAATTAGATGGCATGTTTGCAGAGATAGAATCATAGAATCATTTAAAGAGCTTTTAGATCATTGTGTTCAACTGTTAACCTAACACTGCCAAGTCCATCACTAAACTGCGTCCCTAGAGTCTAGCTTTGCCTCATTAAATTCTACCTAGGTGGTCTGAAGTTTTTAGTATTTAGGGTAATTTAGTTAGTCCAAATAGCTACTGCTACTAGACTTTGTAAATGTATATATATGTATAAATGTGTGTATCCTCTTTCTAAGGTACCTGTCACAGAATTCACCACTACTTCTCATCTATTTCTATGCAAGCTGTCTTCCCCCCACCTATTATCCAGTCAGTGAATGTATGATATCATGTGGATTGTGTGCTATTTTCTTAAGCTTCACATAAGAAAACTAGTTCTGAGTGGGATTTTCCATTGTAGATTTAACCTAGAGTATGAATAAACTTACCTCATAGCCTGGTTTTTTCCTGGCTTATGTTTGCTATATATGCAGAAAGATTCGTAAAATGCAGTTTGATTGCTGTTGGTTCCACTCAGTCTTCCTTTATAGAGTACTGTGTTGTACCACACTAGAAATGCTAACTAGCTCGTGTGCAGACCAAGGCACAGCAGATGATAAGACTGGGCTATTTCATCAGAGCCTGGATGAAATCAAGCAAGGAGTGTATTGATTCTGAGCCCTGACTTAGCAAAAACTCCTGTGGGCATTTAAAAAACCCTCCAACAATGATCCAAAAACCCCAACTCACTGAGCAAGTCTCATGGGAATCAGAAAGCCCTGATTCTTTCATTCATTTGCTGAAGGGACACTCAGCCTTGTGCTAATAGAGATGTCTCTCAAGGGAAAGGAGAAAAGCTGCAACGTCATTTTGATTCCTGGGGTTGTTTGGTTTGATTTCTGCACTACCCTCTTGCTTCTCCTGTTTGTATTGTGAGCAGCAAACCCCACAAAACATGCTCCAGCTGTGCTCTTCAAAGACAGTTCCTTTCTGTTAAAGCCCAAATTGCTCTGTACCTCAAGGAGACGTGAGAGAAGTAGGAAGTTATTTTGCAGCAGCTGTGATCTCCTGCCTAAATCCTTGAAATTTACAAGATATACAATTACTTAATCTGTAGAGTTCATTCTGTGAAGCTGCTCTCCCACTTGTACTGTGCACAAAGCAAACATGCTGGAGAGCAGCCCCAATAAAAAAACAGCAGCATTCCCAGCTAAATGTAGAGTATTCAGTTCCCTTTCCTGTTTAAAGGGGCTCAGTCTCCTGTCTTCTAGTTTACTACAAACTGGTCTCAGTGTCTTAGTTCGTTCTTTTTGGGGAAGTCCTTTGGAGTTTCTCCTTTTGCAAAAATAATTGAATCTTAATGGGACAAGATAAAAAAAAAGCTAATGCTGGTTGTTGGGGGTATTTCTCTGAGGAAGAGATTGCCTGTGTTCTGAATGCTTGGTGCTCCATACTCACTGAAATAGTTACATATGCACTACAAGAAGTAGTAATTTTTAACTATTACATTCTGTGTATTTGTCCTTCTCTGGTAAAAAAAACCAAAACAATCAAACAAAAGATAACCCAAGGAAAAAAACCCAACAATTACTCATTGGAGATTGAAGTGCTGAAGAAAGGGGGATCAAAAAGTTAATGAGCATTCACCTCAGTGACAGATGCTGGTTGCTTGACTCTAGTCAGCTATGGAAACAACTTAAAACCCATTTCCTTACCTCCTGTCAGTCTCTGAAATGTTCCAGTGTATTTTGTGAGAAAGAGCATAGGCAGCCATGTATGGAAGAAAATTCCAGCTGGGGAACTCCAGGAGATTGAAAGTAAATGCCTAGGGGAAATGGGCTTCAGGTCACATTGCTCACTCAATTATTTCCATAGCCAAGGCTATGCCCTTGCTCTCTGCAATGATCTCGTGATCCTCTTTTATGCAACTGTTTTCATAAGAAGATGCATTCCTAGTCTCCTAGTGGAGTTTTTCTGGTTGCAGTAGGTAATCAGAGGAGAATGAGAGGAGTGTTGAATCTAGCAGCACTTGGGCCCATAAATGTGTCCCATTTTGCCTTCTTCTCTGTCAGTGAAACATATAGCATTCAGATGATGGTGATTGTATAATATCACAGTTATGCAAAATATAGAGTTACTTATTAGGGAATTTATTCTAAACATATGCTTGATCCATGTCCACTGAGGGAGACTAGAGCAGAGAGACAGCAAGCATGACACAAGCATGGTGGGGCTCTAACAAGGAATCTCAAAGCCAAACCAGAGGAGAGAGAAGAAGAAACATCTCCTGTTATCCACAGGACTGGCTGCAAGCAGTCCTTGAGCACATTGACCTTAAGGCCTTTCTAGTGTCCATGATCAAAGCTGTATGCAATAACTGCTCTTCAACTTGGACCATGGCATTTCAGTGCAGACTTCATGAGAAGCTGTGTGGTTTTTATGAATATCAGTCTCTGCCAGATTTCTTTTGCATTAATCATCTATTTTGCACCTTGCAGGGGTTGCTGGAAACGTGTCTCTTCTCATCAGATACTCCCACATCAAGCAGACTTGAGAGTACCATCATTCTATACTGTTTGTTACGATTAATGTTGTTCTGACCATTGCTAACGTGCTACACTTCACTTTGTACATATTTTCCCCACAAAATACCATCACTGAGGATCTTCTGGAAAATAGTAATTGTTTAGGAATTCATGTTTATTTTGAAGAAAGCACAGTTCACAAAGGTGATTTGGCCTCTCTTTCATTCCTGCCTAAGATTTCACATTACATCTGTGTATACACCATTCAGCTGTTCTGTCAATAGACTAAGTGATTATAGTTGTTCCATTTTTTTTCTGATAACAGTTCCTTTTAAAAGTAAAACCCTGGACACACTGAATGAAAGGCACTAACAATACCTTTCATTGTCTATGCTCTCAAAGCAAAGTTTTGTCCAGGTTAGGAACTTACCTCTTAGTGCTTCACACATTACCTTCTGGTTTGCTGCATGGAGGCTCTCTGTCCCACTGGCTTGCAGATATCCTTCCATTCCCCTTTCCTCTAAGAGATGTCACGAGAATGACTTGATGGGAATTGATCTGATCAGAGGGAATGAATGAAATGTTTTATAGGCTGGCTACTGTCTTGTTAGTGAGAACACTTGTGAAACGCAACATGATGACAGCTCGGATAGTCAAGAAAAAGCTCAAATTCAACTTCTTGAAATGCCTAATGCTTAAAAAAACAACTCAAAAAGCCATGGACTTTCTGAAAGAATCTTTTTTGGAAATGGAAAGGAATTTTTCCCTTTGAAAATGAGCTAAGCATTGTAAACTCTGCAAATTTTCCAGCAAATGCTGCTGTACCTTTGTGAGTTCTGCCAAAACTTGACAAATGAAGATAATCTGAAATGCGATATATTATTTTTAGCTTTTACAAAAATAGATTACTTGAAATTTGGAATGCCATGATAACAAAATAGTCTTTAACTTTACAGAAATACTTCAATGGAATATAGAAACGAGTTATTTCCTTATTTTATTTCATAATGGAGATAAATTAAGAAACTAATTAAAATGTGGCTAACTTGGCCACAGTTTGGGAGTTTTTGAGGAACAAAGCCTTTTTTCACTTATTTGAAAACTGACATAAAATATAGAAGGGTATTTTAAGCAGAAGTGCTCTGAGGTAATGAATTAAATCAAACGAGTCTTAATTTTCTCCTTTATTTTAATTCTATTTCAAAATTCATATTCTGCTTTAAGCAGAGATGGTCTTTACAATTTTATACTCTCCGAGAATGCAGGAAAAAACATAAATTGGGATTTGTACAGTGACCTGTCACTAAAATTGAGCTTTTTGCAGAGTTTTGGAATAAGAATTATACTATATGTTAGTCATATTAAGGCCTCTGTGGAGAATGAGATTGTACAACTGTAAGATAATACATAATTGATTTTATCTTGGAAGTGTGTGCTATTGCTCTTCTTTGTATCAGATGAATGAATCTGACAGACAAAATATTGCATTTAAAACACAAAAGACAAATCATTATCCTTTGATCTCCTGTCCTTATGATACAATCTGAGTTCTTTGTCCTTATTTTCTCCTACTGGAGCTCAAGTTAGGTTGCCTCATTTTCTCCCATTGAATTTATGGTTATTTAGGAGGTGTAGTAGCAATTGTATTACCATCAGCACTTCACCTCGAGAAACCCATCTGGAAGTGTGCATGTTCTGCAGCAATTTCTTGGATCTATTTGCATAATAATTACACTAATTATTATTGCATTCAGAAGAAAATGGCAAAATGGTAATAAAGGTGTGCATTCCCTGTTGAGATGTGCACGGGAGCAGCAGCAATGGGTGCAGCAACATTGACTCTTGACCCTGTTTCTCCAGCCCAGCTCTCCTTTTTTGTGAAGTGGCTGAGCACTGCTTGTTGTCTTGGCAAAAGGCAGACAGCTCTCTGTGAAAGCTGTGAGGCTGTCTTGGATGATGGGAGTCTTCCAAGCTTTTCCAGGTTGTCAGTTCTGAGTAATACCCCCCAAAAAAAGTTATGGAGGAAATAGCTGAGGCAGCTTTTGAACCACTGGTGTGAATCCTGGAGAGCTAAGAAGACTTCAGAAACTTCAGAAAGTGCTATAATGTAGTTCAAATGCCAAGAGTAGAAAATGGGACCTAGAACACATGCACACACCCCTCTTACATGAATCTGGATTCCATTGTAATACTGGAACAGTTACCCTGGAAGACTCAACAGAAAAGATAGGTTAACAAACATAAATAATGCGAGTCAATATGGTTTGATGGCAAGGAAGGCTTGTCAAATAAATCTGATATGTTTCTTTGACAGGACTATAGATTGGTTGATGGAAACAACTGTGTGGATACGGAAGCAATTTCATTTCTCTGAAGTATTTGGCTTGGTATCGCAGGGTATTTTCATTAAAACCTACAACTGTGTTAGGAGGAATAAACAACTGTCTCATTTTCAGGTTTGACTATATCTTTTCCTGGGGAAGTCCTGCAGAGACTGGTTATTGACTGAAAGCTGCTCAGTACTTTTGGCAGTGGTCTAAATGAAAACATAGCTGGTAAAGCATGCAGAAGGCACATAGATGCTACGAAATTATGTGGATTCTTCCCTAAATAGCTTCTGTTCATTATTTGGTTTTGTTAATTAAAGTGCAATATCATTAATTGAGAATGAAGAATGAAGGCATATGGGCAAGGAATATGAGGCAGAAGCTGAGATGAAGCTTTGTCCCTGATGGGAGGGTGGCAATCCGAGTGCTGCAGGATGCTAGTGCCATTCCCATCAGACAGGGAGGTGCTGGGGGTGGTCCTGGGGGTCACCAACAGCAGCAGAGGCACAGAGCTCTGTGAGGGGCATGCCAGCAGGTATGTCTGTTCCTGTGGGAGGTGGAGAAATGCCCAGACCACTGAACACAAATCTAGAGCGGAGTAAAAGGATCTGACAGGAGCATGCTTTTCTAACTTGCAGGCAAAAGCACAGCAAAAACCTATGGCTGATAATTAAGTTAAATTAGCATCAGTTTTGGTGAGGGACTTGGGGATTTAACCTCAGCTCTCTATGTAGAGCTTGAAATATGAACATCAGCCTGGGTAGAAGTGGATGATACAGCAGGATGAAGCAGATAATAAGCCTGAGGTCAGCCACCACATTTGCTATTCTTTGGTTCCAACCTCACAGTACCTGTGACTTTTACAGCAATTACAGGGTTTTCTTTCCAAATGTGTGTGTTACATTTCCAAACATGTCTTTTCAGGTGAGCTGTATTGCATTTCTCAGAGTGATAGTGCTATTACTGTGCTTTCCAACTTAGGGAGAATTTTAAAATAGAAATAAACCGGGCCACTTCTCTTAATAAGATAATAGGAAGTCCAGGTCAAAGCACCTTGAAATCACTGGTAATTGATTTCTGTTTCAAAGGTTTTAGAAGAACCCAGCAAAATATAAAACAGATTATGCTGAAGTCTGCTGATTAAAACAGGATGTATACCATCACATGCATTTGAGATGCAGCATGTGAAAGCATACTGTAAATCTCTAGTAGCACACTTTCTAATGTAAATATTCATATGAATGCTTTTTAAAACAGCAGTGATACTTGACAGTGAAGGCTGAGAACAAGATTTTTAAAAAATCCACATTCACATGTTTATGTGTAGGTTAGATAAATGTGTGTAAATATACTTATAAATATTGTAATAAAAATCTTTCATAGCTATTATCATGTAATATAAAAGAAGCAGAATGCAACACTGACTGGTGGGTAACTGTAGTATTTAAACTGGCAGAAATAAACAATTTGTTTTCAAAATTTAGAATGTATAGAAGTCCTAGATGAGGTATATATTTAAAAAATAGAGTCAAACTAACTGATGAAATAATTTTCAATTATTTTGAGCCACAGAGTACGCTGCTGTGGATCGTGCATAGTCAGCCTTTGCAGTCAATGGAGAGAACAGGCTTTCAGAGATGGCTCATCTGTCTGCCATAGAAACCCATCTGGATGTCTCTCTCAGGGTGCTGCTTCTCTCTCTTGCCTACGGAGAGCACGAATATGAGTCATGTGAATCCCATCCGCTCTGTGTACAGCACCTTCATGTCTGTGGTGGCTTTTTGGTACTCCCAGCCTCTCTGGCAGCTCTCTGTGGTGTTGGGGGTCCCTGCTGTGTGACCGATGGGCTCCTGCCCACAGCTCTCTCTTGTCCCCAGGCCCACTGCTGCAGTGACGAGCTCTCCATCACAGTCCTGGACCCAGAGTTGCTGCACTGCAGCAATGCTGGTTGTCTGCTTTCAGGTTTTTCTTGGGGCCACTGTCACTCACTTCTAAACAGTCTGTTAGTTGTGCATCAGGGATCTAACAGCATCATCATCAGTGAGGGAGTTGTGGGTTATATCCTGGCAGTTCTCAGAGATAAATGTATCCAAGCGGGATTGGGCGACGGCTGCCTGTTTTCCCTTTCTCTACCAAAAATCACACATCTGTTGGAGGCTAACAGGTCTTCAGCAAAATATTCTACTTATGGAGACTTCAGTGGTCAGCTGAGAGGCTGCAGAGCAAGCAGAGATGTGAGCATGGAGAGTGAAGTAAGGCAGACGTGCTGGTGGATATGAGGCAGCTTTTTGTTGGGTGTCATGCAGGCTGAAATGCAAGAATTCATGTTCATGCATAAAGCACTGGCAGTTTTTGGATTTTGTTGTCATTATGCATCCACATTTTACAGTTTTCCAGGGAGGAAATACATTGTTCAGATAGAAATACACAGCTATCATGACTAATGATCCTAAGAGCAGAGCTTTATCTCCCTGAGATAAAGGAGTTTCTGGTATGGTTTCAGTACACTGCTGGGAGCCTCCTCTCTGTGAGATGACTCCAGAGCTTGCTGCATCAGGCTTTGCTATTGGACTGCAGTTAACTCTAGTGGAGGCATCCTGCTGTCCTGATCTCTTCTCATAACCATCCCTCTAGCACTGAGGAGATCTTGGTCTTCCAGAACTTCCTGACTTATGTCCAAACCCTTGGTTGCTCTGGCCTGATCCTTAGCAGCACGCAAAGACTCCTGTGGATATAGAGGTGTCTTAGGTTACAATAGTGTGTATTCTATCACCATCTTCATGGGCTGTTTGGGGCCAGGTGAGGCAGTGTTCCTTGGCCATCTTTGATGGCCCTAGGGCGAGACTTCCAATGGGCCAGCTGGTGGAGCAGGGCCAAGTGAGGTGCCTGGAATCTTCCCTGTTGATGGGCCATTAGCAGGGAGGGTCTCACGGTGTCCTCTCTGTTAATGGGCCATTAAGCTCCACTGATGGATTGCACCATTCCCATTATGAGATGCCCCACCCAGGGGGGGGAACCAAACATCCCCATTCTGAATATAATTTAGACCCTGAAACAGCACAGGGCAACTTCTTCACCGGAACTTCAGAGGACTGCTTCAACAGAGCTACATCCATCCCTGAACTACTACCAACACCCTGACCAACAGGGTGTCAGGTTGTATCCTGACTCTATCAGCGTTTTTGTACCAACTGCATGTATTTTAATTTTCCTATTAAATTGTAGTTCTGACTTTGAGCGTCTCACTAATTTGCTTTCAAACCACAACAAGAGGCAAAGGCTGAGGTCTCCCTGGAGTGCTGAGCTCAGGGGTGCTGTTCCTTTTTCCCTCTAGTGCTGTTTTGAAACTCTCTCTCATACCAGCTTATGCACAGTCCCTTTGCATTTCCCCCATGCTGCCTTTTCACTCTGCAGAGGCTGTGACAGTTTCAGTCAGGGACAGGCAGGCTTCTGGCAAAGCCTTTAGTACATTAATCAGACTTTATTCTTAGGGAAAATAGAAGAGAGAAGCACATGCAAACCACCCCTCATATATCAGTATCTCCTTTCCTTGAAGCAAGACAAACAATGCAAGGTTGCAATAAAAACCATAAACAAGGCTATGAGCTTGCAAAGTGTTCATGAAATAAAATAGAAATGTTTGAGTTCCCCAAGGCAGATCCCCAGACTGTCATATTTAATGTCTATTGTTAGATCAGTATGTTAGTTTACAAGCATCTAGGGAGAGGTGAGCTGGGTGGAACAATATCGTATCTTGTAAACACATATCAAATGGTATGAATAGTAAGAACAGACAGAATATGCAGGATGTGCTCGATAAAGTCTATATACGCAGGCAGAATAATCAAGATTTATTTCACTTTAATTTTTATATGTTTTGCATGAATATTATGATTTTTTTCAGTAAAATAAATGCATTGAAATGCTCTGGATATTAAAAACACCCCTTGAAAATACACAGGGTTCTTTTGACAGTACATTGGCAGTATATTACAGGGTGAGTTACTCTTTAGGAACCTTTATAGCAACTTCTGTCCATTTAATGTACATTTCATAGAATCAAGATTCATAGAATATGCTGAATTGGAAGGGACCTATCAGAAACATCGAGTCTAAATCTGAGCCCTGCACAGGACACCCCAAGAGTCACACCATGTGCCTGAGTTGTCTCCAAACGCTTCTTGAACTCTGTCAAGCTTGGTGACCACTTCTGGGAGCCAGTGTCCAACCACCCTATTTAGGCTAAACCTCCCCGGACTCAGCTTCAGACCATTCCCTCAGGTCCTGTCACTGGTCACCACAGAGAAGAGATCAGCATCTAGCCCTTCTCTTCCCCTCACGAGGAAGTTGTAACTGCAGTGAAGTCTCCCCTCAGTCTCTTTTTCAGGCTGAACAGACCAAGTGACTTCAGCAGCTCCTCACAGGTTGCACTCAAGGCCCTTCACCATTCTTACGGCCCTCCTTTAGCTTAGTATCTTATATTGTGGAACCCAAAACTGCAGACAATTTTCAAGGTGAGACAGCCGCAGTACAGAGCAGACTGGGACAATCCCTTCCCTTTATTGGCTGATGATGCTCTGCCTGATGCACCCCAGGTATAGTTCTCCATTTTTTTTTTGCATGACACATTGTTAGGACTTTTTGTTACTGACATTTCTGTCACCCTCATCAATATATTTATGTAAATATTTTTTCATTTGTGTGCTTGCATGCCTTTCTATAAAAGTATTTATATTATTGCGTAAATCTCACACTTATGGTTAATTAAGAAATTATGTCTACAGAGGCAGAAAGTTGTCACCAGACAAAGATCCCCTGGAGTTAGAGTGCCATAGTTAATGTTAAGGCATTTATTAAAAATAAATGTAAAAGCAGAACAGACATGCTCTGAATGTGAGGCATGTATCCTGCAGCAGTGACCCCTTCAGTGACCCCTGTGTTTCCTACATGAGGGGATTAATTATGCTGATACCCCCCCTGCCTTTCCCAGTACATTAATGCAACGTGTTCAAAAGAGCTGCGTTGTACATGCAGCTCATGAATGAATCCCTGCATTTCAGTCACCCCCTCACTCCTGCATCCAAATATGAGCTGCTCTCCATCTGGAGTATGGAATGGAATATCTTTCCTATCTGGATGACAGCTGTGAAATACGTCCCTCTGTCTTTCCCATTTAGTCTGCAATCTTCCTTTGAATTTTGGGATCCACTCCAATTTTGCAGCACCTTACTGTTACAATGTTGGCTGATCAGTGACAGCTGCTATAGGAAGCCCTAATACAGATGGATCATTTTTCTCCATTCACTCCAGTTTCTTGGGTTTGCTTGCTGTTATTGAACCTTCATTTTCAAACAGTATGTGCCATCTTTTCCCAGGGATGTATGAGCTTCCATGCAGGATCAGATTAGACATCCTACTAATGTAATACCCTGCATAAAACAGGTTCTTCAAAAGAAAGCAAAACTCCCATTTGGCAGACTTGTAATTAAATATGCCTTTGCGGGCAAATTTTCTGAAACTACTAACAGCTCTATTGAATTTTAGATAAAGATAATACAAATTTTATATAAAGAAGACATAAATTTTATATAAAGAGGATACAAATTTGTGGGCCAATACTGCACATTCTTTATATTTTGCAATGAAGTAGCAACAAAAATACTGATTCAGAGAAATGTGTATTGTTTATTTTCAAAATGGTTTTGTTTTTTGCCTTTGCAAATCAGTAAATTAAGTTCCACCATATTAGCTGTATTTCTTCAGTTCCTCTTTAACTTCTGAAAATTAGAAATCATCCTTTCTTGTCATTTTTACTTTACGGGATCTAGGCTGATTGAGCAGCTTCAATATGTGGAGATGCTTTAGCTTCTGCCAACATCACTTTGCTATGAGCAGAGCTTGAGAAAAAATCCATCTTCTTGTTAGGAAATATAACTGGTGCCAAGCACGTGCTGCATATACCTCCTTCTGCTGTCTGCTTACCATCAGATAAGATAAAAGATTGGAAAGTGCCCAGCTGAGAACTACTGTGCACAATTGATCTAATCAGAAAACCCACCAAGAAAACAGGAGTTACCCCTGTTGCCTCCACCTGTCTGCAAATGATGTTTCCTCTTCTGCTTTCATTCTCTTTAGTCTTCCCCATAGTCATCTTCCATGGACTGCATTTTGAACCCAGACTGAACTCTTTATTGCCAGAAGATCACTTCTCTCCTGACTTCCTTTTGTGCTTGCCTCCCTCCTTCCCCCAGGTATCTTCTCATCTGGTGTGCAGTGTAATTGCAGCCTTACTTCAGACAGTTTTTACTCTTGCATTTTGCTTGCTGAATTCCATCCCCTGTTCCCTGTGAATGCAGTGCTGAAGCACTACCCTGTTATTCTCTCCATTTCATGCTCTTCCCTCTTCACACTCAGTACTGCAGATGGTAGCATTATGTGATACAAATAAAATAACTGATTAACTGATTAGCTCTTTTCTCTCTTTTTGAAGCCGTTATATAAACTGATTCTATTTGTTGTCAATTTATACATAAGCCTTTGCTGAGTAGTTGAGATACATATTTTCTAGTCTGTGGGTACTTCATAAACTGCTTACTTTGATTATTAGCTTTTCAGTCTGTGATTAGTCATCTAAATCACAGGGTATCAGTATTGCCAACTTTAAACATTGCAGAATCATGAGTCAGCCTCAAAAATCATAGGATTGTTTAAAAATTATGTGGGTTTTTTCCTATTAAAATACTTTTGCAGTTTGAATTTTACTTGGCTTTTGAGCCTTTAGGTTTCATTTGCTTTAAATTTCTTCACAAGTTTGGATAAGAACACTTTTTAGTAAAGGAAGTTTATTTTGCAGTCTCCTGATTTAATGATCTGGATCCTCAAGACAAAATTAGGGAAAATAAAATTAAAAAAAAAAAGACATGACACTGCTATACTATATTTTCTGTTACCTTATTGAATGACTGAACATTTTTACGTGGACAATGAGGAATACCAAATAAAGATGAATAAAGATATCAATTTTCCATATTTATTTAAATTCAAACAATTTAACACCTCCACACTAAGAAGTGTCAGGCTCCAGTTTTACTAATGATGTTCCTGCAGCCTTTGGATGGAAAACAAAGGTGCATATAGGAGGCTAACTAACTCATATCAGCAGTAACTCAAGCAACAGAAAATTCTGTGCCACTCTTACAAAAAACCATGAGCTTTTCATATGAATGCAGGTATTTATGTGCAAATATAATCTTTGCAGTGATGAACTGACATTTTTGAACTGTTAAATCACTCAAGCATTTTTGTGCTTTAATGTAGGTGAAAAATTCTCCTAGTTTAGGAGTGACCAACTCATGATCTCCTTACTAGGGCAACTCACATCATCCTCTCCCCATGGGCTCCTTCCAGTGGTGGTTTGGGATTCAACTGTGCACCAGACATCCACCTGGCTCCCAGCCATGTTTTCACACCTATGGTCCTTGTGGAAAAAATGACTTTTGCTGCCACCAGGACTGGCTGTCTCGCTCGTGGCCCCCCTTGGTTTGAAGGCACCAGACAGAGGGTTTCTGGGATTTTTTAGTTTGAGGGCACCAGACAGATAGTGTCTAGGTTTCAAGTTTGGAAAGCACCAGACAGAAGGCTATTGGATAAGTAGCCAATTTTTTTCTTGCTTGTGCTCATCACCACTTCGCCAAGCTGCTATTTGTCTGTACCTCATTTGGGTACTAGTGGAAAAGCACAAAAGGGCAAAGTCTGCAAACTGTTTAAATATGATTAGGAGGCAGCTGTCAGTTCTAAACTCTGTTACCTTTTGCTGTTGCTCATTACAAATCTCTTGTCTAGGAGAAAGTGTCTATACAAAGCCACCATTATAGCAAGTAATCTAAGTAAAAGTAATAGGAAGTTGCATGAAAGCATGGTAAATGTCATGTCTGATTTATCTTACATTCCTTATAAGCAATACCAGGTGCAGCTTGGTTAAAGGCACAAAGACTTCATCTTCCTCATTGCTGGCTACCCCGCACTAAATCCTTTGACTCACACAGATATCTTTCTTATCAAATTCCCCTAATCCCAAGCCAGTGATTACTTTCAAAACTAGTTTTCTCTTCTTATTATCAATGCAGGTTTCTTTAGAAGGTAGACCACTGGAGAATTTTAGAGAATGATTAATAGCTACCTTTGAAACACCTAATTGCTGTACTTCCTTGAATCTACCTTGGAAACAAACTGAATCTAGGTTTTGAGTCAGACCTCTTACTTCATCCCCCTAAGGCTTCCCCTCACCCCTTCCCTGTCCCTTGCCCAATCTTTTTTTTTTAGAAACAGGAATTATGAGCAGTTCCTCTTACATTTTGAAGGTATTGCAGCATAGTAGGCCCACCCAGCAAAGAAACTCAAGGCAGTCTATCCTAGTAATGGACAAGCCCTCACTATACCTGTATCTAGAAGTGTTCCAGTACAGACAGGCTGATACAAGTCATATTGTGGTAGATACAAGAAAATGTGACAGCAATATTTTTTGAAAACCATTTGGCATACCTGTGTCACAGAAAATGAAAATTTCAACCCTTTTTAAGGTCAAAACTGAAAATTCTGAAGATTTGTTCCTGTCCCGAATGGTAGCCAGTAGAGTATTAATCAGCTTCTGAGTATTCTCTCTCTTCTATTCTCCAGCAGATCTTCTCTCTTCATGCAACTGACTTTGCTTTAGCAGAGACATCAATAGTCCCTGTAGCTAATTCTAACTAGATCTCACCTCCCAAGACCTTCTGTTTTAATGCTGAGTACTGCAAGGCTCAACAATAGCAACCTTTTGGAAGAGCTATATATCCCATGTATATGTATTTCTGCCATTTGTGTTAGAGCAAATTGTGGTTATCTCCGTGTCCATCACCACAAAGACAAGCAGCTGGACATTTCCACCACAAGTTAAGCACTCGTTACGGTTGCAGCAGTCATAAACAAGCTACTCTGAAGCTTGAGCAACTTTGGAGCTACATTGTGCAAAAGCTGCTCATTCAAGCATTACAGGCGGGGAGACAGCCCATCTGTCTCAGCTCTTGGTAGTGGTTTTTAGGGGGCAGCAGATGCTATCCCTGTAGTATCTTTTCTCTCTTTACTTGTAAGACATCAGACTAAGGAAAGACCCACTATCAGGACTTGGGGCTGTGCTTACATAGCAAAGCCAGCACTCTTTTGGGACTCTGGTCTCCTGACAGGCTCCAGAATTAGCTATTGCTTTCCTGCCCTGTCCACACACACCAGGTCTATCCTCACATCTTGCTTTGTTGCTCACCTGCTCATCCTCCTGCAACCACTGCCTGTTTTACAGTTCTCTGTGGGCAGACACCCTCTGTGTTTTCACCCAGCTCTGAGGCACTCCTGCTGGCTCTGACAGAGTGCAGTGCCTCCTGGCACACTTGCCCAGTTGTTTCTTAGTGTGAAAGTCAGGGATTGCCCATGCTTCTCTAGGAGAAGAGGCAGACTGGCTGCTGCTGTGCTCCTCCAAAGTACCATCAGGGTGGTGGCACCTGGGCCATCTTGGAGTGAGAGTCAGAAACTTGCACTGTGAACACCTCCCCAGTGGCTTCTCTCCCTCTGTCTTGTGCATCAGCTTTGTTTTTCACTTTGCAGCACAATTTATTCCCATTACTTGCCTAGACCAGGTATCTCCTTCAGGCTCCTTGATGGCATTTGCAAATGGTGTTGTACAATAGCCTCCTATCCACTGCATTGATTTCTTCTTAGTTTTTTATCTCAGTAGCCTTTCCTCATGATCTGCATAAGTAACATCCTGTTGAGTTCATGCAGAAGCCACTATCAAAAAGAAGTAACCAAAGTACTTATTTCCAGCCAATATGCAGGAATGGAAGGGCTAAAGATGCTACACTTACAAAAGCAGAAGGTAAGTGTGTTCAAAGTGTCAGTGCTGAAAGTGTCCCTGTTGAAAGCGTCAGTATGGGTTCACAAAATTTCCCTTTGAAATTGGTGTGAGGTGTGTGTCAGTAGGGGCTGCAGAGGATGCTAAAAGTAAATGTAGCCAAGAGACCTTCTTTGGGCACATCTGAACTGGGGAATTTTGAAGCATTTCCCAGTCCCTTCAAGTGAGTACTTAGGCCAAACCATCAGTGTTGGACAGAAACACAAACATGTAAGTAGCAAGTGAGCCATCATGCATTCCTCTGTGCTCTCCCATCTGTAGCACAGGATTGTAACGTCTGTAGTAGTTTCAGTGAATTTTTGAGAGAAAAGAAGAAAGAAAAGGAGACTGCTCAGTTCTCCCTGGATAATGCACATAATAGTGCAGCTGCCAGCAGCGCTTTAGCTCAGACTGGATCTGAACCACAAAGAATTGTTAAAGATGCTTTAAAGAACTGTTCCTCATCTCTTTCAGACAACTATCTGACTTTAAAAAAAAAGATTTTTAAAAGTAACTCTGGTGGGTCACTTCTAGCACAGAATATTCTATAATTCTATGATGGCTGATTTTAACCATATGTTATTGCTGTCTGCTGCCATTTTACACACGATTTTTTTAAAGAAATAGGCACCAGGTATATTAGATTTTTGTAAGTACATTGTAAGGTTCCAGAAAACAAAGCAGCCTCAGGAAAGAACAGAGGCGAAACAATACATGATTTGACTGAGAATAGTGCTTTTATTGTATATGTAATGGCTTGTTTCAGAGCATGAGGGAGTCCTGTAAACCCCTGGATATGTGGAAAATAGCACATTAGTGTAAGGCCATAATGATAATCTATAATGACAGAATGAGAGAACAACTATATTTATTTTAACATTACTATACTTAACTTAGTGAAAAATAACACTTCTTGAGGCCAAAGTACAAAGAGAAGAATGTTATTCCATTTCCAGAATTTCATAAGATACCGTGAATTTATCTGCAAATAAGTCCATATACTACAACATCTAACATTAAATTTAAGAGTAAACTACCTAAAGAAGAATGATCTTTGTATGTGGTACAAGAACAAGAGCAGCTTTGGAGTAGCTGACTTAGGAAAGAGGTTAGATAAGTGCAGCCAGGAAATGGAGTTAAGACTCTTGGGTCCAGACCCAAAAGAATCTTAAGTCAGGTGATTGTCTCTGGGAGCTGAAGTCACAGGGTGTATCTAAGCCCCAGCTTAGTTCGAAGTTGCTTCTGTCCCTGGCTGCTGAAGAAGTCTAATTTTCAGCCCTTGGAGGGATAAACATGAGTCACAATAAACCTTGTAACTTTCATGGATCATTTTAGAGAAGAAAAACTCTGCACTGTGTTTCTTTTGAAATTTGGCTACTCTCCAGGAGAAGATAAGGAGATTTTGCTGTCTGTTCAGGACTCTCCTCCGGGAGGAAAGGTGTGTAGTTCTGATCCATCCCTGCTTCCAGCACCGCCTTGGTTACTTTTATTTAGATGGTCACCAACCAAAATCTGGAAGTCATCCAGGGAAATTTCTCTGCCTCAAAAGTTCTTTCTAAATTAAAAAGCAGGGAACTGCTTTAACAAGTCATGCCTAGTCCTTATCCTGTCTGGTGTTTGTCGACTGTCTCTCCTATTGGGTATATCTTCTCCGTGTAACAGTTTGCTCACCATCTCTGAGCTGGGAGCTAAATGACGGAAACACTACCACAGATAGCAGACTTCACATTCATAAAGGCTTTTAGTGGCACGACAATTTTATGACATCACCCACATTACATAAAGTGCATATAAATTCCTTTGGCAGTCTCATGAGGGACATCCTCTTTGTCAGACATATTGTTGCATTTATGCTTACAAAGCATAAGAGAATTTTTCACATGACAGAATCATTCATGCAGAGTAGTTTCACTGTCCTGGGGGACTGAAAAATTCAGTTATGTTTTAAGAAGAAATTACAGACTTAGTACTGAGCAAAGGTAATTCACTGGAAACTTGATTTTTAGTTTGAAATTTTTGAAAATCTACTGTTATTGGTTATACCAGTAGTTTGAGAAATGACCTTTGTACCCATCAAAGTGTATCTGACTGTGTGAGGATTCCGACATGGGTTCGTCCTGTGAGCGTTTGATGCCGTTGGATCTGGTTGCTGCATTTCATGGCACTGAGTAAAAATTTCAGCTGAAAATTCTCCTGACTCCAGTCTCCAGTTCTCACAAAGTAACTATTTACCCTTCCTGTTACATTTTGTTGTTTTAAGTTTAAGCTCTCTTAACTCTCTCTCCAGAGAAGAGGTGCTATTGTGAATCAGCTCAGATAGGCAAGGGAGTTCCTGCCCTGGTCTGCTTCTGTCCTCATCCTCCCACTGACATTACTGACCCCTCAGTTCTGGACTTGTCCTCTCTAAAGGGCTTGGTTTAACTTTTAAACATCTAAGAAAACTGTTCGCTGTTGAAATTGGCAGTTGCTTAACTTGGGGTGAGCTGCTGGCATAAGATAAGGGCATTCTGCTCTGCCTCATATCCCCCTCATCCCTGGGTGTGCAGTTCTGCTTTCTCTCTGAAGCCAGGATCTAGCTCAAGATGCCAGCAGAAATTAACTTTGTAAAAATTCATTTATTTCTGGATTTGTTTTCTGTCAGTTCAGTGAACTGAATGGGCTTGGCACGGGGCAGGATTAACAGCCAAATAAGCACATGAGAAGGTTCCTCGGCAGCGGGCGGGAGTGGACAGCCTCTTCTGCTGGCAGCAGCGTGGCATCATCTCATGGCTTTTAGTCACCTCCCAGCTCTCTGTGCTGCAAATTGGGCCTGCTCAGCAGCTCCTGAATGCTCTGATAGCTGAGCTACCTCTCATGCAGGTGTGACTTCTGCAACAAGGACACAGGGTGAGGAGCAGGAACCACAGCAGCCTTCCCAAGGCAGAGCATCCCCAAGGCTGCATGTGAGCCCTCTTTGTTTTCCTGTATTCTGTGCACCCAATTCACAGGGATGAACATGCTTTTAGTGGACTTTCTAAAAACAGCATTTGCAATAAGCCAAAAATTACAATGATACATTCTAGATGCTATTTTAGATGATTCGAGCTACAGAAGGATAATTCTGGAAAAGGAGGATAAGCAGGTGAAAACAGTGAAGTTGTAATGAAATTGATAGACTTAATTATAGTATTTGCTTCTGTGAAAGCTATAATGTTGTCTAGTCAGGTAAAAAATGTGGGAAGATAAAGAAGTTACTTTTTGGCTATTTACACTACTATTTTTTGGGTTTATTGACTAAAATATCTAAGATACTATGTTAAATGTAAAGGTGTATATGGAAATATATATGCTAATTTCATATTGGGAAAAAACCACATGAAATATCAGGAAGCATGAAAAATTCTGGTGTTTTAAGTTGTGCATTATCATTTTATGTGCTCCTCCGCTTTACCTAATCACCTCCCTTTGAAAAAAAACCCACTACTAGTCTTTTGTAGTATCCTTCCACATAGTAAATCCAGAATATCCTGTATAAACTCGAAGAACAAAAGGTATTATTACTAGCTGTTACTGTAACAAATGTCAACAGTAAAGTATTTATACTGTGAAAGACTACTGGTTACTTTGAATCATCTAGATTAATTTTTGTGCTCTAGTTGGTTTTGGTAGAGACTGTTTTGTATCACTTATGATACAAATCACTTACTTGATCTTTACAGCTTTTCTTTTTTTTTCCTTTTTTTTTGTGCTTGTGCCGGGCAAAGCAGCAGGGAACAAAGCATTTTTTCTCAGATCCCAAGAATGGTGCTGCAGGTTTTATTTTCTATTCTGCATTTCCTATGTTGTTGTAATTCTTCCAAGGAGGGCCAAATTACCATCTCATTTGCATTAGTTATATTATTCAGTATAACTAGCATTAGTCTAAAAATGATAAATAAGTTAATTACAACTTATCGGCCCTCATTTTCTACTTCAATAAAAAATTTTGGAGTAAAAACTATAAACATATGTATGGGAACATGCACTATATATTCCTGTTTTCCTTTGTACCCTTGGCAAAGCCTGTACTCTTATTCCAAACCCACCTGCTCCAGTGTAGCTGAGGCAGCAGAAGAAGTCTTGCTGTTGGTGCAGTTCCAGACTTGTGGAGCATCCTCATGGGATTGCTTCTGCTTTAGTGACTTTTCCTCATTCTTTTCTCAAAGCAGTGCCTGAGGGATGAATTTTACCCTGAGGCACTAAAACATAAAGATATTGACCAACTCAACCAGTAGACAATTAGTTGTAATCTTCTGGGGTCCAGCCTGGTATTTCTGTTTCTCAGCAAAAGGCTCCAAAAATGTTACAGGTGTTATAAACCATGCTCAGGGCTACAGCAGGACAGGCTGGGATGTACAGTGTGATGCAGGGAACGCCAAACATATAAACTGCATGGGAGCTGATGACAGCATCATAGCTATCAATGCATATCCAATGGTAACAAATGGGGACATTATTTACCTTTTGTATTATGTACTTTTGTGTTAAATTTTTCTTTGAAAGAAAAATTTGAAGTTATGACCCAAATGTGTATGTAGCAAATATTATTAGATTCATTCATTTAAATCATTATTAATTTAATAATAGATTTAGTAGTGATTATGTCTATGCTGCAATCCAACAAAACGCTGAAGTATATATTTTGCAGTTCAATGTGTGATTAAATGTAGACATACTACTGAGTCAGGGCTTGACTTGTGAATGGATGTTAATCTCAACTGAACTTTACTGAGGAAAAATACTGAACTTTAATAAGCATCTGTGTGCCAAGACAAAAAGCAAACATGCATGACCCCTGGAGTATTTATTTTATTATTCTGAAGCCAATTAATACTATTTTGCTATTCTTCCTTGTCACATTATTTTATATATGAAAAAATATGGATAGCAAAGAGGAGGTCACCTTTGAAAGGTAGAAGGCATTTACTTATCTACCACAAAAATCATTATGGAATTTAAACAGCATCCTTTCCTGAAGATGGGTCAAAGGAAAATACCCACAAGTATTGAAGTAGTAGTTTATTTTATTTAACAGTTTTCCCCCCACATTTGCATTGATATGAATTCCCACACTATGTCACATAACAATAATGTTTCTGTTCTACTTCACAGATCACAGTATCTTCTCTTGGTGTTTAAATGAGAGCCACAAAATGAATTGCCACTTTCTCTGAGCACTCCAAACAGCAAATTAGCTGCAGTTACCTTGTGGCTCTTTGTGTGTTTGAATAACAAAAACTCATCAATCTAAGGCAGTCTGAAATTCAGTAGGATATTGCATTAGTTGTACAGAACATTTGTGTAAATAAACAGGCCACTTATACTTTGGAATCTTGTTTGTGTCAAAACATTTTTGGTAGCTTTTTAAATAGTGTTTTGGCTAGAATAAGCAATACAAATGCTGAGTGACAGAGCTCTTTAGTCTTTCATCACACCAGTGCAACTGGGACAGACTCAGGAAATTTCATTACTAATTCTAAATTCTGGTTTGGCAAAAATAAATTGCTGGTGTTTACCAGTCATGAGGTAACATCAATGCTGATGTGTATGAAGATGGGATGACCCATGAGAATAATTAAAACACTGAAAAAGGAAATTATGTCAGTGGAGATGGCTTGTCTACTAGTTGGGTACTCATTCTTTAATATTTTCAGCAGCCTGGGCTTGTCAAGCAAACTGATTATATAGTTCAGCATTGTGTGACTTAACCTTCTGTTCTTGAGAGGTGACATTTCCTTGAAAGCAATATGAAATGAAGAATTAAAAAAAAACAAGCTGAAAACAATCTATTTTCAACTGGATAGTCAAGACAAAAAGAAAAAACAATGCCTCTAAAACTACATTTAGTTTAGCTTGTAGTTAAGAAAATGAATACAAAAAAGGTCATTCCACATAAGCATTTATTGACAGAACAATATTCCTGTACCCTTCCACCAGTTCTTGTGCTTATTTCTCTGATGGTAAATGAAAACTCCAGAAGCATCTTAAAAAAAACCAGTAAAAAATTTGTCCTGGTCAGAGAACTATTTAACTTTGTACAGCCTCACTGTCCCTTGCAAGCCTTACAAAACCCCCAAAACATAGACAGCTGAAGGAAAGTATTAATTGTTATTCACTTCTTTATAGGGGAGTACTTAGTGTATGTGTTGGAATGTAGTTGGTACAGATTCAAATATTCCTCTGATTCATTTCAGAGTTCTTCCTCACTCCAATGCTCTAAAATCGGGGCCCTTTTTGTATGAAAGTAATTCTACTTTGTACAAAATACTCAAATGAGTGTTAGCCAAGAGGCAGGAACTTCCTCTTTTTTATTTATTTTTTTTTTACAAGACCTCTGACAGCTAAATTTTAGAGCTCTTTGTGATCTGAGTAACATTAGTAACATTTTTCTTACTGTGCAAAATGAAGAAAATCTTCATCAGAAAAGGTGAATGTTATCTCACAATAACTGTTCATGGCAGCTGTTCAAAAGATAAGATTCTCCCATCTTTGTTTGGCAGATATTTGACTTGCAGCTCAATCTCCCATATTGTAGATAAGCTGTGCCTCTATTGCCTGTCTCTCGAGAGGTGAGACAGCACTGTCATCTCCACTGCTCAGTTTAAGACTATCCCCAAGAGAGTATCAGGTATTTTATGACTGCCAGGTTCCTGACACTCCTGGGGATTCCCCAACATTCCCTGACTGCACTGGAGGAGCATCAACTGCAGGGAAATAGACATATTTGTGTGTGTTTTACATGCGTCTTTGCACCTTAACAGGCATCAAAAATATCCTTTCTCTGGGTGCATCTCTGGGTCACCTAGTGGTATGTACACACTAAACTGATCAAAGATCAGAGCAATGTATTGAAGCTACACAGTTTTAACAGTGTGGTATCATCAACTCACAGATTAAAACTGCCCTACCACTCTTCCAGTTTTGTATTCTCCAAAACTGACTGCACAAATGATGATTTCCCTCCATAAAAATCACCACCAGAAGCATGACTGTTTAACTGGTACTGAAAAATTATAACCTGCTTACTGAGACCTATCCTTGTTTTATCCCACCTTGAGCAAAATATCTCCAGATGATTTGGGCTTGCAATAAACTATCCTATTGTTCAACATTGAATGAAATATGGGTGATATTTCCGTCTTAAAGAGAAAGCTATTATTTCCATAAGAATGCCTGCTCATTGGGGAAGGAGGTGTGGGTAGTCACTTTGTGTTCTGAAATCTGTATCCCCCTGTGCTATCAAACATTGCCAAGGGCATGAATGAGGCACAGACATCCTTCTCTGTTTGTTCTCTTTGCATGAAAGAATTGTATAGCCTAAATCTATGAAAAAAGTATTCCTAAAAATAATCCTTCCTTCTCTGGTTTTCTGCTGTCACTTGCAGTTGTCCATCAGGAGTGAAATGTCCCAGTTCTGCCTATGCATGAATTCTGTAGTGTGCTGCTGCTTCTGTTTGTGTGTTGGGCCAAAAGGTGACTAAATGGACTTCACTTACATAGAGCAACAAAGTAGCTGTTGGAAAAATTATGCCTGATTCCCAGTTTTCAGGGCACTTTCACCTGGGCAGGGAAAATGGCTGGATGAAATATCAGACATCTGATTCATCTTGGTGGGTCTCCCATCAATGATAGAGTGCTACTTATATCTAGAGTCTCAGCTTCTCCAAAGTGACAAATGTATAAAAGCCTTGTTTGATGTGTGATACCAAATAATATTTATAGACTCTGGTCCTGTGGAGACACAGTGGAGACTTCAGTTTCCCCGACTTATATAGGTGACATCTATTTTAGGCTATTAATAAATTTGAAATTTGATTTATCAAATAGTTTCTAAAAGCAATCATATGTCATAGTTAAAGTGCTAATAAATGATAAACCATTAGGTAACTTTCTGGTTAGTTGAAGTAATGATTCACGATTTCTGGTATGAGTTCACTTCACAGCAGGAAAGATCTGTGATACCAGCACCATAAATGCAGGTGAACAGTTAGGATGTTTCCTTTTTTAATTTTGTTGTGGTAACTTTTATACTTAAAACTTCCTCTTTTACCTTGTTCATAGTTGTTGAACTGAATGTCTTTGTATCTATGTGACTCCTACACAGTAGAATAAAGCAGGCCATTGGGAGAGTTTTGTTGCCAAGTCCTAGCACAAAACCATAAGCTTTAATTTTTAATGAGGATTAGTTTCTTTCGAACAAAGATGCATGGAAGGACTATTACTCTATTTTACATGTTTAATGGATTTGCTTCTGCAGTGCAAGTACAGGCATCAAAATATTTAAAATCCACATGCTTCACACATAAATCATAAGTACAATTCCAGAGCAGCAAGGAGAAATACCACCTGATATTCCCTGGCATTTGCCTTTTATATATATTATTATTATCTCAATAATGTGTACTTTTGAATCACATAATTTTTTGACATTGTGCATTAAAAAGATCTCTTGCGACAAGCCACAATAAAAACATATTTCACAATACTCTCCCAGAGTAAAACCTGAGAGGGCCCAAGCCGTGGCTGGCTTTGTTAATGGTGCATGGATGAGACGGAAGGAAGGAAGCATCTCACATCTCTAACAAAACCTTTGAGGAGTCAAGTCCTGCCCAGTGAGGTACCAGGGGCATGGCAGGTTGATGCCATCAGGTCCAGCCCTCTCCCTGATAGTGGGGCACCTCCACTTCTTCAGCACTGGTTTTAGTGTGCTCACTGGAGACCATTCCTGAGAGAGGAGGAGTTTTTTTCCCTCTGTGTGGGTGTGCTGCAGGCTATTGTAGCCCAGCTCAGCTCTGCCTGGCAGGGATTCAGCCCTGTGGAAAGAGCAGGTAGGCATGTAGGATCCAAACTGCCCCATAAGGAGGACTATACCTGCTATTCAGAAGAAATAAAAGAAGAGAAATTCTGTCAGGGATGGTGGCAGTGGAGTCTGCAGTGCATAGCATGTGTGTGTGCTGACAGTCTGTCAGATGAGTTACAAGTGTGGGGAGGTAGCCAGGATGTATCTGCTAAAGGGCTTAAAATTCCCCAACCTGAAAGTATTTGTTGTGATTGCCTGTAGCCTTGCTCTATACTGACTTTTACCTGCACCTTTTTGGTGTGCACCCTCAGGGTATGGCAGCAACAAGAGTAATACCAAGGTGTCTTTTCCCCTGAGGAGGGGTTATTCCTATTACTGTAGTACCATCCTCTCCAGCTAGGAGACTTTGCAGTCTAGGCATTGCAAGGCCTGCCCATACATCCTTTGTATCTTGATAGACTAGTGCAGGGGGAAGAAAAAGAGCTTTTGTTACTTTGCTTTGTATTTTAGAGAGTGAAAATTAAGATTTTCTGCTCCATTATATGTATAGCAAGCTCTAGAATTTGTATTTGCTCAAAATTCAATCAGTTGCTGTAGCAGGTTGACCTTTGCTGAGTGCCAGATGTCCACTAAGTTGCTTTATCACTCCCTTTCTCAATGGGACAGGGGAGAGAATAAGATGGAGAGCAACCAGCAGGGAGATAAGGCAGTTTTATTACAGTGAAAGAAAGAAGTGAGAGTCTGCGCACGTGTAAGCAAAGGGAAAAGTCAGCCTCTATTTCCCATCACCGAGTATGTTTGGACACTTCCTGGGAAGCAAGATTTCAGCACACATAATGGTTCCTCTGGGAGGCAGACTGAAGAATCACAAATGCTCCCCCATCCTCCTCTCTGCCTTAGCTTTTATATCTGAGCTGACGTCATATGGTATGGAATATCTCTTTGGCTGATTTGGGTCAGCTGGCCTGGTTGTGTCCCATCCCAGGATCTCGCCTACTCCCATCCCTTTGATGAAGGAAGGAATGCCAGAGGCACAGTGCTGCTTTGCAGTAGCCAAAATACTGGTCTGCTATCAATACCCTTCCAGCTACAAATACAAAGCCCAGCACAGTGAGGGCTGTGAACTTTACCTCAGTCAGACCCAATATAGATGCTTAAAGATAAGTCATAGCAACCCAACCTAAACTTCCCCTGCTGCAGCATATGACTCTGTCCTCTTGTCCTGTCACTGTTTGCCTGGGAGAAGAGACTGACCCTCACCTAGCTACAGCCTCCTTTCAGGCAGTTGTAGAGAATGATAAGGACTCCTCTGAGCCTCTTCTTCTCCAGGCTAAACAAGCCCAGCTCCCTCAGCCAATCCTCATCGGGCTTGTGCTCCAGGCTTTCCCCCAGCCTTGTTGCCCTTCTCTGGGTATGCTTCAGCGCAACATGCTTCCTAAATTGGGAGATCCAGAACTGGACACAGGACTCAAGATGTGGCCTAATCAGTGCTGACTACAGGGGAAGAATGGTCAGTCCTGCTGGCCATACTATTCCTGATACAGGCCAGGATGCCATTGGCCCTCTTGGCCATGTGGGCACGCTGCTGGTTCATGGTCATCCTGCTGTCAATTAGATTATGAGATACTTAGGAATGCTTCACCTGAAAGAATGTTGAAAATGCAATTAGTTTTGTCCTGAACTTTATCCTCCTATTCATTTACTTCTGGAAAAAGAAATTAAAACATCAACTGAAAATTCTTGACCTCTTCCTCCCGGCAATGTTAGTCTGGGAAGGACCACATCATCATCTCTGAGATTCACAGCACTTTGAGACCATCATCATTTCTTAGCTTCAGAGAACTTTGACATTGCTTTTCCAGTTTTTTGAAGGCATAGTTTTGGACAATGGTGCAATGGTGCAATTATTTGGACAACAAAGTGAAGAGTTCCAAATGGACCTGTATTTTTCATGCTGTGTTTAGTCTGAGGCATCTTAAATAATTTGTGGCATCTCTTGTAAGTTCTTCCAATTTACGGTAATTGGACCCAGAGGTCACAAGTATATGTATCACTGCAGCATAGTCTTGCTCTGTCAGTCAAGAGTGATAATTTCTGACAAATGAAATATATAAAAGAGGTTTTTGATCTTACTGATGTATTGTTCTCTAAGTGTCTAAATGCTGAAAAGCAAGTTAGAAATAAATAGGGTTTGTGGCTGTTGCCAGTACCACCACTTATTTTCCTACTATTAGGTAAGTGTTAAGTATGAAAAGACTGTCTTAAGGTATTATTTTGAATCGCTTCAGAGCTAATTCCAGTCTACATAGGTTTTTTCCCCCTCAGGCTTGGCTAGGTACTCTATTTAGTCTGTATATTACATTCTTATGAAAGCGGAGTGGATTATACTTTTGATGATAACTTCTAAAAGATTCATGTTTATAAGTGTTAATTGTTGGGCAATTATAATTAGTTCATGCTAATGCAGATTCATGCTAACATTAGTCTGAAAAGTGTCATAATGGTTATCATGTTTTCTTTCCTAGGTCATTAAAAAACTATCAAGCCTGTGTTTCAGCTTAACTTGTCATGGTGACTGGATAGAAGGCGTAATGAAGCCAATGGTAGTGCAAGGAGATCAGCTATGTTATTCAGGGTCATTGTAGCACTATACCCTCTCTTCTGGAGTTATTTTCTCTTATTTAGTTTTAATTGAGATACAAAAAGTAGATAATGCAGTCACTCATTACTTAAATTACTTAAATGTCACCTTTTGTTGAAAACTCTGCTAAGGAAATGGTCCTTCTGTTGTTGCTGTCAGTACTTTAATCATGGAAAGGGTTGTAGAGAAGTTGCATTTTTTGAGATGTAATACAGTTGGAAAGAGCACATATTATCATGGATATTGTAACATTTCCAGAATATTTTTAAAATTCATCTTGTTTAACATTTCCTTTTATTCAAAATGAAAAGGACACAGTATACGTATTTAAATGTGATAAGGTGTGTGATGATAAATGCATTGATACAATGCCAAAGTGTTTGATATATGGAAAACATGACTTATTTATTTTCATTGTAACTTCTCCTTTCCACAAAATCATCATGTTTTATTTATGTTCTTGATAACTAGTTGGGAATGGTGGCTAAGGCAGAGGATGATAAAAGAAAATACTTTTACTAAAAACTCCACAAAGCAGATAAATCATTAGCAAGTTCTGCTTTGGCATTAAATTAACTTTTGGAGAATGGAATTTAAACATCAGTGTATATGTGAAACTGGATATTGGATGTTCATCAGTGTATATGCACAATTGGTTATTGGACAATAGCAATCTAGTGAAATCTTGAGGAAACATAATTGGACAAGTCTGGGCCATCTCATCAGAATACAATGAAATGAACTGACAAGACAGGCTTCTCACTCGCACCGCCGTGGGTGGGAGACATTTTGGCACAGGCTGCCTTTGCAGCAGGGTGCGTCTCATCAGCAGCTAACAGGAAAGGTTGTTTCCTTGGGAGGGCAGAGGAACTGACAGCTCACAGGGAATGATTGAAAGGTCTTGCAAAATCTCAACTATTTCCAGCAGTATCAGACAGACCAGAAAAAAAAAATCAAGTCTTAATATGTTCTACTTGGGCCAGCTTTGCCATTGCAAGTGGGGTCTATGTTGGTCTGACAGGGAACACATATGGTTTTGGCATAAGCCCTGGGAGGGCAGGTGCCACTGGTCCTGATGCTCTCTTCTGCCAGAGCCAGATATTTCAAGGACTGATTTTAGGAGTAACTTGGAACTATTGCTGATGCTGGTGTAGGTTTTATCAATAACAGCTTTAACTGAGACACAGAAGAGACACACTGGTAATGAGGTTATCTGTTGAGTTCTTACAGGAATGTAAATGATAACTGGTATTTGTTGATGCATTCCCTATATACCTCTTAAAAAGCTTAATCAAATATAATTATGCTTGTGGTAGTGATATGAAGTTCAGATTTGGCTTTGGGAGGTTGAACCAACTGCACATTGTTAGAAAGCCGAAGGCAAGCAGCCTTGATGCAGCACTTCATCACCTGGTTGCATAGAATCATCATCGAATTATAGAAAACTTGGGTTAGAAGGGGCCTTAAAGATCATCTAGTTCCAACCTGCTTGGCACAGGCAGGGACACCTTCCACTAGAGTAGGTTGATGGTCAAAGTCCCATCGAACCTGACCTTGCACACTTTCAGGGAAAGGACATCCACAACTTCTCTGGGCAACCTGTTCCAGTGCCTCATCACCCTCTGAGTAAAGAATTTCTTCCTAATACCTAATCTAAATGTCTCCACTTTTAGTTTAAAACCATTCCCCCTTGTCCTGCATGAGCCTGTCTGCTCTGAAAGAATTATGGTAATGCTGTAATGATAAGCCTTTGATTTATGATGGTTGGTATCACCCAACAGCTTGTGAACAGAAAACCTTGCCTACTTTTAACACTCTGTCTGAAGTCAGACACCTTTACAGACCTGCCAGATAAATAGCTGCTGTGAGCAGCCAAATCCCAAATGCTTCTTTTCTGCTTAAGAAGCACCAGTGAATAGGTTCCAGAGAGGTTTCTTCTCTTTTAATAGTGCTAATGGGAAAGAGACATCTAAAATCCTCAGGTATGAAGCTCAAAATAGACGGAAACAATAATACAAATGAAAACAAAAATATAATATACCCCTTTAATGACAAGAGACAACAAAAGACATTCAGAGGAGCATGAGCACAAAATTTCCTGTGGTTTAAGATCTAGTTACAAACATCCTTCCAAAACCTCTCTGTAGTAGATGACAAATTTTTCCTAAAACAAAAGCCCTGAGACAAATATAAGGAAAAGCAAATACAGAGATAGAATGGATATGATCCTTAGAATGAAAACAGACAAAATTCATCCCATGAGGCTTGTACAGATCGTAGGAAGGTAACAGTGCTCAGCACAGAGCAGTTCAGGTAGCAAGGTCTAGGAGGTGCCTCTCTTTTCTGAAGAGGTAACAGAACATTTGAAAGACAAAAAGACAGGAACTCCCTGGATCACACCCAAATATCTAACCTGAATTGTCTCCAGTACTGTACTGCTTCCACAGAAGATGCAAGGCACACTTGGTGGCTGACTGTGCCCATGGACCATTTCTTTGCAACCATCGGTGTATGAGTAAATCTCTAATTCTGGAATCTCTTTTCTCCGAAATTTTATAAATTGGTGTGGATTTTCCCAGTATGTTTTTGACACATTTTCTTCTTGAATGTTACCATATTCTTGCAATCAAAATGCCTCACATGCTAATTGTAATAGTTTTGTGGGGAGTGAGGTTTGGAGCATAGAGAGCTCTCCCACAGGCAGTCCCTGGAAATGGCTCAACATGACCACAAGGGCTACAAACAGAACTTGTGTGGCTGGCATGCCTAAAAGGGTATGTTCTGACTTTCTAGACTTTGAGTTCACTGGATTTCTAGGATACAAAAAGCAGAAAAATACTGTCTCATCTTGAACCTGAAATTCAAGTTGAACTTCTTTCCTTCTGGCAAGTTACAAATCACAGTAATAAATCCTTGTTAACTTCTGCCTTAAATTTCACTTATCAAGCACTTGGACTCCTGAGTTGGGTGTTCTGTAAATTTGGACCTGTGAAACATTTATTTTCAGTTGGCTTAATTTTTAGCAGAAAAAATGTAAATGGAGAAGGAAAAATAGTATCTACCTCACTTTTCTATGGCTATTTTAGCAGTCCAATTATAAGTGGAGTAGAAAGCAAAACATTTTTATCATTCAGTACCATAGAGAAACCTGATCATCTTTGTGCAGCAGATTCTTTTAAGTGAGTAGATATCCATTTCACAGAGGCCTTTTAGCACATGAGAATTATTTTGTTTCACATTTCTGCTTCTCTGTAAAGTGGTGATTTTTAGTGGGTTTGAACTTAGTACTTTCCAAACTTAAATCGTTTTTGAGGAATAAATTCTAGTTCTTGTTATATCACTCAAAAAAAGTTCTGTACTGAGCACTCAAAGGACTTACCTGTCTTATCTTAAAGAAATTAAAGGAAAGTTTCCAAGCAAACTTATAAAAATATGATCTTTATTAAACTTAAACCAGCTATGTAGCTACCCTGTGCTGCTCTGAGGAGCTTTCTGAATACTATATTATGTATAGCTACAGGTTAAAATTTGAACACTGATTATGACAGCTATATATTTATATATTTCTAAGCACAGCAACCTATAGTGAACACAAATGTAAAGAGGTCCAAGTCAATATCCAACCATAACAATTAGTATTTTTCACTGAATTTGAGGATGCTTTCATCTTGGCATCATAAGCAAAGACTATATTCCTGTTACATGTGACTGTCTACCTGTATACCACTGACCAAAGTTAATTTGCCTACTGCTAGGGAAGCACCTTGATGTGAAGGACATACCACCTGCTGTATTATTTCTTCTGTTTCTGCATCTGTGAGTCCATTTTTAATTTAGTATTGCAATGCCTTAACTCCCAGCTGAGAGCTTATAAAACAACTGAAGGTTAAATCTTCAGTTAATATCATTGAAACCTGTTTCTCTTTTGCCTTTTTTCCCCCCCTGCACAAAAATCCCTGCAGTTGCTCACATATTTTGATTTCTACAGCAGAAACCACTTCAAGTCTGCTTTGGGTAAAGATTCTCCCTCAAATTGCCTGTGTAGGTAAATGTCAAACAACCAAAACAAAAAAAAATGATCTAAGGATCTTCTATAAAATTAGAGAAAAATCTCTGAGACTGATAAGGCATTTTAAGCAATAAACTGGGTATTACAGTATGCAAATGAATGAAAGGAAAGCAGCAGGGGAAAGGAGAGGCTTGTAGAGGGAAAGGTGACAGTTTTGCTGAGGAATTCTCCTGTCAGTTTCCCTAGGGAGGAGAGAAACAAAGTGGGGAGAAAGTGGGAGGAGAGCAGTGTGAAAAGGCTCTTGGATACCATGGAGATGGGTACAGTGTAAAAATCTGTATACTGTAGATAAGTTAGTGGGAGGTTGATATCAAACTCCTACCAGCCAGAAACTGGCTTTGTGCAGGGTAAACATGTTAAAGGGCTGGGGAGCAGGAAGCATTGTTTAAGACTTTGCCATACTGTTTGCCTACTTAGCACTTCAGAGAGTGAAGGAAAGGGACAAATAAATGTTTTTTGTGTTTTTTCATATGTCTGTTCTTTTATCTATGCCCAGTCTACCAGGAAGGGTAAACTATTTTCTAGAGCTTTTTTTTTTTTTTTTTTTCCCATTGAAGCTGTCTTACAACTTCAGACCTGCTTTTTTTGGTCTCTATTTTTAATTTCAATCTTAATTTGATTAACTGGGAGCTCATAATAAATTCATAATGCTTCTTCATCATTCGTGAATGTTGGGAAGAAAATGTGACAGATTCCTGAGGAACTAAATGTTACTTTATGTCTGAGTAAGACAGTATGTTTTTAAAATTCAGTCTTTGTGTTACACTGCTTTGAAAGACTGTCTCAGCTCATTTTAGGATTTCTTTGTTCTCTGCTTCTAATTTTTATGCTTTCGATGCCTGTTAAGACTGCTGTTATTTATATTCATGGCCGTAAGGAAAATGCTATAATTTGTATATATGACATTGTACTTCCAAGAATTACTGGATTTTTTAAAAATTCTAAAATGTAAGAAACACTGTAGAATGGTGAGTGTGGTTTTCAGAAAATTGTCATTTGTGCCATTGATTCTTCCCAAAATACAAGCTGCCTGCTGCCTATGAAGCAGGGCAAGGCAAGCTGATTTTTTTACCTTTTTATCCCCAAGCTTAGCTTTAGAATAATGCCAAAACAAGTAAATTACTTTTGTAAGAGCTTACATTTAAATGCTGTGCCTTGTGTAAAATTTAGATGAGTTGGATGGGGAGACTGTTCTCATCCCTGTCAGTTGTACCCATTGCTTTTTGTTCAGGGAGGCTTTCTGGCTGCAGACTGACTCGTGATGTAAAAATGGCAATAAAAGCAGTGTTTTGCAATGGCCCTGCCTCTGCGTGTGTGCATTCAGGAGGAAGCATGGTGCAGCAAGGTTCTTAAGATTTAATTTGTTGTGCTGGAGGACACACAAGCTGAGGTGTTGGTCCTCCTGGGCATTCTGAAAGCGAGTATTGGAAAAGTCCTGCAGGGAGGAGTGGAGATGTGTGGCACTGCTGCAGGGGCTGCACATGTCTGGGTCTGAGCACTCTCTTCCCTGCCTATTAATCTTGGCCAAACAGCAATAGCAGTCTTTGGGAAAAATAGAAATATCTTTGTTCCCTAAAATATTTTACTTCCTGGATTTTCAGAAATTAATGCCAGCTATGGTGATGCCTGGGGTCTTCTTAGAGGCTGGAAGCCTAGGATTTCCTGACGGTGGTGGTGCTGGCCTGCTGTCTGTGGAAACTACCTGGGTTTTTTCTTTTTAAGTTTCAGACTTTAAAGGGTGCATGTTGATATTCAAGGGTAAATTTGAAGAAGCCATCTTAGAGCATGATTTTTAATGGTCTTTTTCTCAGAAACAGCAAAAGAAAAGCCATTAAACTTTAAGCTTCAGGTTTACTGATGCTGATATCATTGTCCAGGGTGCAAATTCTAGGTTTTAAAGTCAGACTAAAATTGAGTATTGGGTGCTTTAAATACAGGTTGTTGCTAGTAGGGTTGTTGCTAGTAGGAGTACCAAAGCTGGTTGTTTGCACCAAAAGTGGTGAATTTAATATGTAAATCTGTGAAGAAGAATGAGGTCTTGCCTGTGGGAAAGGGCCAGTGGTGGTGGGTCAGCTTCTGCAGCATCTCTCACTGGCTGCCAGAAGCATTGCACTGTGGTGAATGTGGTGAACCACAAAATTGGGATCTTCTCTGTCCCCATTTCCTTGAGTTTCCTACTCAGCCTTCTGGAGTTTTATGTTGTCCACTGGAACTGGCTGTGTGGAAAGCAAAACTCTGTGCTTTGGAATTTGGGTGTGAGTGATTTACAGCAAGCTGGGTGCCATAACCCCAGGGCCACGTGTGTGAAATCAGGGACAGCAGCATCATTGCCTGATAATATACTGTCTTTCTAAGTTGAGCATGTTTGATTATGGTCTTAGGTTCTTTTAACCAAATTTTGATATTGTAATCAATGGGAGGATGTGAAACTAACTTCACAGGCAGATAGTAAGCAGCTAATTTTGCAAGATTCTTCTCTGTTTGCAGTTTCTGATGAACAGGATTCACCTTTACATCACATGATAATTAATTTGGATTCAGTTTGAGAGCACGAAGCTTGATCAGATGCCGCAAATGCAGCATTCCAGCAATCTCCGGCTTTTCTTCAAATGATGTTAAAAAAATATATATCCATTAACACCTGTTTCTCTGTTGCTACAGGTTCTGCCTGGCATACTGCAGAAGCATTGCTGTATTTTACCTGACAGGAACACAGGTAAACTTTTTTCTTAATGAGTTAACATTGTAATATGATTTGGAGAAACATAAACACGATTTGGATTATATAGAGAAGCCTTGTTTGTTACTTATGGTCATTGAAATTATCTTATAGGGAGTGTTAACTTGGATGGTTTGTTTAAATTATCTGCTTTCATGTGAAGAGTTTACGTATTCTGTTAACATCCTGGAGATGGCACAGCTGTAGAGAGGCTGCTCTCTGGTCCCGCTTATAGAGTTATTTGTATGAACTTCTGAAGCATTTCTATGTTGTTAATTATAAAAAGTTACTACTTTGTAAGAAAAGGTGTCTAATACTGAAATCTGCAGTCTGGTCCTGTTGATTCACAGAAGTACTAAGCATTGAGTCACATGTAGCTCTGACTGCAGATAAATGCTTGCCCCATGCTTATTTTTCAGGGTAGTGGAGTGGACTAAAGAAGTAGACAGAAGCAGTATCACTAACAATACCTTGTGGTTGTGCAGGAGGAAACTTGGAGTAATGTGTTTGTGAAAGAATAAATAAATTGGTGAGAATGATATTGGAAGAAAAGAAAACTATTATTTCATTTTACATCTTTTGTTATAGAAAAAACGGTTTCTTTTAAAATAAGTTTTAAAATCCTTTCAAAAATATTATAAGTTGAGTGAAAGTGACTGCATATGCAACTCTGGGTATGATTTGACAGACTAATTTCAGAGAAGTAGGAAGAAAAATATAGCTTTTTTTCTATATCTTCTTAATAGAATATATGTGACTGCTGGCATCTCCTAAATCTGCATACCCTTTTCCCCCAGTAGGTACCATTCAAATAAACCAGTTTGTTCCTTGGCTTGCTATTACCTGTATTTCAGGCACAGTTTGCACTAAGGGTAATTACAGAGAGAACTTGACAACTGTGTTGAACTGTAGTGGGATTTGTGGTTATCTGCCAATGTTCAAATGAAATTTAACATCTGATTTCCATTTTAGACTGTGAATGTGATAGAAGTACTCCAGTAAGACAGTTAATAACACACCCCTTCCAGCAAGAATTTGGAAGTTTATAATTAGTGAACAAATTGCAGACAGACTATGGCCTTCATAACAATTTCAAGGGTTCCTGAAAATTTGGTTTGGTATAGTGACCTCAGCCCAGTCTGTGTGCTCCTTTGCTGATATCCTGTGCCAATTTTTTTTTTCCTTTTATTTGTAATATAAGAACTTGATCCAGATTCCATTGACAACCAAACTCTTCTTAAGTTATATAGAAGTGTATCATGTAGATATCAAAGCCAGAGTTACATGAAATAAAAAGATGACCTGGAGCTGGGAAGTAAGACTGACCATTTATCCGGGGAGGGTATAATATGCCTTTACAACCAGTATCAAGAAAACCATTTATCTAAAGTCTCAGTAAACTGCAATAGTGCCTTCATTTAGACATTAATAAGAAGGGAGGAGCTTGCTAATGTAAAATTTGGTTTTGAAAACTTTGAACTAACCTCTTTGAAGAGGAAATCTATCAGGCTTTGGTATGTGACAGCTGCTGTACAACTCAAGCACACTTATGTGTGAAAATATCTGTAAGTTCTGTTGTGCCTGTGTGACTGCTGCAGTAGTTTTTTTATCCTTACCTACTGTATAGTGGGGCGTTGCCAGCAGGTGCAAAGTAAATGATATCTCTGTTCCATTTTCCCCTACTTCCCCTCTTTGCAGTATTTAAACACTTGGCAGAGAGAAGGAGTGTTCAGACAGGATATGGGGGATTTTTCACCACCTTTCTGGAGAAAAAGAATGCCTGAATTACAGTTTGATTAATTGCATCTGTTAGAGATAAACCAACCTTTGTCTTGTCAGACTTGAGGTCTAAATCAGCTAGTCCAAACTAAAACCAAGAAATTCAGTAAATTTGTGTAAGTGTGGAATGTGCTATTTGCATTCAACTGTACACATCATACATAATCTTGTCCAGCTCCACTCTCAGTAAATGAGCCTAGAAAAATTACCTGTTTGTGAGCTGTAGGTGTTTTGTGTTCAGCTGTTGACATTTGGAGGAACTGAGCAATATGCAGGCTTGGGTGTTGTTCCTAACAAATAGAGAAGGATAAGGAGAAATGGACTAGGTGGAGGGATGGGAGAAGAGAGGGGGGAAGAACTGTATAATGAGACTGACAAAGCCATTAGGGAGAAAAAAGATACTGTAGGGAATAAGGATGAGTGAGAGAGGCAGTAGCAGTTTCTTCACGTATGGCCATTCAAGAGCTGAAACATGGGCAGCTCAGATTTCTTGGGCTCCTCATTCAAGAGTGCCCCCAGGACCAGCCTCTTCCATGCTGTCAGAACTGGAGCTGCACCCCAGGGAAAGAAATGAGCCTTTGGGAATTGCTGCCAGGCCATCCTTCTCTCTGGCTGCCCTTCAGACCTAAGTTTGATTCTTGGGGAATATATGCAATTAGCCTGAGAAGTAATATGTCCCTGGATTGCCTTTACTCTAGAAAACTGCACCCCTCACTGTCCCTTCCTACCCTGTGTAGGAGTTTGAAGTGACCACACTTTGTCAGTATTGGTATTCTGTACTTGTAGCCGGAGAAGAGAGCTATGCATGGAAAGACAGGTACATGGGAGCAGTGATCTCCTTCTGTGTTAGTGCTTCTACCATGAACTGCTGTTCTCAGTGCTTATATCTTAGCTATAAAAATATATCCTGCAAAGACTTCAAAAAGGGAGCATAAAAAGTGTAATTCAGCCATTCCAAAGCAATGCAGTTTTGGAAGAAAATAAATATTTAACATGATCAGGTGTTTCAAAGGTTAATGAATTATTAATTTTCAAACACGTAAAGCCTTTACGAAATCTAATTCTCTAAATAAAACACTGAATACAGCTAGTAGGTTGCTTGCATTAAGCTTTGCCAATGAACAGTGATGTTTCAATTCTTAAGTGTTAATTTATTTGTGGCTTTCCATTAATGATATTTTCATTACTTAATTAAAAGTTCATATAGCATGCACTGCCACAATGTGTGCTCATTATTGTGTTAGCTGGTATCCAGAACTACATTTGTCACATACTCTATGACTCATGAAGCAAAAGATACCAGACCATACACCTTTATTCTATACTTCCATCTTATATGCCATAACCATACTGTAAGAACTGTATTGATGGCCCTGCTCAGTTTTATTCCATCTCCTAACCAGACAGAAACAATTGGGATGCATTAACAGTTATAAAGTTAATTGGAAGAAAAGCAGCTACATGCTCTGTACAGGTGTTAGTAACAAGGTCATAAGGGGAAACAGTGTGAATGTGCTAATGACCTGATGGGGAGCAGCTTGCTTATTTTCTTGAATTATAATCCTCTCGCCCTCCAGCTCCTGCTGGGAGAAATAACCCACCCCTTCTGATGGACATCCACCACCCTCTGTGTACACATGCAGTCAGCTCATATTCCCTTTATAATATTTCCCAGCAATGATCCATCCTTGTTTCTTGGAAATCTTCAGCCAATTCAGAAGTCCTTCCCATTACTGGAGGATCACTTCTGTAAACCTTAGGCAGATGCTAAGGCTGTCCTTCCTCCCTCCCTTAGTAAGGTTCTTGGTTATGGTAATGGATAAGAGAGCTGTTCATGCAGTATGAGCAGTGCCCTTGGTTTCTACCCTCAAAATGAAGATAGCCATTAAATGCAATATGTTTTGGCATTTCTAAACAAAACAAAAAATTGAGGGGTAGGAATGCTGATTTGAAGCAGAGAAGCCAGTGTACCCTGCTGTGGAGTGCTTTTTATTTAAATGTATGTATTTTAAATTTTTTTTTATATTTCCAGTTTTGCTTGAAATAGAACTCTACAGGCAGTACATGTGGGTTGTTTAACTGTAGAAAATTTCAAGCAAATAAAAAGAAGAAATATATCTGAAAGCTTATGCTTTTGTGTATTCTTTGTTTAAGCAGTCTTAGAGCAGAAGAGTGAATTATTTGGATTTTGATTTTTGTTTATCCCAGGGCTCCTGGTATCATGATCTAGCACAATAAATGATCCTCAAGGTGAGCACAAATATACTTGGTGAAGTAAAACAGAATAGAGCTCCTTTAACAGAAGGCACTCGGTGTGATTTTTACATTGCTGCAGCTGTTAAATGGACATTCCTGCACTGCAGAGATGCTGATAGCTGTGTGTTTTGTCTGTCTCTGTTGTGCTCTTGGTACACAATTATTAGTTTTCTGTCACGTGAGGAAATTGCACAAACAGCTTCTATACTATTCTTTTCCATCATAGCCGTGAGTTTGGTATGTGGCAGACTGCAAATTTAGGCTCATTTTTTTCCACTGAAGATCCCAAAGGAACAAATGAATCAATAGTCACTAGCAGCTTCTTGGGCTGATTCATTCTTTGACGCTTTAATCTTGAATTTCCCCTCTCATCGTGAAGGAGAACATAGGTACAATAAAGAGCATCTGCAGCTATCTTGCTGACTTGATTCTGATAAATAGCTCTCTTAAACTTTGAGCAATACTCAGGAAAAAAAAAAGAAAAAAGATTGATGCTGTCTCAAGTTTCTTCATACCCCATTTTCAGGTCAGCTCTTGTGTGCTGATATTGAGCTTGCGCGAGATGTTAAATCCTTCATTATAATCATCCTCTTTTGTCCACTGCATTGCCTAAAATGACACTAAAAAAAGTGTGACCAATGTTCTGCTTTCTGCAAAGAATGAGTAATATCTTCTTGAGAGAGTGGTAATTGCTTTATATACAAAAGCAGGAATTTAATAATAACCAATTTCTTCATTGGGTAAAGTGCAGCCTAAGACAGGAATGTTTCATCCTTTGCTTGTTTGCTTTTCTTCCTGTTGCTTGAAGAGCAAATATTGAACAGGAGAAAAACCTAAGATGTTATTAAATACAATTCCTGCACTAAAATTTACTAAATTGAATAAAGAAGTTGACATAGCTTTTTCTTTCTCTAACTATAACTGTGTTGCTTTATTAGATTTAAAAATACAACTAGTATGAATTGGTGATCAAAAACAATGTGTTTTATAACTAGCAAATACCTAGTTGCTACCTGCTAGTTAATTTATATATATCTATAGATCTATAGATCTATATATCTATATATCTTTATTGAAATGCAATGAATATTTGTAAGAAGCCTTCCAGATGACTGGGCTGACAATGTGTATGTATGAACTGTACAGCAGCCAGTTTGATTCCACAGAAGGAGCTACAGCATAGTGTTCAGAAGCCAAAGTCCTGTTACAAAATAATCTTTACCATAAACACTAGCATATTATCTTCCATCTGAACGTTTTGAAGTATTAAATTAATAGTGATGAATTTTTGTCTTGTGCCATTGTGATAAAGAAATTTTTCCAATCACATCCTCTTTTATCAAAGAGGAAGTCAGATTATCAATTGCTGCCACATAAGAATATTCACTAGGGTGATATATCATCCTCTTTAGAAGTTCTTTGCTGAAACTGAGGTTGTCCTTTTGCTTTCAAGATGTAGCTATAGATTTTAGACAGTTCCTGCAGATTTCACCTGCTGTCTGCTTGCTGAGTTAAACATGAGCATTCTCATTCAGATGTTCAGCTGCAGGCTGCCTGCTGGTACTTTCCAGCCCAGTTTCCATGGAAATGGGAATTAGAGGGGAGAAAATAAAGGAAGAATAAGTATTTTCTTAATCTTCTAGTTAATCCGGAAGTTCTCTTACCTTGGCATCAAGGTTGTTTTGCTTTTAGTTGGATAGGCATATGATGGCAACTTCTGCAAATTCAAAGATAAATAAAACTCATTATTGGAGCTGTTGGAAGCAATACCTGTTACCATGACTCTGTAGAGGTGTTGGGGATCACCAGAAGAGGATGAAGAAGGAAGAACTGAACTGGACGGTGAAAGAATAAACTGATGAAAGGATGTGTGGCAATACCCAGTGACCATTTTAGACTTAGTACTGCAAGATGTCTATCTAGGATAAGGAACTCTACGCTTTCAATCTCAAACTAGCCAGAAGATTGCTGTGTCTTTTTGGATCTATATGTAACTAAGATTATTCATCTTGATCCAGTAAAATCTGGTCTCTACGAGTACAAAAATATAGACAGTTTGGGCTAGACTCACACTTCAAAGGGGTCAAGTTTATTATCTCAAGACCAATAGGACCTCAGACTTAAGTGTCAAGACTTTTAGGTATAAAACTAATCAACACATATTAGTCCACTTAAAATAATTGGATAGGCTAGAAGACTCAGGATATATGTGAGCATAAAAATCTTTTAAGACTCCAGCTGGCACAGATCTCTGTGCCATTCTGCTTGCGGTATAAAAAGCATGATCACAGCACACAGCACTGGTGCTTCAGTCTTTACACGGTGTCTTAGTTGGTTGCGAGCATAGTACAAAGGCCTTTTTGGAGTTCCAGGTCCTCTACTACCACTAGCTCATCCAGGGAGATGTTTTCCCCTCTTATTACTGTTATGAAAAGTCACAGTTTTGCTTCACCCAAAATTATGTAGTCTTAAAACCAAAACACTGAACAAAAGACTTCACTGATGTTTAGATGTCGCATTAAATGTTTCAAGATTGATAAAACATGTTCCCCTGAAAGGCAAGTGTTGCCTAACTCCTGTGCTCTCGGGACTGGATGTAAACCATTAGCTGTAAAATAGAACTTTCCCAACAGTCTCGCCCTCGTATGTGTGGGGGAACAGGAACTGAAGAAAGAATTCTGACTTGGTGAAGCTTAATTCTAGAGGCAGACGTGGGCATGCGTGTTCGCAGTCTCTTGCCTAATGCCGTAAGAGGCCTGGTAGCTAAAGGTGTGTAGGAAGGAAATTCTCTCCAGAAAACAGCTTCCCTTTTTCAAGAAAGTTTACATGACCTTTACTTCTGAAATGTTTTGTAAAGCACTCCAATGTGTACAGCTCAGCTGCTGAAGGAAGAGAGAACTGCACATCATCAGACGCAGAAACTGCAGGCAGCTCTGATAACTGGCCACGTTAATAATGTGAGTGAGTCTTGATAAATGAAAGCTGTATGTAGAATGACTGATTTCTATATGACACAGTTTGGGATTTTTATTTTTTCATGCTTCCGTCTATTTGTGAAACGGTTGCCCAGGCAGTATGTAAATCACATGGACTGAGGGATTCTGAGTGTGTGAGTGTACTGTACACGGGCACTCTCTTGCGGAGGAACATGGTGTTGAAGTTCAGTGCCAAAAGGTATGACCTGGCCAACACAGTGCAGTGTGTGGGTAGAGGTAAAGAGTGTGTAATTGAGCAGAGAAATAAAAATACAGACATTTCTACTCATACAGTGTGTAAGGAAAAATGTCAGTCTGTTTTTCTAGAACAACTATAAGTCAATGATGAGGAGCACAGGGAATTCTTACAGGTCTCAGAGCAATGTAGCTATAATGCTGCTTGAATTAATTGGTTTTACGTGGGTTCAGTAGATCACACTGATATTTCATTACCCTTAGAGAAATTTGACTGTGGACCAAAAGAAACGATTCCCTTACCTTTTAAAGCTCTCAGGATGCCTACACAAACTGCATTCCTTCAAACTGCTTCAGTAGCGTCCTGCCTCTCCAGCTACGTTGAGGCACCTCTGAAGCAAGAACAGACCTCTTGACTGGTATACATTAATCATACATAAGCAGTTGTGCAAAGTATAGAAGTAATAGACATTTTAATTATGTTCCTTTTCCCCTTAAATTGCAATTTAACTGTGTAAGTAGATTGTTGTTTTAAAAAGATATCTGTTCATGAGCTTTGAAGACACCCAGTTCTGAGAGGAGTAAGCAATCAAAATAGCATTGGAAGTGACCACCAGTCTTTTATTTCAGATTCACATCATTTGTATCACAATCCTCCAATCTGGTGGAAGCTCTTCAAGGTTTTGAAGAGCAAAACATTCTTTTTTCAGGTTTGTGGGAATAATGGAATTTATCATAAAAGTTTTCTTGAAAAAAGAATGTAAGTTAGAAAAAATAAGGATTAAAATTCACATTGCTAACTTCTTAGAAGAAATCTGTTCTATGAAACTCGTTTGCTCTGTTTTGTCCTTCTTCACCCACATCCCACTCCTCCACCACCCTTTTTTACTAGAAGAGTGGGAAAGTATGGGGAATTGGGTTCTGTATCTAAGATGCCCACAGTGTTAGATAACTTTTATTTTCATAAGATGCCTGAACAATCTTTGCCTGCTCTAAGGCATGTTTCTTAATTTGGAATAGTCTGCCTCATGTTTTGGACTAGAATTTAACTGCCTTGGATAGAATAACCATTTAAAAGAGATGTAGCATGCAAGCGTCTCCATGATTAAAACCATCAGAGCTCTCTTTCGTTCTAGTTGTGCATTTTCCAGAAAAGGACATCCCAATTCAACTGATGTACTGGTGGAGACTTTTTCCAGATGTACCTTTTTTCTTTCCACTGACTTTATTAATGTACAGTTTTCCCTATCCTTCCTATATCTTCTTGTATTAGCTGCTTGGGTGGGAGTACTAAAACATACATTTTGTTATCAAAACATCTGAGCTGTTCATGCTTTCCATTCTACAGCAATATTCTCTATGTTTAAAACAGTTTACTTTGCTAGAATGATTTTATTTGTAGTAACACTGTATGACGTGGTTCTCTTGCCTTTTGGGATACTATAGGAGCTATAAATAACAGCTGCTAATGTCTACAGTCATGCGCAACAGGAAGTAATTTAACCACTTGTCTCCGTTCTGTCACAATGGGAAATATCAAACATTTCTGCATCAATAATGCATATGATCCCCAAAGCCGCTAGTGGTGCTTATTGCAGAAGTATATTTCCAGAGGCAGTGCTGCACCCTCTGCTCATGAGATTAAACGGTTGCAAATGTTTCCATGCATGTGGTTTAGTCGTCTCAGTATGACTGTGCATTGGGTAGGACACCAGCTGTATCTCCAGAGAATCTCTCCCAGTCTGCCAGACAAGAGGAGCGACGCTGTTAGGCAGGGAAAAGCAGGGGAAGAGCTTGGGAACAGCAAAAACTGACACATTAGCTTATCCTTCTTGACACAAAGATTATTGGGGCTGGGAAGGAGCAGAGAAAGTGAAGATGTTTCACCATAAAGGAGGCTGATATTTCAGTATATCTCTACGGAAGTCATTGTACAAGATTAGATGCATGTTGTCACTTGTAGGTTGTATTAATTTCATTAAAATATGTTGGTTTGCTGGACTTAGGTAGTCAAATGCTTAAGTGAGAGAGTTTGAATATGTAGTTGGCCAAAGCTGCTGTGCCAGAGTTCCCCAGCTCTTATCTGGACACAGATTAAAATGAGGGAAGAAGTGCGGGTGAGAGTACAGTACCAGGGAAACTCGAGAAGCATAACTCACAACTGTGCTCATTTGACAGCAAACCCTGGGGATGAATCATCTGCAGATTTTCAGTGGTATATATAGGAAACCTAAACTTACCAAAGAATAGTGATGGAATGACAAAAAGCCATGGGGGCATTTGTGGTTTTTCTTACCTTATGTAATGGCTTCTTGAATGTCCTTTATAAACTAAGGACTGATCCTCTATACTATACCATGAAAACTCATGAACCATGAGCCTCCATCCTGAACATGGGCAGAACAATGCTGGAGGCTTCATCTGACAGAAGTTTAATTCATGAACCACCTTCACAAATATATTTGGAAATTGTGACTCACATAAATCAGCCCACAAGGCATAAGAAATTACATCATGGTTAAGCTGCAGGTGATTATAAATGTAAGGGATAAGATAAGCTTCAGGGAAAGACATGTATATATCGAAAATGCTTCGGTACTTTTTGCTCCCCTTCTGATTTGAAGGGCAGTTGGAGGAAGCAATACAAAATTGAAAAGCTGAAGAGGAGGGATCAGCATGGCATGAACTGTTAATACCATGTGTTAAGGGATGTGTCCTTTCTTTCCTTATCATAAAGACTTGGAAATAATCTACAGCCATGAGCATCTCTCCATTAGGACTAGTGATCAGTACTTCATATACCTGAGTGTAAATCTTTCTGATGTATTGTATTTGCACTAAATATATATAATGATTCTTTACCAAAGATCATTAGAATTTGTTGCCCGGTGCTAAAATTTTCTCTCTCCTGTTTCTATGGAAACTGTAATACTGATAAGACACAGTAAACAAATGCTCTGTATTATAAGCCTCCCCTTTAGCAGGACATTCATTTTATTAATATCTGTCCAAATTTGTCTGGTGACAGGTATTGTTCATTTAACCATTCAAACAGTAAAGTATCTATTTAATTTTCACTGAAGACTTACCTTCTAGCTTAGGGGGCTTTTACTTGCTCTTCACTCATTTTCCTAACCCAGTGGTGAGTTGGTATGTGCCAGTGCTTGCTGCTGCGAATATTTGCTTAGCTCAGAGGAGAGTAGTGAGTGCTTATATGAAGTACTTCAGAAATAGGAAAATCTAGAAGTGTAGAAGTACACTTGTTGCTAGCTAATGCAAAAAATAAAAGCTTCTTTTGCCTTTGATTCTTTTGAACATGCTTATGTGGCATGGGCTTTTGGGGCATAGTTGGAAAGGTACAGTCTGCTGTCTAAGAATTAGACTTAGCCTTTTGTGGAACAAATTACACCTCGCAAAGTGGAGCATCATCTTCCCAAACCATGCTCAAATGCATTCTTGAAATATTTTACTCAGCAACAAGTTCTCTGTACGTTCTAGAGTGCCAAACACAGCCACACAGTGAGGAGACTGACCTCTTCCCCCTGCTCTGATGGGGAGGACTGGCAGGTTGCAGGCAACAGCAGGCAGGCCATCCCCTGCAGCGCTAAGGTCCGTGTGTCTTGCAGGCATGTGCCAACCCAGGGAGCTTGAGATGAGGTGGCAAACTTCATATTCACTGATGACACAATAAAATTCCTGCTAGACTGCTGATCTTGCTGTCTGTTTTAGAACCTTTCTTCTGTGAAACCAGTTTCAAGGTGACTAACTGTACTGAAAAGGGTAAGGAGGTTTTCAAAGATTAAAGCTGAATGAATTGTTCAAATGAGTCAATAAATGCTATGCCTATCCTGTTCTTCTTGAGTGGTTTATGAGGAGTGAAAAATCAAAGCTCAAATAGCCAAGGTTAGGAATGTAGAAGCCTGTTTGGTTTCCATGTGCTGAAGAGATTGCTGGCAGTCAGGTTACTAGGAGTTTACTCTGAACTCTTCCCCTGGGCTGCAGGATGACAATGAGGCAGTCATCTTTGCTCCAGTTTGTAATGTTAAGTACACTTTAGCAGCTTAAAAAACTGCCATAGAATAAGCAAAATACTTTTTCTTTGCTATGAAAAGCTTATGATGCTTGTTTCTTTGAAGACCTGCTGTGTTTAATATTTAACTAAATCAGTTGATAATTTTACTTAATGGCAGTCACTTCTAAAAAGGCTTTAGAGAAACTGATGGGAATGTGTGTGCTGATAAGCTGTTGATCTAGATAAACAAAAATCATCACTCAAAGCCTTGATGCGCTTGTGGTAATGGTAGACAGCAAAACTCCAATTTGTAGGTTTTTCTTTTCAGATTCTTTAGCAGTATTATGAATATCATTACTTTGACAGGGACCGAGATAATCTGTCTGGATTTTGGATACAATGGTGACGAATGGTGGTCCTTAAAGACACAGAATTACTTTGATGTTCAATAAGAAGTAGTCTGTTGGAGGGTGCTTAAGGTATCTACTTTGTGTGCAAACACAAGTATCTTGGTATCATCCAAAAGAAAGTCTCTTTAGGCAGGGCGTCAGGTTTGACAGGGGCCCTTGAGATACTTTTTACCACCTCAGTGAAACTGGCACCATGAGGGAGCCTCCTGTGTTTTATTTAAAGCTATAACTCAAGATGCAAATGAAGGCACATAAACCTGCATTGGCACAGATTTTTTTAAGAACTAGTAGTATTTTATTTTGCCTTTTTTTTTCCATGGGGAGCAGACCATAAGCCTTCATTATGATTGTCTTTTCATTTCTAGTGTTTACTTGAAAAGAGATGGATTGCACCATATGCATTCAACTTATAAAGGGGGCTTATAAAAAAGACAGAGAAACATTTTTTACCAAGGCCTGTAGTGAGCATTGGGAATAGGTTTTAAACTGAAAGAGGGTAGTTTTGGATTGGACATAGGGAAGAATTTGTTTACAATGAAAGTGGTAAAGAACTGGAAGAAGGTAAGTGGTGGATGTTCCATCATTGGCAGTGTTCAAAATTAGGCTGGATGGAGCTTTGAACAACCTGATTTACTGGAAGATGTTCCTGCCCATGGCAGGGGAATTTGGACTAGATTATTTTTGTAGATCCCTTCCAGCTCAAACCATATGATGAATCTATGTTTTTTTTTATTTTGGTTGTACTTGTTATTTGAATTAAAATTCAAGAAGGGGTAAACTCTGAGATAGATTTGATTGCTTTTCCTTTCAATTGCCATGAGATTCACCTTCATATTGGAAGGCAGATTTTGGCCTTAAGGTTGACATCTTCAAAATGTCAGCCTTGTAGGCATGATATTACTCTGTTGGAAGTTATTGCAAGTGATAGTTGCTGGGCTACATTCACTGTTTTCTGCTAGAGCTGGTCTCTGACTTCTTTACTCCAGTAATTTATGTGAGGAGGCTGTGGTCATCTTTCTTCTTTTGAAACTCCATTGTTTAAGCCCTTGTGGAAGACATCCTATGCCATATCATCATTTTGATTTTTTTGAGTTGTAATTCAAGAGCATCACAGATCACAGATATATTCACTGATGTTCTGTGTTTTCCTTTTCCTTAGGACCTTTCATAACTCAGCATAGCCAATAACTCAAATCTTCTTCCTTGTTGGTAGTTATTTTCATCCTTTTTAAAAAAATTGACAGCTTTATCACTTTGTTAGATATTTTGCTGATTCTCATGCCTAATGTTTTGCAGTTCCCTGTAGCATTTTTTATTATTGTCTCTAGTTTTGCTGCATTTCTTTTTGATATTTTAATTTTGTTCTGTACAACTTATCTGATTTTTTTTTTTAAATCATATAAGAAACACTTCCTAGATTGCTATTCACTGTACTTCCTCTTGATTAATGTAGTCTTTTGGGCTAGCAGTTTCTTAGCTTTTTGATGTTGTGTAATGCTTGGCTGTAAAATTTAGAGCATCTAACTGTTACTGGAATCTTTGTTTGGCATTATAGAAGACATATGGCTTCCTACAAAACTGTGTCGTTATTTAACTTGAATTTCATTGCCTTCCTATTGGAGCTTTTGACTAAAGTATAAATACTGCACCATAAATATTTCTTCCCCCATTCAAGAAATCTGATGTTGGCTTAACATTGAGCAGTCTAGGAGAACCTGAGAGGTTTAGCTTGTAGTGGAAATATTTTGGTGTTTCATTCCCTTCTTCTTCCTCCTAGTATTGGGCATGTGCACCTAATACATTCCTTTTTGAATTTTGTCTCAGGCTATGTGGATAGGATGGTATGGAAGTGCCAAGAATGGGCTGATTTTTCAGCAGAAATGAAGATATGGGTTCTCTTTTGCTGTTGTATATTGGTTAGAGGTTTTTTGTTGGTTTGTTTGTTTTGTTTTTTTGGGATAGGCAATATAGTTAAAGATGGAATTTTCATTCCATTCTTTTAACTTCACTGTCTTTTCTACTTGCACTGTGGCCAGCCAAGGTGAAGACAGGGCAGTCACAGCATGGTGTTGTTGGTCTTTATACTGAGTTTCCAGACTCCCACAAACAGCGTCTTCTCCAACACGATTGCTGTTGCCAGAGATCTGTTTTTCAGAAACATTTTTCCTTTCCAGGTATTCTGAATTGGTATTCATCTAAATTCTTAGATGATGATAAGGGCTGTCCATAACTGAGGGTCTCTGGTACAGATGAGTAGTGTCTCTGTCTCTTCATGTTTTACATTGTGACGTTTAATATCTTCCTAATGGATGTTAACTTTTAACTTACAATACAATCTGCATATACACATAATTTCCTACAGAATTACTAACTAATTTTACACGTTGTTTAATGAAATAATTTGACAATGATCTTGACATTTTGGAGAATGTGATATATGCAAGAATTCTGCCTGAGGGCATATTATTTAATCCAGTAGAAAACTGGTTTTTTTTCTTTTTAGTCGTATCTATCTGATGTGATGGCCATAGGTTTTTTAAATCATTCAGGTAATCAGAAAAGACCTCTGGGTCTGGAAGATGATTTGAACTTTGGACAGTCTCTTCCCCTTGTCCAATGCAAACTCTCTTTGTGCCTGCCTGGAGGTAATTCCTGGTGGTTGTGCAGCCTGTGACAGCTTCCACAACTTTCTAAAGTAGAGTAGGCCTGTATTTCATTAGTCTTACTCTTAGATATTGTGCAAAAAATTTCAAACCGAATTTACCATGTTGCAACTTTGAACTTTATATTATTGTTCGGTCCGCCATGGACATAGAGAATATTCAATTTTTACCTGTTTTTGCAATAGTATTTTATGTACCTGGGAACTAGTATCCTTGATTTGAGCCTTCTCTTTTCCAAGAAAAGATGTTAAAATAGTTTCTTGTCCCTTTTACCATTTTTTTCTAAACATCTTGTGGAAAAAGTGAGTCTGGCTTTGTGCTCTTTTTTTCTTAAAATGTGATGTGACTGCATTGAAATTTCTTCTTACAGAGATAAGAAATGTGATCACTGTTCCTAGATAACAAGAATGTTTGTCTTGTAGTCATTTTTAAATTCAAATTTAAAAAAAAAATTAAACATTTGCCTCTGTTTTTAGTATTAGTTGAAAAGCAAATTATATAGGCCAACACAGCAGCCACAGTGAAATAATCCTGCTTAATCTACGTGAACTGGAAGCATAAGAAGAAAGTTATCATTCAAAAGCTCCATTTTAAAAAGTCAATTAATATATACAGCTGTGGATTGTCTTCCATTCAAACAGGAATTAAGGCATGATAACTTCTTAATTATCAAATATATTCTTGTCCTCTATTCTTTCCTTCCCCAATCCCTCCATCTGTGGTAAAATGAGCACTTAAAAAAGTATTCTTATTTCTGTATATCTCCTTAACTGTAGTACCTAGTTCATTCTATTGATTCATTTAGAAGTAATCTTTGCAGAAAGCCAAGAAAAACATTAAGCCTATTTTCATGAATTTCAGTGCTGAAATTATTAACAGGATAGCTTCATTGATGTTATAGATGTTGACTTTGGGATGCACTTATAACATTTAAAGTTCAACAGTCAATAAATAAATCATACTAAAATATGAGTTAACTGTCAACAGTGACCCTTGACCATTTCTGCATTTCATATTGGCATATATTTATGAAACAACTGCCATACCAGTGATAATCCTTATCTTCAATCCTTAAGTGTTTTTCATTTAATATACTCACATTCAGATTACACACTGGGAAGTAAATCTGTAGGAGTTAAGTGCCTGTTTTCTTACGTTATGCAAAATAATGAAGTGCAGTTAGACATACTGCTGAAATGATGATTTTCAACATCAAGTGTTTTATTGACATGAATTAAAGGGCATGCATGCATCTAGCAAAGGCTGCATACTTGCCTTCCATCTGGGTATTTTTTCTCCTTCAGATTTCTTAATAATTAAACATAATCAATTTTTTTTCAACCTGTGTGTGCCACTTAGATTTTTTGAAATGAAGCCATTTGAAGAAGCTATAGCTGAATTCTTCTTGATAGAAGAATACCTTCTTGAGGTATTTGGAAGCATTTACTTTTTTTTTCTTTCCTTTTATTTTATGACTGCCTATTTGTTTGCGATTCAAAAGTACCTTTATCTTCTGTCTGGGATGTTCACTAATGGTTCTGTGAAATCTATTAATGTAATATTTTAGAGTTCAATTAGTTTGTCTTTCCTCCAGATCATCTCAAGTTAGCTAACAAATGCAAAGATTACTTCCAAATGTGGCTGTGTATATTAAAACGATACGGAACTAGCACTGGGCTTTCTGCCATGAGAGAGGAAAACTTCTGTAGGTCTGACTCCTTTCTTTATGAGCATCTGATACAGCAAAGCACTTACAAGTGTGTTTCCTCAAAAACACTAGTGAAAAATATAGTGAAAATTGTCAGAACAAAGTTTAATGGAGGATTTTAGATAACTTAGAAACAAAAAAATATAGCAGAGGAGTAAACCCATTGTAGTTGAGGAAAGTTACAGTATTGATTATAAAAGAAATTAGGGGGTTTCAATAAATATTTCTATTCTGTATTCTACTTTTCAGGTGTAAGGCCTTGTTTTATGCAAGTCAGTAGTTTTTCTGTGACAGTGATATCTACAAATAACATTAAACAGCTGGTTTGGAAAGTTTTCTGATTCATTGTTTATACTAGAATAATTCAAGGACAGCTGAGAAAACTTCCCTATCCGTGGCAGGGGGGATGGAACTAGATGATCTTTAAGGCTCCTTCTAACCCAAACCATTCTATGAGTCTATGAAAACTCTCTAAGTGTGTCAGTATTATATCAGTATTCAAAGTAACAATCAGGATTGCTCCAGTAGCAAATTAGATTCATTTGACATAAAGCTTGAATTCTGGATAATCTTTTTTGTTAGTAAGGAGTTACAGGTTCAGATTCTGTAATGGGTTTTCACAGTTTTTAATGGCAGTAAGTCTTGTCATAGAATCACAGAATAGCTTGGGTTGGAAGGGACCTTGAAGGTCCTGTAGCTCCAACCCCCCTGCCATAGGTAGGGACACCTTCCACTAGACCAGGTTGTTCCAAGCTCCATCCAACCTGGCCTTGAACACCATCAGGAGCACAGAAGTTTTCTTCAAGGTCTCAGTAATTTCAGCCAAATATAAATGGAATGCTGCAAGCTTCCTGACTTGATGCAGATGATTTTAAGAACATCACTCCATTATAGCAGAGTTATGGGCTAGATACTGATTGAAAGACAGATCTCAAAACGTCCTTGTGATGGCAGTGAAAGGGCTTGTTTTTAGAATGGCTGTGCCAGGTTAAGCCAAATTCACTACTCAACCAGAAGTAAATATTAAAAAAAACCCCAAAAACCACTTATAAAACTTGCATCTGAAACAAACAATTTGAACACCATGACTAGAATGTACATGTAAATTAATCTCATTCGTGTCCACAAAGCTGGACACTTGGTTTAGGGAAAAATTAAATGGCCAATTTGGACCAAGATAAGGAGGTCAGAAAACTAGAATAGCAAAGAATCTCTTCTTGGAAATTTCAACTCTTTCTATTCTGTGGTGCTGGACATGGGATGCAACACTGTTTTAGGATCATGCTGGGAGTTGAAGGGCTCAGTTACTGATTCAGTATTTAGACAGAGGACTGGGGAACAGGGAGAGGGCTTCAGCATTACAATACTGTTCTTGATATTAGTACGTGACAGTTTTCTTGCTTGTCTGTTTTAAGCGACCTTGGAAGAACATACAGGCATGCCAAAAAGAGGAAGAAACCCCCTTAAGATCTGGGTAAAATGCCTGGGTAAAAACTGTCAGACTCAATTTGATCTTTGGCTTTTCAGAAACAGAGGTGCATTTCAGCTGAACCAGAAAAGCATCAGTCCAGACTGAAAGCATCATCAAGTACAGGGTTCTTCAAATTGTCAGAGAAAAGTAGAACAAGATAACTACAAATAAGGCATTTTTTTTGCTATGGTGAAAATGGAGATAGAAATGGCTGGGGAAACTTATTTCCTGTGGCAGATTCTTCATCTCTGACCAGCTCCCACTCATATCTGTTTTGTGTCATACCTGTCATACCTGAGGAGTTTTGGATTGACCCTTCCAGCTCCAGAGGCCAGGCCTGCTGAGTTAGAGGTGTGTTTCTAGAGTACGCGTGAGACATGCACTACAATACTCAGCCAAATGATAACCCTTTGGAACACCGGGCTTCTTAGACTTTCTGACTTGGTTTATAGGAATTTGCAGGGCACTTGTCATTCAAATACCTTACTAATGCACTTCAGATAGATGTAAAGGTCTTCATCTGGGCTGCTCTGTTTATTTACTTGTATAGCAGGGGTATGTACTGATGACTTTTAAAACTATAATTGCTGTTTGCTAATTTTGCTAAATATAAAACTAGATATTAGCTGTAGCACTAAATTAAAAAAAAATCCAAATTCCGTTTTCGTCTCTTGATTTTGTCTAGAGATTTCTTTTTTTCATTCTTATTGTGTAAATTTTTTACTGGGCATTGGTGTTTCAGTGGCCAAGGTGCAGATGCTGCTGCCAATACTACCACAACATACACCCAATGTGTGCCTCTTTAAAAGGACAGGATTTAGACAAACAAGTTGACTGGAGTTTTGTGTAAAATGTATATGTCTGTGGAGAAATGGTGACGAAACTGGAAGATTTTATGATCTTTTCTAGGTCTCTGGGAAACAATGAACTGTATATAAGTTGCTTTTCTGGTAATTAAGGGCTTCAGGAACAGACTGAAACGGTTTCTTCGTCACATCCTGTTACCTGTACAATGCAGCTTGCATATTCTCCTGAAAATTGCACTTAAATTACTGTCTTATTCCCAGCTGTCTGTAACATCAGAGCTTTTAACTTTTATTTTGATTTTATCATGGTTGGATCCTTCTGGCTCTGAAATGATCAGAGATCACTTGTTATGCAAATGAACAAACTGAAGAGCAATTTTCTAGCAAAAATTCTGAATTAATCAGAAGTGCAATGAGGATTAATAGGATTGTCAAGCTGTGCCTTGCTGAGAAGTACACCCATCCACTAGATACATCTTTGTCCACTTCCAGTGATCCTGCATCAGAAAATATTCAAAACGTTTTCTAATCTAGTTTGACACACAAGTAAATGCATATACTGTGTTCTTACTGCTGAAAGCAGTCAAATTTTAGAAGTATGCACATATTATATCCTTGGGATGTATGTATGATGAATGTGATTTGCATGGGACTCAATGCTGAGACATGTTTCTCAAAACTATTGAAAAATGTTTCCTGAGCAGAGTGCAGTATTTTTCCTGTTGCAGATTAAAGTTCTGCCATTGTTACAGTGGGTCTTGTGCACATATTTAAATAATGTTTGTAGCTAAAGGGCTCAGGTTGTTGCCAAGTTGTTGATAAATTCAGGTCCAAAGCTGTTTGAAAAAGGGAAGTGCTCATTTCTTAAAAGTATTACAGTACCTTTGCATTTAGTTCTGTTTCTAGGAAAACATCCATCCTGGTAACTCTGTAACGTGTAAATTAATTTAATGTCATGTGATAAAAATATATCTCTGGTAACTTAAAAACTGCATCATTAGAATTTGAATCAACACTTCTGCAAATAAAGCTGTACTGGTTTAAAGTGGGTTCCTGAGAGATTATAGGATTTCTGTGCAGGAAAACATTTCAGGATTGATTTTCAGATCTTATTTACTTAATTTCTTTGGACATGTGTGCATGATTGGTGGATATACACTTAATCTAACATCTGAGAGAAATAATCAGGAAATTAGGAGGTCTTCTAATTTTCTGTCAGAGGTGGATTACTTTATTACACTTCATTGAAGTGATTATGTTTTGTAAGTTTAATACTCATTCTGTCACAGAAGCTCCGAGTCTTGTCAGAAAATTGTAGTTTTAGAAATCACAGCCAGAGTAGGAAATTGGTAATTCCCACAGTTGGATAGATTAGAGAATAACTTTGTAATGTTCCTAGGCTTTAAGAATTTTGTAAAACATTTCTCTTCCACACAAATATGAAGACCAGTTTTCCTATAAGTTCTAATATGCTGATGAGCTTGTTGTTTAAAAGTGAATCTACCTTTGTAGGCAGTCACAAGGCAGGGTTGTTGTATCATGCATGGCAAAAAGATCAATCCAAGGCTAGTGCAAACCAAGACTATTGACAACCTTTTAACTGAATTTTATAATGGGAATAATAGCGTGTGCTTTGGAGAGTGAAAATTTTAAACATTATTAAAAACTAAAAGCAATTACAGAGACTCAGAAAAAAATAAATACAATAATCGAAACTGGAAAAGGCTATAATGAGATTATAATGGTACAGTAATAATAAAAACAAATAGTAAGCAAAGGAAGATTATGCTCTCAAATATGTAAAGCTCCTGACAATAGGTGGTGAAAAGAATGGGTAAGATGGATAGGGAACATTTTGGAAACTGATGATGCAGTAATTAGCTGTGAGCTGTGCTGCAGAAGCACTACAAAAGTAAGAAATTGCCCTTTTGGAGAATAGGGCCAAACCTTACCAAAACTGAGCTCTGTCTCTATGCTGTGAGTGGGGCAAGAGGAAGGCAATTTGGGGCTGCAATCCCCTTTTTGGGGGCAATCTGAAAGCAGGATGTGTCTTGAATTATTCGTGTTCAGTCATAACCTAATCTCCCATAGTACTAATTCTGGCCTGTGATAATACCCTATCTCAGCAGTGATATTAGAATCCAAAAGTGAGCAATTAAGCAAGGGAGAGATTGAAGTATTGTTTTTCTTTTTACTGTAGTGTCTCCCAAAAGTCTTCTGGAAGTTGTGGTTACTCTTACTAATGTTTCTACAAATGTAGCAGTGACAGCATCACAAACGTGGGCTAACACTGCCAGAGCTGCCTCTGCAGGGGCACTGTTGAGAGGGGATTGTCTGCCTGGCCACGTGCTCCCAAAGTGATTCACATCAATGCCCACATGGGGAGAGACAGTTCTGAGCTGGGCTGATGATCCGACATTCCCCCACTGGTAAGGCCATGAAAACATCTGTGCGAGCACATAGGAGAGGGGAGCAAAGAACCAATCCAGAATAAAACTCACTTTTAATGTGTATTAATTCCCAGTTGTGCAGCTACAAGTCCCACTGTAAAGCCACAAGAACCAAGTAGTCAAATGTTGGGGTGTAGAGCTACCTCTCAGCAATACTGTGTGAGGTTCCAGCTTCCAACACTCAGAGATCTGCAGTGTTAGGTATTGACAGACATCTATTCAAAGTAAAAAGTTAACTTTTTTTTTCAGCCATTACTCACTAGATTCAAAGCTGATTTATCTCTTCATGTCATGTCTCTCAGATTTAAGTTCAAATAACACTGAAAGAAGTATTTTGTTTGACCCAGAATTGCAAAACTTCAGGATTTTTGTTTTTACAGGGCCAGTAGCCAAATATTTGTGTCCCTCACAGCAGTTTGAGATGAGCTTTTCTTCATCTGAGAGTACACACAGATTCCATTGTGTAATGCATTTTTTACACAGATTTTGTGTTGATTTGTTTTTCAGGTTGCTTCTCTGAGCTCTTCTTTTCTCCTTTCTTCTTCTCACTTTCCCATTTCCTTTTCCATTCTCCTTTCCTTTTTTTCCCCTTTTAAATTAGAAATTACAGGTGTGTTTTCAATCAGGCTGTAGGACCTAGGCTATTTCTGTACTAGCAAACAAAAACATGCAATGCAAACATCCTAATATCATCCACAGATCCAGAGATACTGTTATTTTCCAATCCACAGATTTTAGTGTTTTCCATGTTGTTCACATAGAGGGTTTTTTCCACTGCAGTTTTTGCTGGGGGCCAAAACTATCTGTGTCTCAGGCAATTCCTAGACAAGGAGAAGTGATAGCTGAGTCTAAGAACAGAACCTACCAACAGCTTCTTGGATGGAGCCACTCTTATTTTAGAGGAAAGAGAGCTGTCCAGAGAATTGCATGGATGGGTTGTGCATGTTGCCCTCACAGTAAGCGAATGTTCCTTGGTGAATTTTGTTTGCCCTGTTGATGTTGCACAGACCTTTGTGTACAGAAAAGGGATATTGGGAAAGGTTGTGAATGGCCTGTGGGCCTGGGCTGAATAACAACAGGTCGATCTATGAGCCAGATTCAGAGGTTCTTGCTGTGAAAGTATAATAATGCTGAGTATCTTAAACTCCTGATGATCGTCAGGTTTATCCATTCTGTCTCATTTCCAACCTGTCACAACTCTGGTTCTCCATTTTAGTACTATTTACTTCCTCCTCTGCCCCTCTTCCTCACACTCCCCACTCCTTGCTGAGGAAGTTTGAGTCTCTACCTCTGAACTTCCCATTGCACTCAATACTGGTGCTCCCTGGAAACAAGATGTACTTTGAACTCAGTTTCTTAGCTTGACTGTTATTACTGAGAGGAGACTTTTTTTTTTTGAGAAAAATTTCTAAGTAGTGATCTGAGCCAACCAAAGCAAAGTGAGGCTTCTCAAATGTTTGGGTCAAGGGAGTAAATGGTATATATTCTTGCCTTCATGCTCACTTTGCACTAGAAAGGCTGTTTGAGAAGTTGTATATCTGTGTAGAAAACTTAGTGCCTGGAAGAATAGATCACGACTTCTTGGCAAGCTTATACACACCTCATAATAATAATAGGCATTCCTCATATATGGGCATTCGAGGGTCTCAAGAAAATTCTTAATATATGACCAAGAAGCTCATATGCCCTGAAGTCTTCTTCCTTCTCAGTGGTCTCACACACATCTGGTGACTTCATGTTTACAAAGCAATCTTTGTACTTCATATTTAAAAAGGCAAACAAAGCTGACAGTGACCTGCTCTGTAGGAGAGTAAAGGTTCTGTAGGTCTTTTTCAACTTATAACTTTTTTCACGTCATATTTTCTGTACTGATCTTTGGCCATTTTCTTCAGTCAACCACTTTTTGTGATAGTGCTTCTGCTGGGACTGGTGGAAACTTGGGATTTGAAAAGGGCACGGATACTGAATCATGCATATCTTGTATTTTGATGAAAAATATGTACAGTGTCTTACAAGTTGCTCCCAGGAAAATTTTACTTAAATGTTAATAAGACACAGTAGTAATGCACTGGCAGCATGCATGAGAACAGCTGAGGATGAACTAGCAGTACTGGGAGTCCTGCCACTGTCCTGCCAAGGCAGGGGTGTCCCATGCCTGAGTGGTTGCTGTTGTGTGTCCTCCAGAGAGGCCAAATTCTGCCAGCTTGTTCTCAGCTTCTGCTAAATGAACCTACTTAAAACAGGAATACACATTTTATAGTGGGGCTATATGCAGCTACCTCTGTGCTCTAAGGAAAATGGCAAAATTGCTTATAAACAGAATATTTAGAGGAACTGAGAAGGCAGTAATTTTTCCACTCAGAGATTTGTTGCTATAGGAGGGAAGATTATAACCATGTCACCTAGGCTAGCGACATCTGGGTTAGCTGAACTGGTTTTGTGTGCTCATTGAGCAGCTCTGTGCTGATCTTTTTGACATGGAGGACAGTGTGGATTACCTCCAGGATCACCTATGACCAGTATTTTTGACCTTGAATATGAAACTAGAGTTACAGTAAGATATTTTTGTGTGCAGGAAGGACTCGCATACAGCATTTTAGTGTTTCAGGGTATGAACTGTTTCCTCTTGTTAACAATTTATGTAAATGTAGATTACAATTCACAGATTTTAAATTAGCTTATTATTTTTAATTAAGATAGAAACAAGAAATAAGTTTCTCAAATTTCTGTCAAATGTATAAAATCTTCCAGTTAAATGTTAGTAAGAAACTTTTTCTTATTGTTCGCAGAATTGATTTTCTGCTACATGGGAATAGAAGAAAAGGACTTTATTATTGTTATTTCAGTTAAGGTTCCATACATATTCTTCATGACAGCACTTTAATTTTGAACATTGCAAGGTGAATGGAAATAATCAAACTATAATCTGTCCTGTTGGACATATGACTAAAAGCCATGTAAGGAAAACAGCAAATGCAAATTTCTTTCAGAGAAAACTTGAAGACTGAGGAAAAAGGCATTTTAATATTCTTACTTTAATATTTTCAATTAATGTAAGTATCTCTCATTGTCTGATTTTTGTGGAGACTTCTGGAGAAGTCTCGATTTTATTACAGCATGGTTTTATGAAAAAGGAAAAAAGCAGAGGCAGCAAACATTATTCCAGTGTTCATAGTACTCTGAAAGTTGAAGTAAAAAAAGGGGGCAGCCTGTGAGCCAGAGAGGCTGAAATTTTACTTTCAGTCATATTAGATATGTAGCTACTTTATCCCTTTGCACCTATTTGTATGCAGCTGGACTCGAGGAAACCTCTGCAAGAAGGTCTGGATGAGTATCAGTGGTGCAGAAGAAAACATTCTCCTTAATTAAAATGTGGCCCATTGCAAAGTAGGAGCCCCATGGAAAGCAAAGGTACAGTGATGTTATAATTAACATAGCTATACTCAGTTAAAGTGAACATCCAGTGTCAGAAAATTATATATAATTGATTGAACTCAGCATCTTGAAAATTAGGTTGTTAAATTAACTTTAGTGGCTGGGAATTTGATGTTTTGCTGTAGTTCAGTTTCTCCCACCACTCCCACCAGAGGCCAGTAATGTAGATATTTTGGCTAAAAATAGCTATTCTGACTCTTGTTCCTGAAAGCAAAATGGTGCCCTTCAGTGATACTTGATGGGCATATTTGTAAACCTTCTAAAATAAGGAGAAATTATTTTTCATGCCTACTAGTCAAGCAATGCTTTCCTTATAAAAAAGAATCACAGAATCATTTTAGTTGGAAAAGACCTCGAAGTTCTGATCAAGACCCGTCATTAACCCAGTGCTGCCAAGTCCACCAGTAAACCACGACCCTATGCACCATATCTGCACATCTTTTAAATATCTTCAGGGGCAGTGACTCCACCACTTCTCTGAGCAGCCTGTTTCAGTGTTTGACAACCCTTTTGGTGAAGAAATTTTTCCTAATATCCAACATAAACCTTGCCTGGTGCAACTTGAAGCCATTTCCTCTCATCCTACTGCTTGTTACTTGGGAGAAGAGACTAACCCCCACCTGGCTACACCCTCCTTTCAGGCAGTTGTAGAGAGCGATGAGGTCTGCTTTGGACCTTCTGTTTTCCAGAATGACTGGTCCCAGCTCCCTCAGCTGCTCCTCACAGGACTTGTGCTCCCGACCCTTCACCAGCTCCATTGCCCTTCTCTTGACTCACTCCAGCCCCTCAGTGTCTTTCTTGTAGTGAGGGGCCGAAAACTGAACACAGCACTCGAGGTGTGGCCTCACCAGTGCCAAGTACAGGGGGACAATCACTGCCCTGGTCCTGCTGGCCAAATGCTGGCCAGGATGCCATTGGCATTCTTGGCCACCTGGGCACAGCTGGCTCATGTTCATCTGTGGTCAATGAGCACCCCCAGGTCCTTTTCCACTGGGCAGCTTTCCAGCCACTCTGCCCCAGCCTGTCGCACTGCAGGGGTTCACCGTGATCCAGTGGCAGGACATGGCACTTGTTCTGGTTGAACCTCATAAAAGTGGCCTCAGGCCATCGATCCAGCCTGTCCAGATCCCTCTGCAGAGCCGTCTTACTCTCCAGCACTCCCACCCAACTTGGTGTGGTCTGCAAACTGACTGAGGAAGCATCTATCCCCGTGTCCAGTTCATTGATACAGGTATTAAACAGTGCTGGGAGCCCTGGGAAACACCAGTATGTGGGAAGTCTTTGTGGAGAAACTCACAGCTTCCTTTTAGGAACAGCTCTCATATGAGGTTTTCTACTTACCTGTGCCTCTGGCAGGCTCTTCTTTCTTGCATTCCATGCAACTTTGTCTGCATGCTGGCTAACAACAACACACTGTTCCATTTACGTCCAGTCCATGGGAAACATGTTAACTCTTTTCATTAGAAAATACATGACAGATTCCCTCGCCCCTACTCTTTTCTTATCTCTGCCTCTTCCCTTTGCTGTACGTTAATGCCAGGTGCAAATCCCAACCTGACCTACCTTCTGTGTCATCTTGGACAGTGCTTGCCAGAAGAGCTTGAGTGCTGTCTGCATTGAATGGAGAAGTTTGGGTCATTGTGAACCCCTTGCTGAAATACAATGAGTTCACTGTACTGGTCCAAGGGGAAGTTGCTCAATTCTGCCACTGCTCAATGATGCAAGGGCTTTAGAAATCACTGTAGTGCTTTCAAGCCATCTTTTCCTTGAAGCAAAGCTTTGTAACCAAATACTTTTTTTAATCAGAAATAGAAAAATCCTGTTTGTTTCTTTAGTTCTGTACAGACAAATGATTATATTGTATCTAAAGGTCCAGTGAAATACCATTTCATTCAGGGGTGTTAGCCACAGCTCCACTGTCCTTCAGGAAAGAAATGGCTTCTGCAGCTTCCTGAGGAAGCTGATTTAACTCTTAAAGTTAATGTGAGATGGGTAAGCAGTATGTACACACTCAGGACACTGCATAAAAAACAGGCAAAAAACTAAGAGAAGGCCCAGTGGACAATCTAAAGGGAGCTGTTATCACAAAGAATATTTTATTAGTAAAAGTGGATCACACTTGTGAGAATACCACTCGATCATAATGCATTAACTTAAGACAGTATGAAAGACAATTGGTGCTGGTTCTGCATGCCTGGTCATTGCATGTCCTGCTAGCCAGGAGGCTCTTCCATACACCATCAAGCAGTTGCAATTTGTGCTGTGTGAACAACCCATCCTGAAATAAATCATCCCAGAACCACCCATTGTAGCGCTGAAATTACCCTGATTTGGTGCATGCTATCTTTTACAAATTCCCTGCAGGCTGAAATGGATCAAGACATTAGCATGAGCTTGTGGGCTTAAACTTAGGACATTGAGACAAGAGATATGTTACCATCAGGTAAGTTTTCTCCATAACAGAACTATCAGAAGCCTTGCATTTCAGACCATGTCTTTGCATATAGCAAGATACTACATACTTTATTTGATGCACCAACTACCAACAAGATAGATACTTTTAGATATTGTTCTTAGCTTATATATCCATTTGGAGATTTACTATTCCTATTTTGGACTGAAAGTGCACTTCTCAATGTGTCTCTGCTCTGGCTGTACTCATGAATAGTTGATTAACAACAGGATTGTATGTCTATCCATAATACATACTTTCCTAGTCAGACCTCTTTTGTTGCTTCCATATATTTCACCAATAGATGGAGTAGAAAGTAGCAATAATTCTTTAAAGATTCATTCAGATGATAGCTTAATTGTAAAATAATTCTGGCCTGGAAGAAGTTATTTAATATGATACCAACTTTTAAATTTGTAAATCAAATAAAAATACTTGCAAGTGTCTTTACTAAACAAGGCATTTGACAAAAAGACTTCCTTTTACCTCAACTATTCTTTGGTGCTCTAACATTAAAGAAAATTTTTGGAATAAACTATTGTACGCAGCTGTTTGGTAGGAGGAAGTGGGGGTGTCTTCAGTGAAACACATAAGTTTTGCATGCAAAGACTACTATTTTTGTTGTGCATTAATATTCAGTTTTGTTAAAGTGGATCAAGAAGAAACAAGTTCTATGATGAGTGGATTCTTGACAGCAATTAACTGACAGTGATTTCCATGATTAAATGTTCATGTTTAGTATATAGCCTGCACAATTAATTGCAACGTGTACCTCTCAGAGAATAAAATAAAACCAAACATGATGCAGGGATTTCTTTTTGTTTTTTTCCTTTCTACTATTATATTGTCATACTTTATTATTCCTGAATCTCCCTATCATGAAATGTGAAATTAGGTTTGTTTGGATTTATCTACTTGGCATTCTTAAGCTTTGTGACATAGGAACTGTGAGTTGAATGTAAATGTTATTTATATTCCTTTCATACTTCAGTTATGCAGTCTTCAGTGTATAAAAGGCTTACAGAAGAGAGTTTAGACAGAGTGAATAATAAAATATGCTTTCTCTTTAGAGATGAACGGAATAACCACTGTCTAGTTAAGTAACTGTCTTGCTCTTACCTGCTTCTCCTCTCTTTCTATTCTGTCCACGATTGTCTTTCTCTAAGACAGTGATTTGCAGACTTGATTACTAAATGGTGATCTTATAATGCTACTGGAATCTGGGCAATGGAAACAGTGCTAGAAATAGTATGACTCAAGCATTTAAGCTAGCTTTTACAGTCTCTCTTCTTCCTTTCTTTTTACTTATCCTTTCTTTTATTTCCTTCCCTTTTCCTCCCAGAACTGAAAACCATCTGTTAAATATAGGCTTGAAAATTCAATTACAGCAGAAGCATTGGTAGATTCTTTTTTTTTTCTCAAAGTCTGAAAAATGAGGAGGGACTTAAAGAGAAAAAGCTGCCTCTGCCATGAGTGCTTCTCACTGTCCCATGCTTAAGGGAGAGGGAAGCGGCACCTCTCCAAACTTCCTCTACCTCAGAATAGAGTTCAGTCATAATTACACAACCACATTCAAAGAAGTCCAAACATCCCACCTGGCAAGAGATATGGTGAGACAAAGGGATATTTAATGTAGTGTGCTTCCTTTTTGTTGGAGTGTGGCTACAACATCTTCCAAGCATCAGAAGAAGCCCCCAGCTAGTGCCATCTCACTACCTTCCCTCGTGTGCACGGGCACACAAGGCTGACCAGGGAGCAAGTGCTACGTGACCCTTCCTGAAGTTAAAAGAGCTGAAGGGTTGGCTTGAATTATTGATGGATGTGGTTCCCATGCAGGTTATGCCAACTCTGTGGCCCTCTCATCTGTGCAGATCTTGTTCTGCTGTGTCTCTTGTACCTATCACAGGACATGATGGGGACAGCTGGTGCGAGGGTAGCCTTTCTGTGTGAAATTAATCAGCCTAAGGGTAGAACAGACCTCTTATCAGGGACTGGGCTATCTTCTCTAAGCCTGTGGAGGTTGGCTAACACCTTTGGGCTAGAGAAAGGTAATTTTGATTTGTGGTTTAGGCAAAAGGACTTCAGTCTGTTCAGGGAAAGGTAAGTCAGAAGATTTTCAAAATGATAATGTACGTTCTAACCTGAACCCCTTCTGTAATAACTTCAGATGCAATAGCACTAATAAGCCATGACTAGCAATGAAGTCCCTTCTCATTGCACCCAAGAATGTGCTGTGAAGAGTTACGCCTCTTCTCTTCTGAAAGTTGTTGGAGCTCTCCCCCTCTCTCTTTTCTCCTTAAGCAAGAGCCAAGAGTGATGTCTGCCTCCATTGTAAATAATAATAGACCTGGTGGGAATTGCCTGAACCAACAGTCGCCTTCTCTTAAAAAGGAAAGTAAGTTTTTACTGAAGTTCATTTCGCCTGGCAGCTTGGGAAGAGGCCAGGTTGCTCATGCTGGTGGTTGCTCATGCTGGTGGTTGCTCATGCTTCAATCTCTTTGCTGCTTAAAGCTTGAGTTTGCTGTTGTCTACATTTTACCACTCTCCCAAGTACCGTGTCAGACATTTTATACCAAGTAGTTTATGTCTGTCCTTTTCACCCAGCTAGATATGACTCTAAATAAAATACCTGCTCTGAAAGAAAAGAAAATTGGGAACTAGAAAACAAGTCAACCTTTCAACTGAGCAACAGACTGCAGTCATATGTTTGAGGACAGATTTTAACCCCAGTCTTAAACAACAATTCATCTGTATTTTGACATGCACCTGGCACAGAACGGACAAGGAACATCAAATACAGCTTCTGAAAGAGCTTTTATGCTGGAGCACTTGTGTAGTCCTCCTGGCTGGGACCTGAGGATCCGAGATTTGTCATAGCTTCTGACAGCTGGACTAGTCATTTCACAGAACTAAAACAGAGTTAAAATATTTTTATTATGCTATTTTTTCCTTTTAATTCAGAACCAGTGAATTACCAGTTTTCAATGAAACTTTTAAAACAGGGTCTTAAGTGCTTCCTTTTTTTCCCCCCCTTTTTTTCTGTATAAACTAAAATATTGCTTTCATGGCATATTTTAACTTCAAAAAAGTCAGTCTGGAATTTTGATATGCATTTTGCAGTCAGCATAAAATATGAGTGGAATTCCAGACTTAAAGACATAAAAATATCAGTAATTCTGTTGATTATGAACCCAGAATATCTATTGCAATTTCCTTGCTTGATCTTTTATGTAATGCACTTCATGTGATTTCCTTTAAATAATGCTTATTTGAAATGGACCCTAACTTTTAGGCAGAAAAAGATCTGACTATGATTTTTAAAATAGAGTAATTTTTATAAGAACTGCCCCTTTATCACTGTGGTCCTGATGAACATCTGGGTGACATATTTAACAGCAGTTTACTTTAGTGCCATTTCAAATCCCCAGCAAAACATTTGGATAATCTTACTGCAAGGGCATAAAGAATACTTAGTATCTTTAAGGGACTTTATATTAATTAATATTAAATTATTCTTTATTTCCTAATGTAGTAGTTCTGTAATTTTCAGACAGATAGTTGTTATTGTCTTTGTCTTTATATCTTTTTGGGTACTTGGATTTCCTGACAATGGCTTTGTTTGGAGTAAAAAACTTAAAAGAGAAACAGAGCAAGACACGAATCACTTAGAGAGTTCCTGAAAATAACAACAAATTTTATACTGAAAAATTTGCAATCATTATATTACCATACAGTATGCAATTGTAGGCAGAAGACAGACTACTGGATTATTGGTTGTTGGATTGTTTTGTTCATTTGTTTCCACCACGCGTTAGAGAATTGATACTGTGTCCAGGACTTCAGTGAAGCGACACAAATATAAATTCAATGTTTTCAAAATAAAATGGTCTTTAATTGTTTTTCTCAGGAAGGACTTCTTACACCTCCACATTAATAAGCATTCTTCTGTGCTTCAACCAACTACCCACTCACTTTCTCTTTTTAAAGGATCATCTATCCCAATTACCATTGAGACTTTTCAGTCTCATTAAATTTGGAGCAGTAGGCAATTTAATTAGGTGGTGATCAGTGTAATATTACAGAACATGACCTTTATAAAGTGTGTCTAGCAAATCTGGATATTCTGTTTTACCAAACATATACTTAGTGTTTAGTTAGTTTACAGTTCTCTTTGGGGAAAAAAATGTGACTCATAGACAGCACTGGTAAACATTAAAAAAAAAAGCTTTTATATATGTTATTCGTCTTTAATTTGAAGTGTTTTCTCTTGCATGTCAAGCAAATACGAATTTCCACCCGCCATTTGGACAAGTTTAAATCAGCCCTGGAGCTGACTGAGGATGTGGGACATTGGTCCAGCATCATTCTTGAGATGAATGCCACATTCTGCCTTTTTTTCCTCTAGTCAGAGTATCATCTCACATTGCTTGCAGAGAAGGAACCCTCTTGCAGATGGAGCTCTTACGTTGAGAGCAGTGACTCAGAGCGTGCCCGTGGGCTGTGGAGCGGAGCCGAGGCGCCTGTGGGAGCTGCAGGAAGCGGAGGGGGTGCTGCAGCCTTCTCCCGGCCTTCTGGGGGCTCCAGGGGCTCTGCCGCACTGCCAGGGACGCAGCAGCCTCAGCAGCTTCCTGAGAGCCCTTTTCTGGAAATCCCTGAAGACTTAGAGTACTGCTTTGCCAGGAAGTGGGCTTAAACTAGGGCCAATATGTAGAGTAGGAAATCTGTGACGCCAAAAGGAGTTTCATGCTAGTGTGGCAGGGTTTGGCATGACTGGATTGAAGCACACTAAGCTGTTCAGTATGACTGCTGCCTGTGGTCACCAGGAGTTGGGGAAACAGGACTACCCTGGTACCAATGAGACAATGAAAATTTTGTTTGAGTTTAGCAAATTTAGTTGAGCAGTACAACACAGGATCTAAAGCAACTATCTTTCCCTAGTATTCAGATCACAAATCTGGTTGATTTTTTTCCTCCCTGCTCATAAGACTGCAAACATATATAGTCCTTAAAAATTCTGTAATTTGAAGCCTGAGATTCAAAACCCCAGACCAGCAGCTCAGACATGGGTCTTTAATCCCAAGCAGCTAAAGCTGTCCACCCATGTGCCATTTGAAAGCTCTGCATCTAGATTCTTCATCAAACAAGGTGAATTGCAAGTTAGATAGGTAGGATTTGACTTCTGAGAGGGTGCATATATTGCTTCCTCTCCTCTAGTGCTAAAATAATCGAATGGATGCCCTGAGATACAATATCCAGTGTATTTTGTATCTCTGTTTTAGATATTAGCATGCTCTGAGTATCTAAATATCTTTTCCCATACTATCTTACATTATCTAGCGCAACATTATTTAGTGCTGTCAGCCAGGGAGGAAGAGATAACATCCTCTTCTCTACATGCAGATCTCTGAATTCCTCTAACATAATCCTCATATGTTTCTTCAGCTAGGCCGATCTCATATATCTGTATTGGAAGTACAGTGTTTTTGTCAGAGAGTCAGGACTACAAGTACACTTGTGAGGGGTAACTTAAAGATGTTATTGTTGCAGTTGAGTGCTGAATTCCTTCTAGGAAAAGAAGGCCAGTTTTCATGAGATCAGAATTAACAAGGGTTCATCAATTTCTTCCCTCTGTGGACTAAAGGAACGAACAAAAAAACACTATGCCAAAATTTAGCATCCCAGTTCTACCTTTCATGATTCCCAAGTACATATCCAGGAAGAAAATTTGTCAGTTGTCTCTAAGCAACGTGTTAGGCAGTGTTGCAGTTTTTCATCTGACTCTAAAATAAATAATTTATTTCACGTAAATAGTGTGGACACCTATGGTGGATTAGTTCGTAAAAGGCAGAAGATTGATATCTGATTATTTTGAGTCCTTACTATGAGTCTCATCTGGGAATGCTGCTCATCAAAAACTCACATTGAAATGGGAAGAAAAAGGTAAGATTAAGAAACAGAATGCTTTTAATATCTTATAGTACAAAAATTTGCCAATAAATCTTTTTTTAAAAGATATTGAGTTCAGTAGAGCATGTTTTTAGGCATCTGCCTTTATCCTTATTCCGATATGTCAATTACTGACTGCTTAACACAAGATGAATTGAAGAAGGGTCTGGAGGGAATTTTACAGATGTCCTAGTCATGAGAAACTTTACCAAAAAGCTTGTGAAGCGGCCCACAGATTTGAAGCTGTGAGAAATCTGAAATGCCATGGATGACTATGAAGCTGCTTAAAATTTCTGAGGTTAATGGGCTGCATGGTAGGGATTATGAGCTTCACTTTTATGAGCTCTGCTTTTACAGAACAGACTTCTCCTCTTCTAATAATGTTAATTATGAAGCATATGTATTTGGAGATGACATAATGGATGCTATTGTTCCATTTATGAAAATATTTGATGTTTACCAGTGTTGGTGAGGGGCAGCATATTACATAATCTTGCTATACTTAATTTTCTATTGTACGTAATACAGCACTATTTCAGATACACTTTCTTTGCATGCCAGTAGAACATCACTGTTTTCTTCTTCACATTACATATGGTAAAAAACTATTCCTACTTTTATTATAATTAGGAAATCAAAATACACCTCATCCCATGCCTTCATTATTTTAGAAAATGAGTGATGGCCTTCTTCAGCCTAGTGAGTATTCTTTCCAAAGAAAATCAGTCTGATTTTCAATATCTGAAAGTTTCAAATTATTACTTTTTCTCCAACAGGTCTCCTGTCTTTTATCCCCTCCAGAACTAATTTGGACTAAACAAAAACATAAGTAAACTTACCAAACGACTGGCATGAACAAAAGAGCTGGTAGATGGCAACAGCTGCAGAGAATAGAGTTCTGCTTTCAAAACAGTCTTAATACATCTTTCCATCCTTTTTCCTCTGGGAAATGTAGATGAGAGCCTCTCAGTTTGGTCCTGGATGTGCAAATATAGCTGTCTTAAAAAAGACAGCTGAAAATTAGTATTTTTCTGTTTTGGTGTTTTGTTCTTGTTGCCATAAGCAAATGAAACCAGCAGACAAAGGCCTCTTTCACTGACATATGTCAAAAAGCTCTTTCTACAGAATGATAAAATTACATCAAATATTTGTTGCCTCCATCCAGAGAGATATTAGTCTAAAATTTGACTAATTCCTGGAATTTTACAGGTGTCCCCTCACCCCCATATTATCGATGGGAATTTTGTGGGATGTCCCCCAATTCTACCCCACTCTGAACTGATGGAAATGTTTGGAATGAGAAGGATTTTTCAGTTACTATAATGAGAGCAAAATTTAGAATAGAGATTGACTACTCCTCAGTACTTTAGAAACTAAAGATCCCTTTTTTTCTGATGTGTAAATCTTAACAGATTCTATCATGTTCAAAGCTTAGGTAAAGTACATATTCTAAAAGTTTTGTCATTTGAGTTGCATTTAGCCATTTCTGAAATCTTGTGAATAAAACATTCCCTGCCTCTGATATACAAGCAAGGAAGCATTGATTTGGAGACAGGCACTTGAAGATGAGCTCTACTGTTCATCACTCTGAGGTACTAAATTACAGAAAGCCCCATAATGTTTTGCTCCCTCATGCCCATCCCTAACAAACTGTTTTACAGAAGGCTTAAATTATTAATGTTGCAACAATAAAGTTCACAGCTACTACTCAGCTCCTCAGTTGGCTGCTGGATAAAATTCTCTCCCCACAGTGATGGGCACACTAATTGCACATTAGCAGATTGGGTTAAAGACAAACCTCACAAAAAGGGTGGATATAGAAGAAGTGAAAATAATAGCTCAGAAAAAAAACTTGGAAACTGTTGATGTTAAGTATGCCTAAAGCATTTGCAATTGAGGAAGGACCTCATTGGGTGCTCCTTATGTTGTCAGTGAATGTTTAGTTTTGGCTTCCTTTGAATGATCTCTCTGCAAAGGAAGAAAGCAACTAAAGACTAAAGTGCAAGTCTTGTTTCCTGAACTGAGAAGTATCTTTGAGCCTTTTACACACATACCTTTTGAAAATGTCTTTTTAATCCACAATTGTATTTTGGCTTGGACTCAGTCTTCTGTGACACATCTTTAAAGTTGTTTTGAGTTAGGAAGACATACATATTTAGCTTAGTACTGGCTGAAGATTATCCTGTTTCTAGTGGTCTATGCAAGATGGATCCAGTCAGTGAAAAATACCTTTCTAATGGAGAGAAATCTATCCAGTCTTATTAATTTCAGAAAAAGATTGTTTTCGGAGTCAAGTAAGGCTTGTCTTGCCACCTCATTTAGAAAGGTGGCTCCATTAACTCTCATGATTTGGGAAGTATGAACAAAGGCTACTGCTGCTGTGAGTGCTTTTTTTGATAAAAGAATGCTAAGAGTCTGCAAAGTGCAGGCTTACTATCCCTTTAAATTTTATTGTAAGCAGACATGCTCTTTAATGGGGCTCTGTAGGGAAAAGAAATTCCCTTTTTTAATGTCATTAGTCCACAGCTGCTGCAGATGTCCAGCCCCCAGCTAGACTGGGCACCATCCTGCCTGCCCTGGGGTCTGCGGCTGCTGTGACCAACACTGTGGTATGGAATGGAATGTAACAGAAGAATAGATTATTTTAATTGGAAGGGACCTCCAATGATCACCAAATCCAACTTTGTGACCAATTCAGGGCTGACCAAGAAGTTATTAAACATATTCTTTTTACTAAGGACCTGTGTACTTACATGCCCATAACCTGTATACTTTCCTCCTTGAAGCCGAACAGATTACAACTGCAATTCTTCTTTGGAGACATTAAAGGACAATTATAAAAATGGAGGAATAACAAAGCATTAATTAGAACTCTGTGCAGTAAAATGTGTGACGATTAAGATGATCATATATAGTCTTCCTTTTCCCTCCCTGTTTGCTGTATTGCACATGTGGTCACTGCAGCTCATGTTCAGAGACTGTGTTGTGCACCTAATGCTTCACAGTCACACTGGAGACATCACTAAGAGTTGAACCCAAAAAATTTTTAGGAGTTTGTGTCAATGAATTCAAGGTTAGGCTAGGCCCAGATGTGTTTAGTGTTCAGACATTGCTTAGGGAAAATCCCATCAAACGAGGTCATTCTGCTGTCCTGAGCTAAGCAGAAGAAACTATTACTGTTCAGTGTGAGGATCCAGAAATGAACTATGTGTTAAGAAATGTAGAAGCACACCTATTCATTTAGTAGTGTTTGAATGCTAGGAAGTTATATGGTAAGAAAAAGATTAAATTCTTACTGTTTTTAGCACACAGGTATAATGTAATATGCCATAAATTTACCTCATTTGATAGGTTTTTGAAATTTCTGTCTTAGAAACCATGTGATGTGAGACTTCTTTTCCGTGCTACCTTCAGTTGAATCCTTAGTGTGAGGAACTGTAAGACTCTGGGTCATAAGAAAATCACTGAGCTCTTTTTAGTAGCTAGAAAGTCTGTAATTTTGTTCTGTATTTATCTTGCAAAGTGACCCAGGAGCCAAGAACAGGGTCTCCCAATTGCCAGCTGGCTCCCTGGCATCTTTTCTGGTTCAGGATGCTATGGGATTTGAGCTGGGATTAGCTCAGTTGGCCAGAGCCTAGTGCTAATAACACCAAGTTGTTGGGTTCAATCCCTCTATGGGCCATTCACTTAAAAGCTGGACCTGATGATCCTTGTGGGTCCCTTCCAAATCAGAATATTCCATGATTCTGACCTAAAAATGCTCTGCTGGAGCAGGAGCTGTCAGAGCTGTCCTTACCTAGGGTTCCAGCAAGGTCTATATATGAAAGGATTTGGCTCTGTAGTTCCTGGAAATACATAGCCTCCCCAAGCATCCATCTGCCCTCCTATGAAATAGCAGTAAAAAGCATATATTCACAATGATATTTAAGGGGTTAAGTAATTAATGTGTTGAGTAGCTTAATGCAGAAGCACTTTCTATGATTAAGTACTGATGTACTTAATTAGTTTAGGAATTTGATAATATTCTTTGTGATCTCCTGCTGTGGTTCATTTAGAACAATTCTGCTTGGCCTTCCCATGGGAGCATAAAGGATGTTGTGCCCAGAACACAACTAAGCCCTTGTTTCAGTCCCACCAAGAGACAGAACACATTAGCTATTGGAGAATTACAGTTTCTTTGTAAAAATATTGGAACCCAGAGGAAATACTAATGCTATTGGGCAGAACTGTGCAAGTGACCATTCATAATTAAAAAGCAACTACCTCTTTTCCTAGCACTCCTCTTGATCCTTGGGGCTAATAGTCTTGAAGTCTGTCTTAAAGTATACCTGCTATACTTCCTGGTATATAGGATCCTGAAATAAAGTTTGGGAGGATTTTACTAGGTCTCCCCATCTAGTTCTTTGCTTCGTTTGGGCTATTTGGAAAATGCCAAAGAGACAGGGACAGAGTCAATACCTGAATCTAACTGCAGAAATAAAAGTAGTTGTATGTGGTTGTGCAAGTTTGTACACCTACACAATCATGGCTTAGTTTTCCAAGCAGCTCTTCTCGCTGAACATTGCAGATATGGCCCTCCTTGGAAAGGCAGTGCTGACTGCAAAATGGCTGGTAATCACACCAAGAGCAAGGAGGGACCACTGCCCTTGTACATCTCAGGTGTAAAGAGAGCTCTTTGGTAAACATAGCTGCACTTCAACATAGGAAGGATGGAGTTGCAGTCGCTTGCATGATAGACTCAAGTAATCCTTGTTAATACAAACTCAGATTTTGGCGACAGCAGCCTCCAATGACAGGGGGAAATATACATTTCGATATGAAGAGCAGTGACGTGTAACATTGGGTGAGAAAATACTGCCTGCCCTGGTTTTTTCTACAACTTAAAGAGAAGAAGGAAGAGAGAGTATTTCTTGATTCAATGCAGATGTGTATCTTCCAAACTGATAAACTTTTGAAAACTGGTAATGCTTTCCATTTTGAGGCCACCACACTTGAAAAAGTTCAGGTATTTCAGCCACAGCAATAGTTCCCTAATGTCTGAGAATCATGACTAGCTGTAGGTGGGTAAACACCTCTGAGCTTTAGACTTAACCTATTCATCTATGGAAACACTGAAACTCATCTCTGCTTTTAACTTTTATCCACTTTCTATTGGTCCACTTGCCCTCATCTTCCTTCAGCTGTTAGCTCTCTTCCTGGTGGCTAGCATGATGGAGCCTGATTTCAGGTTGTGGCTTCTAGATGTTATGGAAACAGAAATAAATATTTTTACCTTTTTCTTTTGTATTTCGAATTATATAAGTGCATTAGTAACAATGCATGGCACAGGGAATGCAGTCATCGAATGTGCTGTGCAGAGCTTAGTCTTTGTTGCTTAGCAATTAAATGTATGCACGTAGCAGCAGCACTGACAAAAATGCTAATAAAAAGTGACAAGTTATATCTTCAGAAAAAATTACACGATTAAGAAAAAAATATCTGTCAAGATACTGGAGCAACAGCAAATGGTACATATGGATAGATCGTGTCCCTCCTTGAAGGCAAGATCTTCAGGTACTGACCACTAGAGGGGCTGAGATGATGGAAATAGAAGGTATCCACATTTATAGCATGGGCTACAGACACACAGTTGTGCAAACATCATGGTAAGGCTTTCTGTTGTTGTTGTTGTTGTTGTTCCTTTATTATTTGTACTTATTTTTATCCATAAAGTGTCTAGAAACATGTTCTGTTTCCTTTGTTTCATTTTTCTCCTCAGTGTTCAGGTTTGCAGATTTTTCACAGCATTTCTGTCTATCGAATTTCTGACTTTCCTAGCAGATCCTTGTTTCACAGTATAAGGTTTTATTTATATAACGTGATGCAATCTATCGTGTTAATGTAAATAGAATTCTCTATAAAACCGGTTCTTTAAGAATACTAAACTGCTTCTCTTTATTTATTTATTTATTTTCAATTCAGAACAAACATGAGGCAGATGAACTGCACTGTAGGCTGCAATTCTCAAAAAAGCCCAGCATTTAAAGACTCCTTTCTTTGTGGGATTTACATGTTTAACCCTTTGCTCTTTCTCTCTCATCTTGAATCTTCTTCCAAAATCTGTGTCACTTGTGTTGTGCTCAGGTAGTGCGTTGCTTCTTGGGCTGGTTAATACTGATTATACACTTGCTCTGCTGTGGATAAACATCAAGGGTTTTTTAGCGCTTTTTCCAAACTGGCTTGACACATTGTTGCATGAAATTATTTTCTCTACATTTAAAGAATCATTTAGAGGTTCAAAGTAAGTGCTTTAACTCGTTTATTAGTATCTGTGGTATTTAGCAAATATTTCTAATTATGTGGAAGATTTAAATAGTTTTTCTTCTAATAATTCTTTCCGGCATTTTAGAGCTTTTCCTCATTAGATTTCTGCTCACTAAAGTGCTGATTCTGCACTTGACAGTCTGCCTGCATAGTGAATTGCAGAATCTGAGCCCAATTTTGATCTATTTATATTATAGTCCATCTCATTTTAACTGAATGCAAGTACTAATTTGGCTGTACTTTCTTTCAGCATTATCTCAAGTTGTGCCAAATCAGTAGACAGTCCATTTGGAGTTTGGCGGGCTTTGCTGAAGCTCCTGCATTTTTGGTCAAGTGCTATTGAAAAAATGCTATTTGTCAAACAAAAGTAGCCTAAATCTTGGCTTGGTTCAACAATTCCGGGTCTTTATCTCCAGCTTTAGCAAATAAGATGGACCCTGAGTCAGTGCAGATCAGGTCGTATTCTGTGTTAACAAAATGAATCAGTCTTCTTTTAATTCATGTACTGTACCTCTTAAGAAATAAAAATGAAAACATACAGTAAAAATAATAGTTAAAAACCGGAACATTACTTGACTCCCCCCCACCTTCTTTATGACTGTATTCATAGAACAGTAACTGAGATAACACTGCACACAGAGCAATCCTGTTGTATGATGCAAAAAGCAAAATGCTATTCAATGAGATTTTTTTGAGCTAGTCCATCGTATGATCACTTCACTTGTTCTGTATTTTTCCAAAAGGGAGTCTTTTAGCATTAGTTAAGCAGGCAGAAATTATCTCACACAGATGCAACTATATTGCAACCCCAATCAGTGAGGGTAAGGAAATGAGAGTGTAAGATAGAGAGGACAGAGAAGACCTGCAGATCATTGTGCTGAAATATTTTATGTGCATTTGGTTGTGATGTTTTTAACAAGATGTTTCACAACTAGCTCAGGACACTGAACCAAACATCCAGAAAAGGGAAGATTTGAATCCACCTGATATAAAACAAAGTTTTCCTGTTCTTCCTACTCTAGTAAATGCTATCATGGCAAAATAAGCTCTGAGAGAATCACTTTGATTTGTGAAATACTTTCTCCAAAGGCTGCATTTTGAAAGCTATTTCCAAATAAGCCTGTGCTACCCAGAAGTAGCAGAAGTATTTCATGCTCTAGAAAGATTTTTTAAAACATATTTATGTATGCCTTCCTTCCCACATTACCTGCAATGACATGAAAACATGATGTGTGTGTGTGTAGACATGTGTGTATGTGTGTATACATACATGTATGTGTGCATATATAAAGCAAAGGGGAAAAAGAAATGCTTTATAGAAATGTCTGCTTAAATGTCTGCCTGAAAATGTATGCTGTATATTCTTTTTTAAGTAGCCTCCTCCTGGTAGTACCTTCACTCAGATTCTCACCATTCCCATACAGTGTTCTGTAAATACCCTGTGAGAATGACTAGCAGGGAGGATGATCTTGCATAACAGGCAGCTGACTAATTTAGACCAGGAACATTGATCTACAATGACTGAAATAGTCTCAGTCTTGTTCCGATTTCGACATTTGAAGTTTTGGCATCACACTCATAGATACTTGTGTACTTCAGTCACCGGAAGTCACTGTTCATATATTTTACCATTTTCAGGTAGAGCGAGAGAGGGCTATGCGATTCCAAATATAAAAAAATGTTAGGATTTTTGTTTCATATGTGTTCCCAACACACAGAGAGGGCTATATTGAATTTTTGTGAAATATCTCTGCCCTATCCACTTCTTCAACATATATACCACAACAGGCCCTCTTCTTCATCTTTCTCAGCATGCTATCTTGACCTCCATATTTTATTCACCTTTCTGAGCACTGTATTTTGACCTAAGCTGTTCTTGTCTTTTATCCATTTAGATTAATTCATGTTTTCATAAAAAGACTGCCTCCAAAAACTTTTTGCAATAATGAAAGTCTGAGGTCTGTCTCTCACCTGTATTTTCTTCAATTTTGGACCACCCAGGTAAAGCCTGGGACTGTGGCATGTGTTTCACAGGTACACTAATTGTGCAGTTTCTGTGACCACCTAGGACACTGTTCTCTGAGACATTGATTTAAATCGGTGCAAAGCCAAACACTGCAAAGAGGCAGGACTTGCTTGAGGACTGGTCTGTCCTGGGTCCAAAGCCAAGGGATGAAGCTGAGCTTGCAAGGTGGGAATGTCTTTGAGCATAAGTGATTGCTAATCACTAGAGCCTCTTGGAGGTTAGCTCTGATGTTTTCATTTGATTGATATTCAACTCTTACCATAGTTGTTGGTACATATTCAGTGCCATTGTGCGTGTATGTATTTGCAAACCCACATGAGAGTCCACGGGGGTACTCCTTTGACTCCAATGAGCTTTTTCTCCATCCATGCTCTCTCTTTAAGAGACCTTAAAAAACTTCCAGTGTGCTATTATGCGCTACATAAATAGACATACATCTTATATTCTTTGCTACCACAAAAATGTGACTCATATCTGCAAGTAATTTTGTTTTGAATAACAGCAAACTGAATCTGAATTCCTAAAGCAGGAAGAAGTCAGGGAAGAAATGACTGTGTAGATTGCTAGTTTTGTTTTCAGCAATGAATCCTGTAAAATAAACAATGCTTCATGAAATATATGCCCTTAAAAGAAACCCAAAAACTAACCTAGAACTGTAAAATATATTTCTTCTGCATTTGTTCATTTAGATTTGTATTCTTATTGCAAAAATACATCTAAAATGAGTAAAATACAGGAAAAGAATAGGTTAAGAAATGAGCAGACATTTGTGCAGTTAATTTTTATTGGGAAAGCAGAATTATTTTTCTCTCTCCCCTCACTCCCCAATGTGTCTTGCTTACAATAATCAGCTCACTAGTTTTCATCTTAACTACTTATACGTAACTTGCAAAATACATCATTATGGAAAAGGTAAACTAGTTTGAATCCAAACTTTCTTCCTCACTAACAAACATCAGAAGAAAGTGATGGGTAAAATTTAGGACACGATTGTATAATAAATGAGTAACCTGAGAAAATGTAATGCACAGACAACAGTCCCTCCTTGCTGTGCTGTTGCTCAGATACACAGCTTGTCTGAATCTAAACATACTGATTTATAAAAAGTGCATATTTGGTGATACATACCCCACAAGCCTGAAAACAGTGAACGGAAAGCATTATGTTCACATAACTGGTTGCTGCCAATTTGAAAAAACCCTTTTAGGAGTACAGTAATATACAGTGGAGTTAGGCTTTTAAAATGACATTGCAATATATGTTTTGGCCTGTTACTGGGAGAAAAGGGACATCAACTCAAAGGTTTGTTGTTTTTTCTTGATCAGTGCAGAAGAGAAACTCTCCCACGAAAATAACTTGGCACAGAGTCTAGACCCTAGCAATGGAGAGGATGAAGTTAGACTTGCTTATAATTTTTAAAGTGTATGATTCGGTGCTCCTGAGCTCTTTAACAGTGTTAATACGTGGTTGGAGATATTTGTTTATTGATGGACAGAAAAGAATATCTTCATCTCTGTTCAATAGAGAAGGCCTTTGTAACATAAAGGATTATAAACCTTCTTTTTGATAATCTCACTATTTTTTGAAACATTTCTTTAACTTCATATTAACTCTGTTAATATAGGTGCTCTGTTTGATACTGAATATAGATGTGTTTATCAAAATATTAGTGGGAAACACTCAGTATTTCTTATGAGACACAAGTAGTGAAGGAGTGCAGGAACCCTTTGCCTGTGGGACCCATTCTTGCCATCAGAATGAGAGTAAGCCTTCAGTCTGTGTCATTTTATGGATGCTGCAGAATCGATCTGGCAGGCTTGGTGTGGGAGATCATTCAAACTGAGCAATGGGTTTCAGGGAAAGCTTGCTTTTATTTTCAACTGCTCAGCCTTTGCAGAAGGTGAGGTGGATGGAGCTCACTCCCTCCTGCTGGACATCCCTGCCAAGAGGACAGCATCTCAGAGTGCTATTTTAAGTAGGTTCTGACTTGAGAAGAGGTATTTCAGTCGCAATGATGCCATTTCACCCGCTCAGGGGATGTTTGCCTCTAGATGGAGCCGTCCACTTGTGTTGCAGCGGCGCTGGCTAAAACAGAGTCTCAAAGGTGCAGTGCTGCTCCTGGAAGGCTGCTCGGCAGAGCCCGACAGCCAAGCAGGTGCCCAGCTCAAGCTTGGCTGTGGGTAACAATTGCAAACTCTCCTCTGCCTGACCTGCAGAGGTAGGGATGGCAGAATAGGCTGCAGGGAAGGCCTCCCTATTCACAGCAGACTTTTATCCCTGCTCCCATCTCTGGCTATTTTCTTGCAGGCTTTCTCTGGTCCCTCTTCTTGTTCACCCCTTGCAGCTCACTCTGTGTCTTGGCATCTTCCAGGCCTACAGAAGTCACTTTTTCCTCAGCATCTTCATTTTCTCCTTAAATTTATCAGCCAGCTATGTTCTGTAAGATGGTAACTTTTTTATAGCTGTGTTTTCTTTATACTGTATACTCTGTTGCTGTGATTGTGAATCTGCGTTGTATTTGTCTGTGTTTTAGGTAAAGATAGGGCATGTCTTCTCTGTGTTTGCAGCTTGGAATGATTTCTAAAGAATAATTTGTATTTTTACAGGTCATTTGATCCCCAACTTGGATTAATTTACTCTGAGCAAGATCTGTGCTTGTTTTAAATATGGTCCCATTATAAATTACCTTGTTTGTCGGTTAAGATACTCTGCCATAGCTTGTAATGCTGCAGCTGAATCCCTATATAAAGCCATATTTACAGATGACTTCTTGGTTCCCAAGAAGCTGGGGCCGTGAATTTTCATTGTTCTGGGTGTATGTGTTCCCAAACAGAACAAAATGTGTTTCTGTGCCAACCAGGTTGTAACGTATTTTAAGCAGCAAGATGTGACATACTTAATAGCTGGTATACAGAGGTCACTTTATTTTTTTGGCATTTCTCCCAGGAAATAAGAGAGCACAAGTAAGTAAGCAAGCATAACAGAAAACAGCTCAAATGTCAGAGTAGCACTCTACCAATAAATATCAGCCTTTTGGTATACTCTCCTTCCACAAGTTTTATAAGCTCCCACTAAACTGCTTCTGTTTTTGTCAAAACCTGGATGCATGTGCATTTACTAAGACTTCATCAGAATGAAAACCTTTATCACATTATCATTTACACTGAAAAATTTTAAGCAGAGAAATTTTCAATATTTTCTATGACTAACATAGAAATTTCTGACTATTTTAAGCCAACAGCTGAATTCTTTGAACTTCTAGGAAGTACTTTCCTCCTTCTTTAGTGTATCTAGATGTCATACATGGCAATGATACATGACAAAGTCACCACGGCTGATTTGTTGTTTTGTGTGACATTTAATATGTTAGCAAGAGTATCATTATTATTATGAAAATGAGGGATAACAGGGACAAGCTCTATTTTCTAGTCTGGTTTAAGAAACTGATGTTGTGATAAGACAGTATTCTGAGTTCTTACAGGTTGGACATCTGGTCTGAAGTGTCAAGGGCAATTTGCAAATATATCTTTTAAGAAAGTATTTATGATTTTGGGAAAGTTCCATCTGTGAGTGTTGAGGGTGTTGTTTGAATCCTTGGGGCTGGCAATGCTGGAACATATTCTGTAGATGTGGGTGTCGAGGGGTCTATATATCCTACCTCAGCAGCAGGAGTAACCTCTGAGAGCGCTGCTTCTCTACAAACCACAGCTCAGTTCTGTGTAATTCCTGCTGAAGGTGTCAAGTATTTTGCCTGCATGTCCTGTATGCACCCTGCTTTTTCTGAAAAAGGGAGAAAGCCTTCTCAGTGAAAGGACCTTGTTGAGTGTATTGAAGAGTAATATTAAGAACTTTCACCTAAAGGGAACATCAGCAAAATAATATATGGGAAAAATAAAGAGAAGTAACTGAACTGATAAAGAATATATTGGTCTGTCAAATATGTCACATTAAAAGCAACTAGCTATAAGGAGGTAATTGAGGTGAAAAGAAAAAATAGGCTACTTGTATGTAGGAGAACTGGCAATGGTGGTTCAGGGGGGGTTTTCAAAATAACAGGCAATACCAGGGAAAAAATCATTCAGTGTGCTGGAAGAAACTTAAGTAGAAAGCTACCTGAAGTAAAAGGATAAAACGAAGAAATGTTTTAAATGACTGTTGAGGACACAGCCACCGGATACAATTTTAAAGAGCTTGGTACACTGAGCTACAGTGAGATCAGGAAATATTACAAGCTCAGTTTGACATTTATATAAGAATACTGAAAGAAAGAATCATGCTGATTGCTGTAAGATAAAGCAAAGCAAAGCAAAAAAAATCATTTTACATATAGTAATTTCTTATTACAATAGATAGGGAATCTAACTACAGAAGATGAACTTTTAAATTTCTTAGTTTTGGAAAGATTTACAATAATACTAAGCATAATCATCTGAATTTGGCTTGCTAAATCTCCAGCTAGTGTCTTTTTTCTGGCATCCTGTACAGTGTTTTCTGGGTTCCAGCTTTGCACTGGCCAACAGCAGACAGCTGTTCCACACACATTGCTGAAGCTGGGGGTCCACGAAGCATTTCCACCACAAGGTTTCTCCTGCAATACTTTTTCTTATATTCACATGTGGAATAATATGCCTCAGCTCAGAGTCCATACTTAAAAAGATAAAAGCAACACAGCTAAAAGGCTTATAAACCAAAGAGATTATTTTTTTGTCTGAATAATTTTGGTGCATTTGGTGAATTTTAATGCTTATGGAAATGAACAATCTTATTGGAGGCAAAGAAAGTGTAGGCAGTAACCATAGTGACTTCTACACATATCAGCTTTTTCACTGTGCTTCAGTTCTAGACTGCAAAATCCTGGATATCATTTGTGGGTGCTTACTGGGTAATCACAGTGAAGGGTTGATGCAGGGGTGTTATTGTCCTTTCATAAAAGACTAGAAACATGGGAACAAAAGTAATTTGTCCAGTTTTTCATTGAGGTCAAATCTGTCGGGGACGTGTGCATCTTTGTCATGTCATTTTCTGTCCCTCAGTCATCCTTAGAGAAAACCAGGTTTACAGATGTACTGTAATATGCTTTCTTGAACTATTGCTAGAGGATTTTACTTCTTCCTGCATTCCAGTGTTAATGAGTAGCCTTGCTCACATTGTCTTTCTGCAAGAAACATAAAACTCAAAAGAAATAATCTACTGAAAGAATATTTCTACTATGTTGTTTGCTATGGCTGAAATAACTATTTTTAGTAGTCAGGCTAACCAGTAATTTCAACGCACATTTTCACTGCCATAGCTTATGCTAGAGGATGTATTCAAGCTAAAAAAACATAAAAATTAGAATTTGTAGTACATGTCAAATGGGGAACTTGTGTTTGGGATGTGAGCAAAGTTCTCTGAAATGAAAATACAGCCTGATAGAGGAGGAAGGAGATCTAACTCATATTATATGAAATCATAAATTTGAGTATTGAATATTGCAGTACTGAGTACTGTATATAATTTCCTTAAAGTATTCAGGGTTTTTTTTGTTACAAAGATGCAGTTTCCCCATCCCATGTTGTGAATATTTTTTCTTCAAGCAGGAAGCATTAAATAAAATTTATTTAGTTTCTAAAATAAAAGACAGGTTCAATTAGTTTCTAAAATAGGCCTCATAAAGACTGTGATATGTCAACATACATTATTTGTTATCTGGATGTGTGTAAATACATACATCTGTTTACCTTTATTGCTGTAAGTTAGCATGTAAGATTGAAGAGAATTTATGTCAAAATGTATTTTTAATGCCTATCGTGACATCCAGTGTACCCTGTTTCCTCCCATTGTCACTATGCTATGTTTTTCTATCTAGCTCAGATTTGCCAATGGGGAAACGTCATATAAGTGTTATAGGTTTTTCCACCTTTGAAAAACATGCCAGTCCTACATTGATACTTTAGAATTCAACTTTTCAAATTTGTAAGGGACAAATCCAGGTTCTTGTCGAGCTGTTACACATATTCAGTATGAAGCAGGGTCTCAGAAAAAAGCCCATCAAGTTTTCAAGATAGTAAGAAGCAGTACTTGCTTTGAAGTCCTCTCAATTAATTTAAACAAAACAAAAAGACTTTGTTTTCCTGGTTGTATTTCAAGTGAATGTGCCAAGACAGGTGTGTCTGTCTGAGTGGTTTTCTTTGGATTCATTATTCCAGGATGCTCAAACCCAGCACTGAGCCCTATATTTTTTTCCCTAAGAGCTAAATCATTCCATCTCACTTAACTAATGTATCGATTGACTTTATCGAGTCCATAATAGTTCTGAGTTTATGAGCTGTGATGCCTGGAAATGGATTAGTGCCAGTGCCTGTGATATGGCCAGAAGACGACTGCTTGGGAGACACGTGAGGTTACGGATTTGACTTTATTTCACCTTCAAAACAAAGCTTGTCATCTCAGATCGCTGTGTATCAGCCACAACAAGGACCTGAACATGATCTCAAACCCACGTTTCAATTTGCAAAGGTCCAAACTCTGGTACTTTAGTTGTTGCAGCACAAGACACATTTAATACTGGGGTGACATTGTAGCCATATTTGTACACTGAGGAGCAAAGCACAGAATATGTGAAGCAGAATTTTATTTATGCACCAGATCTCGACTGGGTTGCTGTATTTAGCAAATAATCAAGAAATAATACTGAGACTTTGTAGGCTTTTTCTCATGGCTGTGACTTGGCGACAGAGCCTCAGCCTGGAGCCTCACTGTGTGAGGTGCCTCCTTGGGGCTCACCAGACCCTTTGAAAGCCCTTGAACTATCTGCAGCTGCTGTCACACGTCTCTCTCCCCCTTTCCCAAAAGTTTGTCAAGGGACAACAGATGACTTGATACAAGATTTAACCTGATCATATTTTGGTCATCTTCAAGTCCTTCCTCTTTGTTTTATTTTTGCCGTTTCTAGAATAAGTTTTTAGAACAGCATCTGCAGTTCTGTCATGAAGTCTAGTAGTCATTTTTCCAAGACATCAGATATGTGTAAAATCAAAAACCAGATTGGAAAAGTTCACTTTTTTTTTTTTGTCTATTTTCACATCATTATTTTGTCTATTTGAACTTAGAAAATTGGGAAGGAGGAAAAGGGGAAGTAAAGGCAAGGAACACAGGACTGCAAGTGAAGGAACTGTATTTGATAAAGGACAAAAAGAAAAATTAAAGATTGTCATTTATCACAAATCACTGGTAACTATTTTTGCTTAAAACAAAAAAAGTCAGCCTACATAAACATTCTTAGATCAGTGGTTTCTGAAGCAGTGTTACTTGAGAAAAACTTGTAAAAATAATGACCCTGTTATAAAGTTTGTTAATATGAAACAGTGCAAAGTTGAGAAACTTCTTAACTGCTCTAAGCTTACACATACAGGGAGACCAAGTGGTTACTGTTTCCTTTTCATTAACAATAATAATTTTGAGATACCAAGTTCTTGAGTACATTCTGAAAATTCTACTGCAAAGAAATGGCTGGAAGCTTTGAAAAGAAAGAAAGAAAGAAAGAAAGAAAGAAAGAAAGAAAAAGAAAGAAAGAAAGAGAAAGAAAGAAAGAAAGAAAAGAAAGAAAGAAAGAAAGAAAGAAAGAAAGAAAGAAAGAGAAAGAAAGAAAGAAAAAGAAAAAAGAAAGAAAGGAAGGACAGGATATTAAATGCCTTTAACTTAAGCTCTCTGAAGATGTTGCTAAGAAGAAAAAGATGCAGTTTTTGAAGCAAACTCATTGTCTTTAAAAGAAGGCATTAGTGCTATATTTTTTGTATATGGTCTTTCAGGATTGTCTTCCTCTTCATTGTTATTATAGCTGTCCTTCAACATTTGCATTAAAAGGCAGCCAGATGTTTTTGCAGCCTTGCCTCCAAATAAGTGAAGGATCATTGTTCATAAAGCTGTTCTGCTCACAGATGCATCTTTTACTTTGATACTAGCAAAATATGAAGTAATAATTTACTGTGATTATCATTCTTAAGAATTTATTTAGTTGTGATACCTGTAATTGATATTTCTAGCTTTTTGTTGGGAAATTGGATTTTGATGAGTAATTAAACACTGCACATTATTCTTCACCAACATTGCTATATTATAACAAATTACATTTGGCCTTATAAGGCTGAAACCCCCCTTTGAGTTTTCCATAGTGCTGTGAAAAGCAAAAGTGATGAGTCTCAGAGGGATTTAAGGAAGAATCTTTGCTTAGGTACAGAAATGTGATGTCTGTTCAATGGATCCCATCAGTTCAGTTCAGCTCCTCAAGAGACCTACACACAAGTGGATCTGGCTAAAAGAAGGAGGATATACCTTTTAGCCTTTAGCATTTTTGATCTTGACTGCAAACATTATGAAAGATAGCAGACTAAAATTTCCTTGTCCAAGACCCTTGCTTAATTTTCATGTTTGTTTGCTATAGAAACAAGTGGAATTTCAAGTTCTTATGAGGCTTTTCCTCATCTTAGTGAGTGTGAGCCTTGTTAATCGATATGCACATGGGGTGGCCTAAGTAAGGCAATTAAAGGAAGCATCACACAATGTGTAGTAGCTGTTTTCCTACTCCTAGGAAAAGATGGCATGTAAGCATTCACTTTTTATTTGTACTGATTGTTAGCTGCTTGCAGTTTAAAAGGACAGCATTGTAAAATTTTTTAGCGTAATTTTTTGTTGGTTTTGTATTTCCCCACTAATTAATATAAGTTACAATGATACTTACTGGAGATAGCAGGGTTTCTTGATACTCAAGACAGACAAACTCATTTAATTGAAGCAATTTGTTTTGTCTCTACTTTAGAGACTATTAAAATATCAGTAGGTGCTTTAGAAGGTAGCATCCTTCTGTCTCCTACCTTTCAGAAGAGTTTCAATAACCTACTGGTGTTCTATAACTTAGGTTTCAACTAAGTGGAATTTCAGTTAGTGGAAAGCTCAGACATTTTAAAGAAGATCCAGCCTTTCTAACTCCTTGCCTAGAAATGTTCAGATTTATCAGCTGTCTGTAATGTCTGGAGAGATTTATTTTGCAGTTATGCTAGAAAAAATAAGCCAAACAAAAGAAGATCAGTAGGAATTTCAAAGGTGGTTTATGACATTTAGACTTATTTGTTAGAATATCAGGGTATTTCAAAGATCCCACATGTAAAGGAAAGACCTTAAGAGGGGTAGAATATTCTGTTGTGTGGTCTGCAGTTTTATCAGATGTCCACTGTACTTGCTTAGTGTTAGATGTTGTGGCTTATGACAATCTCCCCATGACCAAGTGCAGCAGCTTTGCTTTCACTGGAGTGACTCATCCTTTCAGTATAATCCTTCAGGCACTTCCTGAGACAGCAAAATGCTTGGAGTATTTTCTCACATCTCCCTAAACAAATGGGAACAGTTGGAAATGATGGTCCATTCTCTTTAGCTCTGTGTTTCATAAAGCTTAGAAGCCTTTAAGCACAGATTGGAACCATCAAGGCATCTTCCACAGACCATGCTTAACATTCTCCTCTGCATGGGAATGAGCTCTGAGCTCATCACTGTGTTCTTGGTAAGCTCAAAACTAGGTTAAGGAAGAGTGGTGACATCCTTTGGCTCAGATACTGAAAAAGGTATTGTTTTAAGAAAGCACACACTTGCCTACTGCATCCTGGGAACAGCCTTGAAAGTCTTTGTACATTGACAACGAAATCTGACATTTGGTGTTTCCCAAGGCAGGACTGAATTTGATGAAGCAGTGATTAATTTTCTTTTTAGCTATTTTCTGTCTTCTTTTCCTCTCCTCATTTCCATTTTATCAGTTTTTATCTAGCCAAGAGAGAAACTTCTGGACCATCAATCTCAGTTACACTCACACATACTTCTACTTTCTAACTGTTTCTTGTGTTATCTTTATCTTTTGTCATGGAAACACATGGAAAATATTTATGCCATCTGGATACACATAGTATAAGCTTTTCTATTTCCACCCAGTACTGAAATGAAGGGGTTATGATATCCAGAGTCAAAGCTATGCTTCTGTCTTTTCCTAAACAGCGTATTTAAGGAGGTCAGCCAGTGTTATCTTGAAGACAAGCATGGGAGGGAGGGAGGGAAGGAAGGAAAGAACCTGCTTGTATCTAAATGGCTATTCAGTGCTCTGAAGTTGTTTTCTCCAATGTTTTCAGTCTCTGAGAAAGGAGTTCTTCTTTTTAGGGTGCCTGTAAAAAATGCATTGACTTCTCTGCTTTGACAGCATACTGTGTCTTGTAGCCATGGATGCTGTGTTCAGATTTTGCTTTCAACCTATCTAGATCTGAAGTGAGTCACTTTGGTAGCAGTCAACTCTGAAAGAGCTGCTTTTATTATTAAAATTTGCACTGCCTTTCCTTTGAGACCCTCTCTATGTGTAATACAGAAATTTAGTAGAGGGTGGTGCCTGTTCCAATGAAGTTATAAAATAAAGGCAAAGTAATTAAAAGGGAATGTACAGTGGAGGGGCTGGATTTCAAGAAGTGGACTCTGTTTTGCTGGAACTACGTAAGTGGAAATGTATATAAAGTCCTCTTTTGCTTTTAAGCTTGGTTTTTGCTTTTAAGCTTTAAAGTTTTCCACCCTGAAAGCCCAGCTTGACTGGTGTTCTGGTGAGCACTGGCAAAACACTAATGTGGATGGATCCTAATGCGTTTCTTCCAGTGTGTTGAGAAGTTGCTTGACTCTGCTCAAAACAGCAGTAAGTAAACCAGGATTTGTGGAGATCTTGTTGAAAAATGGCCTCAGGTAATTTTTTTTAATCAGGGGACCTTCTTCTGAAGTTCTTACCAACTTCTGCCAGGAAAAATATTAAATACAAGTTCTTAAGCAATTTGCTTTAGCCTCTAGGCACAGCTGAGTCCCTTGGGGAAAGAGTGGGTAGGCAAGTGAGCACTGTATCACCTTTAACTCTCCTCACATCTCTGTGTGTTAAAGCAGGCAGATGGAGACTAATTTCAGCTATCTGTGAGTATCATAACATTTCCCAAATACATATATTTAATGGAATGGTTTTTCTTAAGAAAACACTGATGTAAAAAATTAAATCCATGTAGCTAGCCCATGAAGCAAGCCTGTATAGCAGCCTGGATTTCAAACAGTGTAAGGGTAATTTGATACAGTGTTCTTATTCCAAGCTCCTGTGACAAGCAGCTGCTAATTCTAAAAAATATTCACTAAGAGTGGGCTAATTTGTGTATCACTGAAGCACTGGTCCTTTTTGCTGTCAGTGCATATTTTACATTTGCAAGGAAAAAGGATATTCAGTCTTTTATTATTTGTTAAAAAGAAACTGACAGCTACACTTCTTGCTGAGAGTGATTTTGTTCATATCTACCAGTATCCTTGAGAGTGCCGAAGGCATTTGAAAAGGTGCTACTGCTCTGTCATTATGTTTTATCCGCTTTTACTACCTCTCTAGGGTTTTTTTCCCCAGTTTTAGATGTGGGGGTTTTGTTTGTTTTCTTTTAATGAGCTTCACTAGAGAGGTTTAATGCTTCTCTTCATTTACAGTCTTTTAGGTGATTATGCAGGATTCATGGTATCACATCAGAAGAAGCTGCTGTAGATTGATGGGACCCCATCAACTACCCTGCCCACTCAATATTATAAAAATTTGTGTCGTCAGTAGTCATGACGTTTTGTAGGAAGTTGCCCATTTATGGATACTAGAGCAAATGATATCATCACAATAGGTGGCTCCTGTCTAAATAGGATCATTTGTGAAATGAGATTACAGGCATTTATCTGGGAAACAGGAGACAGAGGCACCTGCTTTATGTAATTGATATCCTGGGGAATTATTGTGTACAATAATCAAGAAAAATCTTCATTTCTAATTCTGTTATGTGGGAAAAGAACCTTTCTTTTTTCTGCCTGCATAAAACAAACCCCACTTCCACATGGAATAAGCTCCAGACCATGTTTTCTATTATGCTTGAATATATGGGACATGCATTGCAATCCTATGCTTGCCACACTGCTGCAGTATACTTGTTTTGCAGAGCTCTGTAGCAGGCTAGTCAAAGCTGTGACTAACCAGACCCTTGGATACATACTCTGATCTCTGGCCTTTATTTTTACAATGAATTTATTTGTTCATTGATTGTGTATTTTTTCTGATTTGTGAGAAGCTTCATGCTCTGTGTTTGGATGCTGACTGCAATACAGCAATAGTCTTTGATACGGTAAGTCAAAGATGACTCATTTCTTACTCTTGTGCCTTCAATTTATACTTTTTACAACACCATCTCATCAGGTAGAAAATTATGTGTTAATTAATGTCAAAATAGTTAATTTTCAACAGATGCTAGTCCCTTCCCTCTCCCGAGCACTTTGCACCATGATTTTTTTCCTACTCATGAAAGCAATAGGTTTGAACTGTCTTTAAGTGGAATGGTTTTGCTGTGATATTTTTAATAATATTGCCATTATTTTACCTATTCTCTAATTTCAACAATAAAGAAGGGAATAGATCACATGCAGAGATTTGGAACTTAACATGTCATGCTAGAATACGCTAAGTTCAGTTCAATATTAACCTTTATTACAGTGAACACAATTAGAAAGGCAAGAATCTTTTCAGGGATTTATACTTCAGATAAAGTAGAAGGGTTTCAGTTTTTATTTGAGTATTAATACAGTCAGATACATTCAGCTACAAGAGCCCTTATTTCATGTGAAGCAGTAGAGAGAAAATGCCTTAGAGAAAGACAGTTTTCTTTGTAATGCAGCGTGCAGAAGATTCAGTAGTACTCCTTATCAAGTGCACTACATGAGATAAAAGCAAAAAACCCCACATATTTGCTGCACAGTGATGGGAACCTTTATATTAAAAAATGGTGCTAACAAAAAATGCTATTGAACAGAAATATTCTTTAATGAGCTTTAAAAAGTGCTGTGATCACACACACAGTATGCACTCTTTTGGATACATAATATTAATTGTACAGTAAGGGTTAAGATTTGATATAAGGATTTTTTTTCTGAGAAACCTACCTTTAAGCAAAGGTCTGGAGGATCACTGGGTTACTGGGTCTGCTTCAATAAAATTCATTCAATCCTGGTTTTAGAACTGGCAACTTTGCAGCAAGTGAATAGTGTTCAAATGCCTTGAAATGTTTCAATATGGGAAGTATTCTCTGCATGTATTTTTCTCCCTCTCATGCTCTAAACTTTTCAACAGTAGAGGTTTGGGGTATTCTTTTTTCCATGAGTATTAGCCCTTCTAGTTTTGGATATGCTTATCCCAAAAAAATCAATAAATTTCTATTTTTCAGTATAGATTTCTGATGTGCAGGTAAAATAGCTCACTCTTTAAAAGTTTATACAGGAACAAAGTCATAAAGGAAAAAAAGAGAGGTCTGTATAAAATAAGAACAAAGGTTCAGACTGGTTGTCATTAATTCACAAGTTGTAATTTCTGTTGCTTTTTCACTGCTGTGGAGAAGTTTGAAGATTTTATTTCTGTAGTATCAACATGATTATTTTACAGGCATGCATTAATATCAGTTCCTGCATTTGATCATAATTAGTTCATGGATCCATATCTGTCATGTTTCCCTGTCATTTGAGACAGACTACATCCTTTCTATTTAGCAACAAGTGACCAACATGATCAGGTAGTGCCCAGTACAGTACACTTTAAAAGGTATCTTCTGAAATGTGAAACCAGTCAAATAATATTTTTGTTAGCTATACAAAATCTGTGTGTTTAGCAAAGTTGGTGACTGCTGGCATCATTTTTTGAAGAAAACATGCTATTTTAAAATACGAGCAGGCAGGTGAAGGTGCTTCAGTGCTTCAACACATGAGCAGATTAAACAGCAGTACTGTGTCTGATATCATTGCTTGCTTCAAGAAAAAGCACAGAATAAAGACTATAGAGACTATTTTGTTCAAGCAGTTACATAATGAGATTTACCTAATATGTTTCCTGGAAGTGTTTTTACTGTAAAGGTTTCTTAAAGTGTTCTAGAAAAATGAAAACATTTTCACAGATTTCCTTCATGCATATTAAGAGAAAGCTAAAGGCAAGTGGCAGATACTGAGTAGAGGCCAAATTGTATGCACAATATTTCAGACATACAACTGTTACATAGCTTAGCTCAAATCTCAGATACTGAGTGGTTTGCAGGGTGCATCTTTTGGGGAACAAAAATAAAAAAATAATTGTGTAGTCACTGCTTTTACTAGCCCATCTGCTATTTTGAAATTTTATTTCCCAAAAACCCCAAAAATGCATTAGTATTTTTTTCTATCTATTATAATTTCCCACTAAAGGAAAGCAGCTGCTTGTCATAAATAATAAAATAATTTAAAAATAATAGAAAAGATAATCAACATAGTTGGAGCAATAAGCACACTGAAGGGCACATAAATAAAAGCAACCCATCCATTATGTTTAGAACAGTATATACAGTTCTTAAAATTCAAAAAAATATACAGAAGGAGAAATTATCATAGCACACAGCATACCATGTTTCACTTGTGCTTTATCTAATAAGTTTTAAAATGATATATGGAGGAGTTATAGAACTCTGTAGCATAGATTACGTCATGTTAGTTATGCTCCATAAATTTTGCTTATTATTTCTGGCATTCTGTTATTGCCAAAGTTTTAGAAATCTCAGCCGTATTTTTCTGAAAACTTTTTTATCAATATACTTGGTATTTTTCATCTTAGATATTTATTTTCTTGCTTTTGGCTTTGTCATTGCAATAAATTTATGTAGTTAATAATCTGGTTCTTGTTTCAAGGAGAAAAGCTTGAGTTTATGCTGGAGTTCATCAAGGAAAATCACAAATAACTGGACTTCTGTACATTCAAGTTTCATGAGTGTAGTACAAATGAGACCAGATAGATGTCTCTAATGTGAATATAAAGGGAGCTAAGTCTGAACACAAAAGAAAGAATATGGGATCGACACTGCTATCAAAAAGAAAATCCTAATAAATTATTCTAGAGTAGTAAGGAAAATTAGCTGGCTTTTTGCACTCATTTAAAACGAAAAGTTCTGTTCAGTGATAAGCATTTACTATAGTACAGGGTCCATAAGTGCCAGCTTCATTTTCTTTGAATACAACAGGCACTACATTTTTTCTTTTTTATATACTTTAGGAATTCTGCCCGAGAACAGTGAAAAGGTCTGGAGTACATACAAAACCACACATCCTTGACTGGAGACCCCATGGCTAAATTAAATTGAATTCCTTTTAGTTTCTCATTGTGTAATATAAAATATTCATAACTCCAACAATGAAAGATTTGCATAGATTTGTTCAATACAAATGATACCTGTTGTAGAATTTAATTGTTTTTGACAGATATGCTTGTAAAATTGATATTAAAGCCTGAAAATTGTACAGGACAGTATGAATGCCAGCAAAATAGTTCAGTGCAGCAAGCTATTAATTCCTCTTAGCAGTACATTACCAAGGTACAAATAGGGTAGCAAGTCTGTTACTGTCAGACAGCTCGCATAGTAGAGCATTCAGTGATATGCAGAGAAAACCACATAGTAATTCATATATTTCTTTTATTGAAGGAAAGTGAAACTGCATCTTAGTTGCCACAAACTCTTTCAGAGAAATGGCAGGCAAATAATAAATGCTACTGCAGCATTTGTGGTAGTAATAATTACTTGCAGTATAAGAGTCAAAGATTTAAAGGTGACCGTTACCCATCAAACCAAAGGGAGAAAGAGATCCAAAGCAGAACAATTATTTAGGGATCATACATTTCCATGGTCTCTGAGAAGATGCATTCTCTGTCACTAGGTCCAAGTTTCAGCTGATCTGTATAGTAATCTGTTGTCTATCTGCCCAGTTCTAAGCACTCAGTCTGACATTTGATACAAGAGCAACAACATTCTTTAAATTTTTAGTTCATTTTCTAGGTGACCTACTGTCATCAAACCCTTGGTTTCTAGGGCTTGAACACACTTCTGCTGAAGCTGATGGCAAAACACTTACTGGCTTAACTGGGATCATGGTAACAGCAACACACCATTTAATAACAGAGGCCAGAAAATACCAGGCTGCTTTTTGCTTGTCAGATCCAGGTGCTATTCCTGCGGGCAGAAATCTCACAGCAGTTCACAAAGAGGAAGAGGACTTCCAGACCTCATGTACTTTACCCACAGAGAGAGGAGGGGCAAGGGCAGGCCAGGCATGTCAAGATAAAATATTCTGGCAGCATGGCATAAATGATAGCATGGCTGGTGAGCGTGTGGCTTGGGGCAGCTGGGTATTGTGCTGCCAGGGAGTAGCCTGCATGTAGCACCATGCAGCACCTGCTGCCAGGGCCCCACTCGTGTCCTGCACTTCAAATGCCAGGATCTAAAAGGAAAGCAGGTGTTAGTGATCAGATGTTACTTCAGCTCATAGTCACAGTCACACTCCCTCACTGTGTCTGCTCCTCTCTATGTAATGACAAGGAAACCCAAATGGAGGTAGTTCATCTACAGAAATGTTGCTGCGGGGTTGGAGGGGGAAGTGAGTTCGGCATTGCTTTGAGGAGTGGGCCCAGTTCAGATGTTCTTGTTTTTAACAGAATCAGGCACCTAAGAGGTACTTATTCTTGGAAAGCTTGTCTTTGTGCTGCCTCTCCTAGAGAAAAGGCCTGGGTTAAACTCTCCCAAAGCCTTACATCCCTCACCATTCAGATCCCCTGCATGGCTAGGAGAGGGCACAGAACTCAGGAGCTGTTCTATACATTTCTGCAGTAGTGAATTTTTAATCCCCATTTTTTCATGCATTTCTGGTCCTATAAATTTTATCAGTGGATCATTAAGTGGGGTGTTTTCATCTGGACAACTGTGCTTGCATCTGATTTATTTCCCTTCCCTCTGTCCAACTGCTGATAGAAGTAACAGGCAAGAAAAGACTAAAAAACTAAAAGAAATTAAAAACATATTTTTTTCTGTTCACCCTGTGTGTTTGACAGCATTTGGTATCTATTCAGCCTCATTGTTTCCTCAGTGCAATAATTTGGCTTCTTCCCATTTGTGCAGCCATAATAGAAGCTGAAAGGAGAAAACATCTTAAGCCAAGAGGAATAATACTGTAGTGTCATTAAGACTGGCAGGCTAAATAACTGAGTCTCATATGCAATCTTGATCTTATTGATTATATGGAATCAATGGAATCTTTCTCATAAATATGTAGTCTGCATACATTTTCATAGGCTTAGTTAAAGCTTAAATTATACCTTACAATTAGACAATTCATTTGGGTTATTGCTCTGAACTGCTGTCTAAGCATTTATCTCTCCATATTTTAACCATACAGCCACATACTGAAGTTGTGGTACCATTTTATTACTCTTTTAGCCAATTCATCTGAAGAGGTTCACATCCTGCCACAGACACTTGTTCCTTCCCACCCTGTGCCCAAAGTGTGCCTAGTTGTGCTGACTTGGCTTTTCCTGTGGCCACACTCCAAACCATAGCTTTAACAAGACATTCTTTTTCAAAAACATGCAGATACAAGCTGAACAGGCCTTTTTATAAATTACATTCTTATTTTTCTGTGCGTATGTAGTTCCATTTTATTTGCATGTTCCGTTTCACAGTTCCATTTTAAAGAACACCAGATGATAACTAGGTTGATCTAGGAAAAAAAATCTGGAACTAGGAGTAAGACTAACTTCCATTAAGAACGTCTTAAATCAGATCTACATCCAAAGAAACATTAAAACGCTTGATAAGTTTTCCTGGTCTAAATGTTGTGTCCATTCTAGATGAAAACAAGTATGAACTTGAAATGCTTTCTAACCTGAGAAACTCCCTTTCCCGGGACTGTGCACGGCAACACAGCCTTTGGTGTTTGGTGTCGCTTGAAGTTGGTTGTAGTAATACTTTGATGGATCCCTTATGTGCCTCTTGTGCAGTCATTCTCATTCTCATGCATCCCAGACAGAATTCCCTAGATTTCCTATCTAGACACTTGCTGCTTTGAATTAAACCACTTCTGTCTGATCTGAGCATGGGCCTTAATGGATACATCTGTGCTTCAGAAAGCAAGAACAGATATATATTTATAACAATGTAATCTTGAGATTCACTTCTGATTTCTCTTGTCCTTCTAGATCTCCTGTCTCCTGTACCTGTTCTCACCCAGAAATGCTGTAACGTGTGAGCAGGAGCAGGCATTTGTTCATATGCACACACACATACACAGAGCCACACACACACTCTTTCAGTAAGAGAGCCAGAAAAAGCAGTGATACCCCCCAAGGTGCTGCCACATAGCACAGGCCCCAAAAGCCAAGGAGGACCCTAAAGAGCTCCTGGTGCCTTTCCTCGCTCAGCTCATTGTCCTGCTCCATGGCCAGACACTCAGTACAATCAGTGCTCCAGCCTGGAGCTCTAGTGACAGACTTAGTCCGGTCCAAGTTCTGGTTCTAACACACTTACATGTGGGTACACAATTCTCAGTTAAGCCTTTTCAATGACTCATTAAATTTTAAATAACAAAATCAGTAAAAAGATGGATTTTGGACAAATAATGATTGTATAGTGATGGGATTCTGAAGTAAATAAAACTGTTAACTAATAATTCTAAAATTTACACTTTTAATTTATACATGAATAATTAACAGCATCTCCCAAACTCTCACACAGGACTGCAATTTAGCTGCCTCATAAATACTTCAGTCTTCACCGTTTCATGCAATGTCACTGCTTTGCAAGCCAGGCCCCTGGGGGTCAATATGTGTTCTTTCAGAAAAGTGGCAAAACAGTCATTTTGGCTTTTTGCCAGATGAATCCCTTTGATTCAGATATTTTTTATGTCACTTATGTGATCATGCTATTAACAGCGAAAATAAAATTATAAATTATGCAGGTATTTGGGAAAGAAAAAACAGTATAAGTGTTTCAAGCACCTCAGTGAAGGGTGAAGATGTGACTATGCTGGAAACCTTTTTGGTTGTTAATGGGCCATACAGTTTCCTTATACGTCATTCCTCTGTAAAATATGGATGGCAATACTTTGTCAGGTAGCAGAAGGCTGTGTTCTTTGAGATGAAAGGCCAGAAGATGCCCCTTTGATGTATTTGGGAAGCACTACTGACATAAATTGGTAGAAATTACATCTGATGGTGTTCATACATGTTTCTTTCTATGCTATTCTTTCTGCATCCTCACAGAAGGGCAGACATTTCCATTGATTTACTTCTGTCAATTTGCTGATACTCTGAAGAAGTCCGGTGAAAATGACTGCATGCAGGAATCAGGGAAGGCACTTAGGGAACCTGGCCGCTAATATGCTCACTATCAAATTTCTTCTTCAACTGTATTTTCCATTTCTTTAGATTTAAAACATAAAATTATAGCAGTAGTCAAGTGTGGGCAGACTTAAAGACCTAATAAAGAATGCAGATTTGGATTAGCTTCCAAAAATTAAGGTTTTGAAATTGAAAATACATTGAAGACACACACTGCAGCTGGTGGAATTTGGCTTCAGGCTATTGTAAGGAAGTTCTTGAAAGTGCAACTCTTTAACATGTTGTACACTTAATTTCATTTTAGTTTTGAAGCATTAAGAAAGCTAGCTAGCCTGAAAAGTGCTGCATGTGCCCTACTACATTTGCATGAGAAGAAAAGAGGAAAAATCCTATGCACAAGTAGCACACAGGCCTGAAAATTAACTCAAATATTTAAAACTGTATTTCAAAAGACTTTTGTTTTAAAGCTAATTTAATGGCACAATTTCTATTTTACTGATTTCAGTTCTGAATTCTATTAAAAGTTAGATATGAGGTGATCAGCTGCTATGTCTTTTTCCTTTAGCAGTGCCAATTTTATGAATACACTATGAATCTTTTTCTCCCTACCCCCTAAGGGTGAAGTAATATAATTTTTTGCTTTCACTCATGTTAAATGGTCTTAACAAGTCAGTTTAACTGCCTGTGTTCAAATGGGTTACTCTGAAATCAAAAGAGGCCACATTTGAATTTTCAGGTAGTGTGCCATTAAGAATCCAATTAGGGGCAGTCAGTTGGTTATCAAAAGATGATATTTTCATGGAATTTCAGGCTTGCACAGTTTCTAGGCATGTGTGTATGGCACCTGTGCCCCTGCTCCATGGTGCAGGATCTGATGTAGCTGAAATTTTTTCAGAGACATTGAAATCTGTGAACAGATCAAGACTGTACTGGATATAGAATAATAGAGATTCCTCCAAATAAAAGAATTTAAATAATGTTTTTGTCCTTAAATTTAAATGGTCTTATTCACACAGCTGTGATGTGTCATGAACAGAAAAATAACAATTGAGAACAGGATTCTGAACTGCAGTTTCCAACACAGAAGGAGACACTGTGATTACTGTGCTAGCAGCTGTTCCCTTTAAATGAAGGACACTTTTACAGAGAAGTTGTATAGGATAAGAGAGGAATAAAATAAAAATGTGCCCAAGTGAAGGGAAGTAGGGATCTATCTACCAAACCTGTCCTAGCCCTACAATATCAATAGACTTAAACGTCCAACTGGGTATTGTACAGGTTGGTTTCAAAATTAAGTTTGAGTCATTTTCATTTGTTTTTAGCAAAAGTATACAGGTCCTCTTATTCAAATCAATGGGATACTTACTAGTAGACAAAATGGGATGTAAAATTACCCTGATGTTCACTTAGAAGACATAAACATGGTTCTTTCTGCTCAACCCATTGCCAGTTAAAGCTAAGACCTTGGCTCCTACTGACATGTGAGAAGTATCTGTTAAAAATTATATTCATGAGGTTATGGAGTAAACTAAGATGCCAAGAGAACCTCTTAGCTTTTTTTCAAAAGTTCAAAACCAGGTACGCACAAAATTAATGAGAATGCTCAATGAAAGTTTTAAAATACATTCTCCAAAACTGACTTGGTTTTCCTCACATATTTTATGCATCAAAAGGAACCTGAACAAATCAGAATTATAGCAATCTTGCACCAGCTGGAGACTTTTTCTGAGGAATTTTTTATGGATTTCTTTTCTCTCTGTTAGAACAGGAATAAAACAAAAAGTGGTGTTTCACTGGTAATGCCAGCATTAAATGAAGAACTTAGTATATTAAAAGAATAAAAGGTATTGGACAAGTCCAATGTGGTAGTAAGAGACAAGCAGCATATGCTTTTGAGGAAGGGAAAAAAGCAAGCTCCTTGCCCAAGAACTTAATATAAATCTGAACTTAGAGATCAAAGATCCTTATTTTCAGCAAGACATTGTTGATTCATGTAGATTAATAATAACATGTTTATATATCATCTTCTTGTAAAGTATGAGATCTGGTCTGTTTAAGGAGTTAGTGATTTGGCATTTATGTGAAGCAGGTTATCTTTTGAACTGCTAAGGCACTGGTTTAAATTATTCCAAGTTTACATCTCTGTGGCTAAACCGTAATCTGGAGAGTTGATTTGATTTCCCTGAGTTAGCCTGAACTAGATTGCTTATTCCCATTAAATGGCCTGTTTGCCATGTACCTCTGCTCATGGAGTTCTTTCACTTGCCATTGATGAACTGCAGGGGCTAAATGTGCCTCTTCCAATACCAAAATAAGTTGTCTAGGCAAAATGTTGGAATCCATTTTTCTATGCGGTATGAAATTTTTGCTAGATAGCTCAAGCAGATGAAGGCTTTCCCTGTTTTCAGCCTGCAGCAAGAGAAAGGAGCAGCACTGAGCTGTTTAATAATTTTTTGTTACAAAATTTTGTTATGAAAAACTGCTAAACATTCATCTGTTAATCTCTAATGCTAGCCATAAATACAAACCTTTACAACTGTGATTTATTTCTGTATTGACTCAAAGCAGTGCTTTTTATTTCATTTACAAAGTATCTGATGTGATTATTTAATTTCTGGAAGAGTGTGCATTTCTGATTTCAGTCCTTGTGCTGGGTTGACCTTGGTCAGCTGCCAGACCCCCACTCAGCCACCCTCTCATTCTCTTTCCTCCCAGGATGAGGTAGGAAATAGTTTATGGAATGAGATAAAACAGGGAGGTCACTTACCAATTGCCATCATGGGCAAAACAGACTCAGCCTGGGGAAATTAACTTAATTTATTGCCAATTTAAAATAAGTTTGGATTGTGAGAAGCAAAGAAAAATGAAAACAACTCCTTTCCCCTGGCCTCTCCTTCTTCCTAGGCTCAGCTTTACTCCTTTATACCTGACTCCTTGGCCTCTGCCACCACAGGTGATGGGGAATAGGGGTTGGGGTCCATCCATAAAAGCTCTTCCCTGCTGCTCCTGAGCACACATCTTCCCTGATTACAGCCTTCCATGGGCTGTAACCCTCTATGACCAACTTGCCTGTGCTTGGCGTGGCTGTTCCACCACGCCACTCTCCACAGGCTGCTGGAGAATTTCTGTTTTGGTGCCTGGAGCGCCTGCTCCTCTCTGTTCTCACCTTCGTGCTTCGTTTTTTCAAGGTTTATCTCACCAATTTTTTCCTCACCACCTTTTGTGCAGTCTTTTTGCCCTTTCTTACACATGCTGTCCCCAAGATGTGCCCTGTGGTGGCATGGGCAAAACAGACTCAGCCTGGGGAACCGGCTGTGTCCAGCTGGAACCGGCTGTGTCCGGCTGGGGCAGCCCCGGCCTCCCCTCACAGAGCCCCCGCTGCTGCCGGGGCCTGGGCACTCACACCCTGTACAGTGCTTTTTTCCTTGGAATGTTTAAAACAGAAAGTATGTAATTTATCCAATTACTTATGGAGCAGCAGTTTAAAAAGCCCTGGGTCATATGGATGGGGTGCAGGTATGATGTGCAGGGGAACCACAAGAAAATTAAATCATGTAAGCTTTAGGACAGTGGCATCCTGCCTTTTCTCATGAGAAGGATGGAGTATAGGGCAGACTTCTCTAAAAAATGGCGCCTTGATCTGAAATTTCAATGTTGTCCCAAATTTATTCTGTTTAAAACTTAATCTGTTTTATTCTGTCTCCTTTGGAGACTGTATTACACTTATTTTTTAAAGTGTCAATGAAGATTTCCAGGGGAAAAAACTCAGTTTCTTGTGAAGTATTCCAAAATAACTATATTTTGATAAATTTCATAGTGTTTCAGTTAATGTAAATGCTTTTTAAAGTATTACTTTAGAGAAAAGTCTTCCTGTACAGTGCATCTACAGAGAGCATATTGGCTCCCATCTTCAAAGAGGTCCCATGGCAATGGTAGAACTATGCAGTTGCATGCTTTTCAGAGGTCTTCTGGCAGTGACACCAGTGTAAGTCCACAAAAGTTTGTGTGTAGCCTCATGCATCCTCATAGATATGTGAGAATGAACAGTGAGTTTATTTAAATGATGATTTTTATGCAACCAAGTCCAAAGTAGGAAAATTTTATAATACCAAAAGGAAGTTAGACACCGAGAAAGAAATGCACTTCTGTTGCCTTGGGACTATCCTGATGGCAATAATGTAGACAATACATGCGAGTGATATGTACAGTCTGTGCAGTTTGGAATACAGTTAAATTATCTCACACAGGACACAGTATGGAGTGCTCATCCTTTTTAGCAGGCATACAGGTATGCCTTCTAAAGAAGCATTCACCATGCTAGTCACAGTGATTCCTTATACTGTGGCACTGAAATGCAAGGTGGAGATGTGAAATACATTGTGCCTGTTTTCAGTAAATGCCTTTTCTTTGCAGGTATCTTGATTTATCTATATAAGGCTCTTTTGATCATTGCTACTAACTCGGTAATCAGCATTCAAATTTTAAGAAATCTTGGATTTTGCTGCAGATCTGTCATGCAGTTTCAGTGGGACTGACCACTATTTCTTAGTGCAACCTTTTAGTAGGTTTTTAAAAATATCCCTTTTTCATCAAGCATAGCTCCAATATTTACTAGTGTGAGGAGATAGCAGTGAGGAATACAAGTGGAGGAGGTCTGCACTAAGGTGCAGTGATGGCAGGAGATCAAGATGTTGGAGAACTGTGGTGCACGCTAAAGGAACCTCTGCCTTAAGCAGTTCTGCCTGTGGAATGCCAACACTGATTTAGAGCCAATCACTTATTGATTGGTTGATTGATTGATTGATCTTATTCATTAGCTCTGGCTTCAGGCTTGGTCAAAAGCCTCAAACTACCATGAATTGCCTTTTATTTATTTGACGAAGGAGGAAGATGTTAAGAAAAGTAACTCCTGAAGGTAGACTAATAGCTTGTATACAGACAATTAAACTTACAAGGAGATGCATATGGTGCAGACTTACTCTTGCCAAAGTTTCACAAGCAAGCATTTCCAGATTCTGGACAAAAATGTTGCACCACGCTGTGTCAATCTGTCTGTGCCTAAGGCTGACTGTCTCTTGGATGCACGGTTATTCTTTAATATCAGGAGCTTTACTCAAGCAGAATTACTGTGCAACATATTGTGCATCGCTGTGCCTTGCTCAAAGTGCTTAGGGATAAATGCAATTCTGGCAGGAAAATGAATGTGTTCCTTTTCTGCTTTATTTTATCTTAATTATGGAAAGTAGTAAAGTTGTTCAAAGGAACTTGCATTACATATATATAATGTTCAAAATCTGAAAAAAAACCTCACTTAAATCTGCTCACAGTCAATACTGTATATGCCAAAGTGTAAAATAACTAGAGGAAGAATACTGCGCTAGGTTGTCCTGGATGGATTCAAGAAATATATTGTAAAACTTTTATATTTACAATATCCCTTCTTCTTCTAACTAAGATGTGTTACCTGCAAATTTTAGGAAAGTAAGTGAACTTGCAATGTTTATCCAAATTCACTGTGTCCCTGATGTTACTCATTGAAGAAAATATATGCGCATATATGTTTATATATATACATACATATAGAAGCAAAGTAATGTGAACTTGTTGCACAGTACAGTAACCTGCCTCAGTCATCTGAGCACATCTCTGAAGTGAGGAAAGATTATTATCCGTATTTTGAGAATTAAGCAGAGGCTCTGTCAGTTCCTCCATGTCCCCAAAGAGGCCTTTGGCAAAGTATGAAATTAAACACATTACTCACCAGTCTTGCACTACAGCCATAACCACTGACCTGAATGATGGACACACTGCAGTAGTCTTCAGTCTTTCATAACAGTTATTCGTGATTTTTTTTCTCCACATCTGATAACTGTGTGTGACAAAATTCTGTGACAGCCAGCATGGCCAGTGTGTTTTCTCCAGTAATCGTCCTAAAACTTCATATATCCTGTGCTGACGCAGACAGCCTTGGCTACCCAGGTAAATTTAATCTCTGGAAAATTTGGGTCTGTGTGCATCTATGGGGACAGAAGATCTGGCAGAGATCTTTGATCTCACTGTTCCTGGAACTGCAATTAGGAACATCCATCTGTGACCCCACTGCAGTATGTCTAACATGCTCCTGGGACCAAACAACTTGTAAGAGTCATTACTGCAAACTCAGTATGTATTACTAATGTCAAAATCATCACTTCATGATGCAGGTATGTGCTTTAGATCTAATATCACCTACAAACAATGGCAGAATAAAGCATTTAGTCAGAGTGTTTGCATAGCTTCCTATAAAGTCTCATAATTTGTAAAAATAAGTGTCAAGCATGCTTGACAGATAATAAAGACTTTATTGTGTAAGCTATAGCTAATTTTCTCCTGCGATATGTTCACACAATTCCATCTAATTTAATCAGAATTTGCAGTAATATATGATCGTGGTGTATACATCAGCAACTGTGTATCAGGTGTTGTGGTGCACTCTCCTTTCTAGTGCTATTTCTCACTGTCCCTTCAGTCTGACTTTTATTAATAATTAGCACAATAATGAAAATCAGTCATTTCCCTTTCTCATTGCCTTCTTTGGGAAATGGATAAGGGGTACAGGAAAGTGGAAAAGAGACTTCAACTATTGTATTCTTACCTCATTTTACGTCAAGTGTCTATAAGGATTCAGGAGGCACAAAGCTGTGATTGCAGTGAAGGATGTGAAGCCAGACTACTTGAGATTACATAACTCTTTTGTCTTTTCCTTTAGATGATACATAGAAGAGTTTCAGAGATTCCCTGAAGAAGTAGCTTAGTATTATGTCCTTCAGAAAAACATGGTTTTGTTGGTATCTCTTATTCCTACGGTAGATTTTACTTGTGTGAGAAATGGCCTTAACATCAGCTAAGACTGATGACATGGACAAGAATGGCACATATAAGCAAATGTATAGGATAGTATTACTGTTTATCCAAAGTCTAAAAGTCAATTACAGGGCCAATACAGTCTTCGTAAGACCAAAAGTATTTCTATCTTTTTATTTCTTATCCTCCTTAAAAAAATAATGGGAGTGTCAGATATTTTTCATCATTCTTCTGTATCTCTTTTATAATAATTTATTTTTCCATGTGTACCCATCAATTTTAACTTTTTCTGTGCAGGGAGCACTTTGCATTTACAAAAGATAAGTGACTGAGTGCAAATTCACTGCTTTCAGCTCTGGTGCACAGATTGGAGAAAGTGTAGTGTAAATAAATGAGTGCATATTAGTTCACACTTCTCTGAATTTCCATCTTTTCACATATGCTAGAAAGCACAGCTGGACATAAACATTCATAATCACTCGTAGTGCCATTTTTCTATTTTGTGTCAATTTTGACAATTGACTGCAAGGTACCATGCTTTGTTAATTGAAGGATTGTCTCTGATATTAGATGCATCTGGATGCAAGTCTGTAGAGAGCTAGAGAATGAGTTTGCATCCTCTGGCAGAGCTCTAATAACTGGCTATTTATTGTGAAGATCATACCTGATAAAAAATATGTATAATAGTCTTCAGTGAGACCTCTGATTTTTTTTACTAACATGGATGCTCTGTAAAGAACTTGGTTATGTGTGACATGCACACTAAAAAGCCCCTAAATAACTCGTTTCACTTTAACCTTTTCTTTCCTTCCCACTCACTGAGGCATCTTTTTAGAACCCTTAAGTCTTGTTTGCAGCTGAGAAGTCTCATAGTTATCATTCATTTCCTTAATCCTCGTCTTCCTTAAAGTGCTTATTTGTTACAGAAGGGTTGGACCATCACCGTGATATGGCACATAATGTCACCGGAAAAAGGCCCTGGGTATTCTTAAAGGACCTTTTCTCTTTTGATGTCTAACATGCACTGTCTTAACATAGCCCTAAGAAAGGCTCCTAAAACTTCAGGGACCTCCAGCCAAAAGTTAATGGCAGTTCTCAACTTCAGTTCCCTTGTGTAGCACAAGCACCTCATCTGTACCCCAGGCCATGGAGGCAGAATGAGAGGCTTTCTTCTCTTTTGAGGAGATGGAGCAGACATGACTTGATGAGAAAACTGATAAATTCCACAGCATTTTTGTTTCAGTAGAAGAGGACCTAAGAGTACTGGGGACCTCCATGAATGAGGAGTATCTTTAGGAGAAGAGCTGAGGGGGCTTGGGGTTGGTTCTGAGGTGGGAAGTCTGTCCGTGAGGCTTCAGTAGCCAGTTCAGGTCATAAAATCAGGGAACAGTAGCCTAGCCTATGAAGCTACCAGCTGGCATAGGTCCCTTGGTCACACAGGAAAAAATCTCTGCCTATAACTTCAGGTTTAGCATATGGAGATGAGCCTTTTTTAATCCATCCTGTGTGTGGGTTCAACTTCTTAAAAATAGTTGCTGCATCTGCACACTTTGAGTCTCTGTTCATTTGAAGTAGGAGAGATGCTGAGCAGGTTTACAGCATAGTGTCTTGAAGAAATGCCTCCCCATTGCCTTTAATTCTCCTGGGGACACCTTTTGCACCAGCCAAAAAGGGGTTCTGCTTATGAGCCAATATTCATTTGAATACATAAGCACTGTCTAAAGCAAGTGTGAAAATGTTACCAAGAATTAACAGCACATTGAATAGAGCTTTCAATTATTCATTGAGAGCCTACTTATATTCCTCTTTGGCATTATACTTAGAAGTGTAACGATGCATTTTCTACAGATTTTATGGATTAGAAAATCATAGGATTAGCCACTCCATAAATTAATCCTGATGTATGTTAAGTAACTCATCTAAAAATGGATGCTTCCCATATCGGAAATGAATAATTAATTTTGTTTTCCTGGTTAAAAAAAAAAATCCCTCAGGTGCTTTTCTGTTTTCTGCTGAAGCTGAAATTTTTTAGTCCCTCTGACAATGTCTTACACCCTCCAATATGTCTTGTTTCTATGGAGACACCAATGAGCTGCAGCTTGCATTCTTCTGCATATCACAATACAAGGTTGCTTCAGAATTTTCCTAGTGTTTCACTGTCTTCTCTTTTAATTAGAAATTAATCAATAGGCTCAGTACTCGTCTCATGCACTCATATATACATGCACAGGCACATATGATCCCTGTGACTGTGAGCCAGCCTATAAACACAAGGTATGCTTTCAAAGTTTTAATTTAGAGAACAGCACATTTTATATTGAGGCTTATAAGACCAGAATTCTGAGCTGTATTGGATGGCAGTGTGGGAAGACAGATATCTTGTATGCAGTAGATGAGATGGAAGATATTTATACCTCATGCTTTTTAAAAATAGGAAGTGTGGCGTTCTGGAATGGACATAAAATATGTTTTTTGGTTCTTGTAATTCTATTAATATTATCTGATATTAATGAATTCCATTATTGTTATCATCTTATATTTTTTGTTTGGCCCCCTTCATAATTTTTATGTGAAATTTCACCCCTTATCCCTCCTACCCTGTATGATCAGTTTTTGCAGGATGGTTCTGTAGATCTGATTCTCTGAGCCATATTGTTCCTCTGCTGTGAGCACAAGGATTCCTCTTCAGGGCAGCAGGAAATAAACACTTGTGCGGCAGAACATGTGCTAGCAAACAGCCAAAGAAAGAAGCAATGTAAATTATTTTGTTTATTAATTAAAAATGTACTGTGAGGTAAACAGTATTTTTAATTATCAAGAACCAGTGAGACTGAAATGATGCCAGAAGTTGTGTGCTGTTGTTAGTGAGCCCTTCAAAGTCAATAATATTCTTCCTGCAAGTATTTTCCCCTGGTTAAATTGAATAGGTAAAATGGAACCAGGCTGGTCCTGGTGCCTTGAGTTTTTTATTTTTTATTATTAGCTCATACTATGCTGAAATAAATTTCCAGTAACAATTCAAAATAGCATTTGCAGGGGCCTCATAACAGATAAATGTTTATGTAAACCACCTGGTGATGGCAACAGATTACATCTGATGCTCAGTTCGTGTGCTAAGATGTATCCTGAGCAACTTTTTTTCTCATTTTTCTTTGTACTACTCAGCAGACTGTATCCTCCTGCTGTCTTGTACGTTCGTTGTGATCTCCTCTAGATAAAGAGTTGGGGTTTTTTTCCATTTTTTTAAAAGACTTCTGAAGTTAATAGTAGTCATTAATTGTACTTAACTAATAATCCAATGAAAAATAAAGGGTTTTGATGATATACTTCTGACTAATATTTATTGCCAATATGTTTGTATTTATGCTAATACATGCATATATACAGATATATGTATATTTGCCTTTCATCACCATTTTTGTTCTCAAACTGAAAAGGTAAAAAAATACAATAAAGCCTTTTGTAGACATGATTTCAGAAAGAATGCTTTGTTTGAAGTCTGTGAACATTTATTGCACTCTCTATTTATTTCAACTGTTCCGTATTTTTGTTAACAGACAGAAAGTAAGGTTTAATCTCTAAAAGGGCCAAAGCATTACTGCTTTCTCAAAGATAATAATTGCAGCTATGCAAGCTAGCACATAACAGTTAAATATATCCTTGCTTTTGACAGAAGCTAGTGGAGTTGGAACAGGGATGAACATAGCTTATTAAATATAGCTCTCATGAAGACTGCTCTATAATTACTGTGACTTTTCTTTGTATCATTATGATCATAGGCTGATGAAAACAATGAATCGTGTGCTTTGAAAAGGCCAAGAACTATTCAGCCAAATAAAAAGATTGTACCTAGAGTAACAGCCCTGTTAGTTTTCTTTGAGTAGTCTATGTAAATAATATACCATAAAGGTTAAATAACTTTCACCAAAGCTCCTTCTTCCACTGATAAAAGTAAAAAACTTAGAGGAGAATGCGCCAAGGAGAATCAAGAATGCTTCATTCCATGAAATCAAATACATATCCATGAGCAAATCTTTTGATAGCCTTTTTAATTGAGACTGTTTTTTCTGTATAAAAAGATATGCTGAAATTTTTGAATGTCCAGAAGTGTTTTCTGACATGAAAACTTCAGAATGAAATGACCTATATACTCAAAATACTATGAGTATAAAAATGCCTGATTGTCCTTTTCTATCAGCTCTGTCACTTCTCAGATTCAAAATAGTTCTGGGGACCTGAATGAAAATATTTTCCATCTTTTCTGAGCCATGAGATATTTCCATGCTTTTTGGCCCCAAAAGAAGAACAAATTTCAAGGGTATGTTCGTTTGGTCTAGATTATATCCACGTTTCCCAGGTCTATGTTGATATGACTGTGGAGGCAGCAGACACTGATGTAGTTGCTGTATGTCAGGAGCAGTGAACTCAAGCTTTTCAACAAAGACCTTGGTCAGTGCCAGAATCTGTTTTCTTCAAGAGTGCCCTTGCTTGTGAAGCTTTCCCCCATATGTACTTACTGAAAACTAATTTTTAACAGGCCAGAACTCTGACACTTCAAAATTCAGCAACTCGTATTTTCTTATTTTTAGATTTCATGAGGCGGTTGAGATTCATCAAAACTGAGCAGTATTTAGTCCAGACTTTCAGTACGAAGAAAACGTGAATCAGTAATTTCAAAGACAAAGTTAGGGGTTAAGAATGGTTGGTATTCTCTGTCATGCTTACAGAGCTGGAAGGAAGATAGGGCCACCATGTCTGAGATCAGGGATGGGTACGCTGCCTTTTCAAGAAACCACTTGACAGCTCCTTCTGTGAACCAAGCCAGCTTTGTATTAAAGGCATAAGGTTTGTTGCCTTGACTACGTGTACTGGAAGATGTATCTGAAGGCTCATATTCCTGATGGTTGTTATTTACCTTCCCACTTCTAGCCTAATTTATTCTCAGTTAGTGTGTTTGCAGGTCACCAGTAACTATGCAGGTAAAACAGGTCTTTTCCTTCTCTGTTTATGTTTTTTGATGTTTAACAGACATCTCTCATGCTTCCCTTAGTTATGCTGGAAATGTGTTTAGAATTGTTTGTGTTTGTGGTGCATTCATACGTATTTTCATTGTGTGTGTCTATTTATGTAAATAATATTATCTTCTATTTAATATTATTTGTTTGTTATCACATACCCTTCTGCACAGCCTTAAAGCAACCTAATTGTTTTATCAATTGCATGAAGTTAATTCAAGGAATTCAAATCTGTAAGGGTAAACTGTGGTATGAAATAGTGAGTATGAAGAGGTAAATGGAAAGGAGAACTGTAGTAAGTAGCTCAAAATCCATTCTGAAGCAAATACAGACTTTCCAGTAGGTTTAGTTTAGACAAAAGCAAATACATAAGCAGTCAGATTTCCTATGCTAAGGTTTCGCAAATGGCTTTCTGGTAATGCCACAATTAAACATCAGTCACTTGAAAAATAATAACTTAGTGAAACCAATTAAAAGGAATGATTTTGACAAATGGGCTTTTAGACCTTGCTGCAGAAACCCTGGCTGATGACACATTCCAGTTGTCCGATGTGCTGCTATAATGATTGGACTCTGTTTCAGCCTTATTTAACAGTTTCATTAATAGTATTAAAGAAAGCAAGTGAACAGCATGTTAATGAAGTCAGCAGATGATGTAAACAGCAGGAAACAGAAAATAAACGATACTTAGGGGTTAGAAACATGAGCAGGAGGAGTTATCAATGCATTATATTCTGATTGAGAAAAATGAGAAGCTAATGCATCTGCGATAAACTAGTTCAGAACTGATTTTGTATGCCTAATACATATTAATTAAATACACAGAAATATACACATTTGATTATACTAAAACATTTTATTTTCTGGTTGTGAAAGGTCCGGTTTGTAGTCAGTATAATATCTAAAAGGGAAATACTGTCTTTGAAAAAACATGCAGATAGATTGTGTAAAAAAGTAGACATGTAATTCCTGATTTCACACAAATAAGGGGATTGTAGGAGCAATTTGCTTTTGCTCAAGCAGGAGTAATGTAAGAGGAAAGACTGAATTCTAATGAAAGAACAAAAAAGGAATGTAGAGGAAGACTACTGTTATCCATATATCTGAAATGTGTAAGCATTTTGAAAAGATATTACTTATTTAACATTGCCACAAATTTGATATCGGGAAAATGTTCTTTATTCGATGAAAGCAACCTCTAGCCATGCTAAATCAAGATTAAAAAAATACATACATACAGGCTGTAAATCACAATTTAGTATCAATTAATGGAAACCTAAAACAGGCCATGGGCTTCCCCTCACTTGCATATAGAAATGCCAAGTCTCTCCAACACCCCTTGCTGTGAATACATATTGCAGAGTTCCTAAAGATTACATCTAACCTATACTTTCCCCCCACCCTTCCCCAACAATATCCAAATTATAGGAGAGGAGACTTCCCAAGTGTTCCATTCAGCAAGCCCAATCCCACACAAGCTCTAAAATATTTCCCCTTCCCTGGTGTGGTGACATGCACGCTGCAGGCAGACTGACAACTACCTCCTCCAGTTGGAACATATAATCATCAAGACCCTTCTGAGCTCATTTAAAATGTGACTAACTTAAGCCTCAGCTCATACATTGTCAAATCCCACTTGGTGAGTCTTGTTCCTGTTCCAGCTGGAGATGGGCCCACGCTGGAATTTGGGAATCTAGTTTTCACATTCCAAAATTGAACAAAGAGACTCGGACTCATTTCTAGTTTCCTAAACTGCAGTCATGTCTGTAAGTAAAATGCTGAAACATTAGTTGTCTGGGAAAAATAAATGAGTGATAATTTTAAGAGATATGCTGTGGCTACTCTGTGCAGTAGCTTCCAGCTTTTTGGTGCTGTTCCCAGAAATGCTTCAACCATGGTGAGGAGCTGAATTCTCTAATTAAAAAAAAAAATTGTATCAAATATTTTTCAGCTTTACACTCTCAAATTAAAGCTTAAAAACCTCCAAGGAAGGAAAGGAGGCCAGATTGGAGGGGGAGGAGGTGAGAGGAAGGAAACGGGTGGAGAAAACCACTATATTCCCAAGATGCAAGGAAAGTTGAAAAGTAGAAGAAAAAATATATTAAATCAGTGTAAACTAAGAGGTAAGTTTAAGGCATTTTTTTACATTGAATGTATGTTTTGTTGGGGTATTTTTAGTATTAAAATTCTGTATACTTTACAAACATTTGAGAACATTTAAGTGAGGTAATTGCTTTTTTTTTCAATTTCTTCTGCTATAAACTTGATCTATATTTTTATTAAGCCTATTAAAGGATGTGTTGTGCTGGGATTTTGCTACTTTTCTGCTGTTGCTGGGTAAAACTGTCTATTACCTTACCAATGACCTACATGAAGTGAAACAACATCCCATGGCAGCAGACAGGTTGTTTTGTTGTAGAGTGCAGCTGCAAAAGTTAATTGTTTATGGAGATTTAATGGGCATTGTGCTCCTACTTACCTACCTCACTGCAATTCAGTAGTGTGTTAGTGTAGCTCAGGAAAAGAGCCCCTGAAGTAATGGATTTTGGTATAGTTAGGAAGATAGTTGACCTGTGTTCTTAACTTGAGGTCAGAGCAGTGTCTTACATTGTTTATTAGTGTTGTTGCTGTTATTGCTATTTGGTGTGCTGCCTGTGCAGGGCTTGTATACGTTAAGGTTTGATCAGAGACCACATGCCAGCTGCTGAATAGTAAAGCTTGGTGCACTTAAAAGCTCATTTATTACTGGGATGTTTGTTGCTATACTGCCAAGAGCCTGCCAGAGAATAAAAATATTGGTGATTAATATGACTGTGCTTGTATTGCTGCACCAAAGACTTTGCACAGTTAAGTTTAGAAAGGAAGGAAGCGGAAATGTGGAAAAAGTAGAGGCAGGTGTAAGGAAGAGCTGCATAGCTGTACCAGCTGGCAGAGCAGGGAGGCAGAGATGTTCCTGTAGCCCTCGGCACTTACTGCATATATAGACCAAGTTGCTTGCAGCATTTTTATTTGAGAAGGTTGGGAACAGTTTAGGGCAAGTGCAAGACAGCTGCTGAAATGGGAGAGGTTAAAGGTCTCGGTAGCTGATAGTGGAAAACAATACAGGAGATGGGGTTTGTAGGGCATGCTGCCACCTTCCTGTCTGATCCATATCCAGCTTCTGTTGTGTTTGGTCCTCTCAGGCTGGAGGTCATACTGTGTTTAAAAGCTTCTGATGTCTCAGTTGTTCATGATTTTATCCAGTCTTGTTTTTTAACATGTTTACACTACTGATTTCAAAAACATTATGAAAATAAGTTATATAAATTAATTAAATTGTCTTTGGTTTAAGCCTCGTGTTTGAGTATTTTATGGATTGCCTCAAGTGTTTCAGCTGTGAAAAGTGAATGCTTATCATTGCCACCTTAAGCTGTCTACTTATTAACTGAAAAGTTGTGGTCTGCTTAAGTTCTTCTCTTCTTCAAATGTCTGGCTATCCTTGTTCCTCTCTGTACATTTCCTAGCTATGTTGTACATCTTCAGTGATTCAGGTGAAAATGTTAGTGATTTGCTGCCTTCTGAAGACGTGTATGTCTAATGACTATCCTTCTTGCTTGTGCTCACCACTTAGCCTTTCTTAACTTTTCTAAATATTTTTTAAAGTTGAACTGAATGCCTAAATATTTCTACAGATAGCAGTTACATAAATATATGCATGGCAGCTGTGCACTTCAAGATGAATATATTATGGATGAAGAGCTTGAATGCCACAGTATTTGTACTATTTTTATTCAAGACACATCCTGAGAATTTAGCATCAAATGGCCTAATTCTGCTCTGAATTTAAAGCCCGTGAATTAAACCAAAAACTCCTACCAGACTTCATAGGATGAGACTCTGCTCTGCCTATTAGAGAAAAGAGCTTGACATCCCTTTCAGAATTGTTCTGAATTGTGCGTGAAGCTAGATATGAAAAAGGGCAATCTTTTATAGGAAAGGAAACTTGGGAAAGAAGAAACCCCTCTTGTTTAGTGGATGCAATGGCGAGATTGAGGAAAACAAGAAGATGGAGATGCCAACAAGAGCTGTGAGGGATAGGCAGGGAGAGCTGGCTGGCAGCTGAAGAGCCAGGGGAATGAAAACACAGCCTGGCAGGCAGGCAGCCAGCAGCTGCTGTTGCAGACCCCTGAAGGTGGCAGGGGTGCTACTATATTAGTCAGATACTCTGATATCAGTATGTCTTCAAACATCCAAAAGGCCTTGGACACCTATGAGGGTGAATGGGAATTTGGCATCTCAAGGCACCTGTGCAATTTTCAGCCTTGAGGTGTCTCAACAGAAATAAAAGGTGAGATAGAAATTATGCTTTAGAACAGACTGGACAGCTGATGACTCTAGCAGTCTTTATTTTGTTCTGTATAGATTAATCTGTATAGATTAATGGAAAGCATTTTCCTCAGACATTTGGAAATAATGACTTATATTTTAAACAAATTCTTAAATAAATAATTAATATGGCTATTTAATCATAACTCCATCACCAGACAAAATATTATCCAACCAAGGAATTAATCATAATTATATTCTTCCCAGTACTTGGCATGTGTTCTTGTTCTTTCTCATCTGTGGATGCTTTGAACAGTAAGAGAACCCTTTTAAGCTGATACAGTTTAGTTTAGTATGAGACTAGAAGGAAAATAAATGTTTAAAATAGATTCTACATAGAAAAAGAAAAAATAGCATTTGGGCATTTTCTCAAAGTCAGATGCCTTTGGTCATTGCTAATGCAACAGAAGAGAAGTAGAGGAACAATCCAGATTGCTAAAAACACCACATATAAAAATTAGCCATTCACTTAGAAACTAGCAGCAATCCATAGGAATTGATGTGTTGGCATTAGTACATCATTTACCAGATGTGTTCCATCAGTTTCACTTCACAACAGATGTAAGACATTGACTATCATGAAGAAATTCAGGCTGGCATTAATAAAGCTATGCATGACAGCACTTCAGGAGAAAAAGCTGCCTTTGATACTGCTTATTTGAGGATTTATTCAAGTGTGCAAACAGGTTGAATCTAGCCAGCTAATAGCAAGATGGAGTAATAAACAACAAAGGCAGTCTATTATGTGCTACCATGAGCTCTGCTGTATTCTCAGATTGTCCTTTCTAGACAGGGAATACCTGTCTGACTTAAATGGGAAAGGTCTTGGTAATGCCTCAACAACTCATTCACTGCAGTATTCATCCATCTGCAGCTGGATCAGATTGGATGGCAACAAAATGGTGTCAGCAATTTAAGGACTCTGAGTTTTGCCAACAGTTGTGCTGGTAACTGGAAATACTAAAGGCTTTATCATTGCACAATACCTGTTTTGGCCAAATGCTGTACTTTTCCCTTCTTTCAGGTTGTGCCCCAGCAGAGTGTTCCTTGCATTAAGCATCCCTTGATGCCTCATTTTTGCTCTTTCTGCACAGTGTGTATTCCTCCATTGTCCCTAGGTTTAGAAAATAGATGAATATGCATGAGAGTGGGGAAAAGAACTGAAGGCAAACTCTTTTCCTCTCAGTAAGTGATCTGAGCTGGCAGAGGACAGCCCCAGTAGTTGCTCCCCATGTCTGCCATGCAGAAGGCACAGTAAATCACACTTCACTAAAGCAGAAATGTTTAAATGCTGAGTAAATTGGAGAAAGAAAGGCATAGTTTTTTACTGTGTTCCTACATCTGAGGTGCTTCATGCAAAACACCAAACAAAGGAAAAAAGACCAACCAGAAAGGTCTTCTTTCTTCCACAATTATTTATATCCCTCTAGGGAATGCCTGCCTCTCCTGAGGTGGCCCTTCTTCTCTCCCCGGTAGTACCTTTTTCATCAAGGACACTCTGCATGTAGTCACAGCAACTGTTAGAAATGCACAAAGTTCCAGTGTGAACGTCATCCTCTTACTTTTCATCATTGCTATCAACACAGACAAAAAGAGAATGAGAATCATTTAGGTTGGAAATGACCCTTAAGTTCCTTGAGGCCAACCATTGACCTAACACAGCCAAGTCTACTGTAAACCATGTCCCTAAGTGCCACATGTATGTGTGAATAAAATCAGGTACCTGTAATACATTCATTTTCATTTCCAGATATGTTATTTAAATATTGCTGTATAACAAAGTATATTAGAAGAGTCCAATCCTGACTAGATTTTTCTTCTCATTCTTGAGCATTCAAATGTGTTCTTTTGCATTGTTCAAAATAAATCTCATGGGTGGTTTCCTGTCTGGCAATTCTTGGGCCTTTTGGGTTCCACTATTGGGACTTCTTTGCTTCCTGGTTATAGGACCTTTTCCTTGAAATAATTTTAAATAGAGGGGAAAGCAAAAAATACTTAAAACAGTTTATTACATCTTAAATTTTTATTAATAATTTTTAAATTTTACAGAATAATTGTTTCTGAAGTCAAGGAAGAAGCTGTTTTAGCACAAAATTTGAGACAAGTTTTGCCAAATTTCTCAGCAAATGAAATGATAAGTGTTTTAAATAAGAACTCTCATATATCCAAGAGTATTTATGCATTTAGATAGCCAGTGACTTCCAGAGTTTAGGAAAAGTATAGTTATTTTATGTATTTTGGACAGTCTAACTCACCTATCAATATTAATAATTAATGACAAACATATATCCTGACTTTTATGGCCATTCAAGATTTAAGGAAAGCTCTTCCCTTTTTAGGGAGTTTTCCTCACATCTGGTGCTCTCGTGAGCTCTTGTGAGCTGTACATGGTCAGGAAAGTGATTGGCTGTAAACTGAACTAATGGGCAAGGGAGGGATGGATCTGAAAGAAGCCCTGCTTCTTATTTCTCTTACAACACAGGTGATCAGGTGTGGTGAAGGAATCTGCTCTTGGCTTGAATCAGTGAAGCAGTACTGGTTGCCTGGAATTACGAAGGAGTTGACTTTTGGGATAGTTTCCTTCCTCTTCAGTGTGTCTAGTCATTCTCAGGTAGGCTAGACAAAACCACAAACTGCACCTGCAGAGGTAAACTGTGTAGTACAGCATCAGAAAAATATTCTGATGGAAAAACATCTTGTTCACCATTAGTTTAGCATTCTATAAATGGAATAATAAATCAGTACTGAAACACCTTTCTGACCATGCAGTGGCCACAGAACTCTATGTACCAAACTGGGCTGTTTGAAAAACTGGCCATTTACCTCACTCCAGGTGACATTCAGTAAGCGAAGGATCAGCCAAGAGAAGAGAGAGACTGAATCTTCAATTAATAACCATCTTAAAAAGCAAATAGGCACTGGATATCAGATTGCTATATTATTACTATATTTATTTAAAGAGATTGCCTAAATGGGATTTTTTTTCACGCCAACATTTGCCCTGGGAATGCAATGGTAACACCAGCTTTGGCCTAGAGTAAAGTGTAAGATTATCAGGCAGGAAATACTGTACTGACCTCCAGTGTCAAAGGTGTCTTTGAGCTCCTAGCTGCTCAGTTCTCCTCTGGGAATGCAGTCATGATCTGAGCTTTTTTCTGAAAGTGCGTGTTCAGCAGATGCCTTAAGGTGGAATTATTTCATGGAATAACAGAAATAGCTGAGTTTGGAAGACATCCCTGGAGATTTTCCAGTCACAGCCCTACACTTGAAAGCTGGTTGCCATGACATTGTCCATGTCAGTTGGTTTTTGTGTGTCACCAAGAATGGGGATTGGACAAAATCATCTCTGGGGAATTAATCCAATGTTTTACCAATTGCACAGTGAAAAAAGTTGTTTCTAAATTTTAAGTGGAATTTCCTCTATTTCAATTTGTGCCCATTGTCTCTTATCCTCTCAGTTGATATTCTGAGAAGAGGATAACAGAGGGACAGTTATTAATTTGTAAACTGCAGAACACTGTATTGTTTACAAAACAAAGGAACAGCTAAGAAATAATATTATAACTTTTGTTGTTACTCTGTTCTTTAAATCTGGATCAATACTGTCTTAAAAAACATTCACACCAGACTGGAATTAATAGAAATTAGGTAGGAGGAAAAATCTGAACTTGATGTTTTGCTTGTCTCTCTGTGCCTTTGAAAAGAGAGGTCACATTCTTCCCTCGCAAAGTGCTCTCTGAACAGGTTCAGTGGGTCCAGGATACTCAGTAGAGTTCAATGCCATTCTAAACCAACTAACTAACAAGACTGAAATTAAGTAATGGTAATTTTGTACTTCAGCAGTGTTCCTCCTTTATTTCAGAATAATTTAGAAGTGAGATAGTCGCAGCAGCTTTGTTGGAAATTGACAATATCACCATTCTTTAATCAGCAATACATCTTGCTGCAAGGGGGTGGAGTGCCCACTTTCTCTTGGAAGTACCTATGGATGTGTGTATATCTATGAATATCTAAGGCAAAAGCCTTCAGGTGTGGCTCGTGACCCAGGAAGTTTTCCCCATCATGATCCAGGATGATAACTAGAGAAACTCATTAAGGCAGCCAGAGAACATAATTTACACAATTTTAACATCTATAAATGAGTGAAGGCTTTGACTGTCCTCTGGTGCCCACTTGTAATATGTTTTACTGTGGAAATCTATTCAGAATCAACTTTTATCATGACAATAATCTCTTTCTTCACCATCTATTACAAAAAACAGCCAACAGGTTTTGTTACTGTAATTCACAGGCTTGTGTCATTCTACAGGGCTATATATAGTTCAAAGTATAAATATCCAGCATGATTTCTTTTATTTCTGTGAGCATTTTAGAGGTTGCCAATGTTTTGTTTGGAGTAGTGCTGAATATTAATTCACATATGTGTATGGCTTTCAGCCATTATATTATCATCCAGGGAACTGTGAGTATGAAACTGTATGAGTGGGTTTGATTGCTGTCTTTAAACTACTTTATTCAGCAGATAATTTATTATTATTATTATTTGAATAAGAATTTAAGATAATCCTATTTACACAATGGGGTGAAGATAGAGATTAGCCAATATTTATTGTAGGTAACTTTCAGAGTTTTGCTTGAAGTGCAGAGGTGATAGCTGCGTTTACTGCCTCTGAGAGAGATTTACCTCTGTCTTTCTCCAATGTCTGTAGAGACAGGGAATATTTTCAGCTTCCATTTTATGGAAATATTCAAATTTAGGTGTAAAGAACTGAAACTCTCTAAGAGATTAATATTCTTGATAACTGCAATAACCAAAATACTCATGGCACTCTACAAAACTTTCTGAAAGGAGAGGTAAGGTGTGAGTTAATTAAAAAGAAACAAAAAAGAAGAAAAAAAATCCATTGAATGTTAATTCTCTCCTAATCTCAGATATAAGGAAAATGAGTGTTTTTCTCTGACAGCAATTTAGAGTGGCAAAGATATATAAGGCTATTATTGTACAGAAATCTCTGGAAACTAGAACAGTTTAAGATTTAAAGTTGAGGCTCTCTCTTACATGACAAATATTGTTTTAGTTTGATTTTTAGGGACATGAGTACATTTTTATGTTGAATTTATCTCTTTGACTTCACTGCACAAGTTATGTTTCATAGTTGCGTTCATCCTGTTTTCCTGACACTGTGACATCCTGTTTTTCTGTCACTGTGCTACTGCCAGTGATTATAATAGAAGTTCTTTTCATGTATGTCTTGTCTGACTGATTAATTACTTGGATAATATAAATGAGATCACAAGGAAGTTTTTGATATTTTGTGTGTTTATCTTTGCAGGTGTGCATGTATTAATGTCAGATGTATTCTGACTCATTCACAAACATTCTGAAAAGCTTGTTTCCTGATTAAATCAGGAATGGCAGCAAAATGAATTTTGAGCTGTTTTACAAAGCCAAGCACCTAAAATGATTGAATTAGATCAAATTATCAGAAATAAATTCTGTGAATACATCTAGTAAAATATAACTTTGAATATAATGTTTTCGTATGAGAACACATTTGTTTTGAGTCTGTCATATGGAATCACTGAGCAACAGTTTATGATGGCTGTGTCCTATCAGATATTGCATGCCAATATGGAAGTACTGACTCCAGCTGGGATTGCAATTAAGTACTTAAGGCCTGGAGTTTAAATGTTCTTGGGTCTAAGTAAATGCTAAACTTCATGCTGAAGACGCAAGGGCAGGATGGCAAAGAATTCCATATCATAACAAGGTTCATTTCTCTAGACTATAATTTCTCCTGTTCATACTTGGGGTAACTTGCATCTTACTGACACTTCTGAACTTTACCAAAGTAGGTGAGGTGAGTAGTTAAGATGATAGACTAACAAACAAAAACGTATTGTCCTGTCGTTTTTCTGGGGAGTATCTTTATATGACCTTTTAGTTATGGTTGCCAGCACCAGACAGTGTGTTTTAAGTTGTTATACAGTATGTTTGAGGTCTGTAATAGAAAAAGTTTTGCTTCTCCACACCCTCAGTAGCTTTCATTTTTTCCTAAACTGCAAAGCTAATTTTCTTCAGGTGGACATTTTCCATTGGCTCCTTTATAAATGGACTTTTTAAGATAAAAAAGTTCCATGGAAACAAAACAAAAAAAAGCTCATTCTAGCCATGAAAAAATAGGAGTTATCTGTAAGAGTGGGAAGCTTGAATATGGAGGAGGTTTTCCAATGCTTTTTAGCAAATTTTGTGAAAAGCAGATGCTTCAAATGCTTCAAAAACAGTCATATGGCAGAAACTTGAAAGAACAGTGAAAGCTGTCAAAGGTATCAAGACTGTATGAAGTATACTTAGAACCATAAGACGAAGAGTTCATTCTTTTCATGCTCTACCTGCTGTTCAGGTATGTCCTTTCTGGTCTGCTCTTTAGAATTTTTATACTATATTGGTGCAAAAACCGAAGTAGAAGACCCCTGGAATATAATGGTTAGTAAATGACTTTTAATCTGAAGATTTGTCGTGTGTCATTGCAACCTTATCAGCATTTAACTACAGTATAACCAGGGCATAGCTTTAAAATAACATCATTGTAAAATATTTTTTAAAACAACCCCAAACAAAGATGATATCTATGACAGTCATAAACCAAGTGTCTCCAAGAGAGATTGCTAGCATGTAGTTAAAGGCTGATTAATTGGATCAGTAGATAAACTAAGCACATAGATTAAATGCTTCCAGATTTCTTGTAAAAATATAGACATATGGAAAATAGGCAAAAGAATTCAGAATAAGGTTTTAAATAAAATCAAACCAAAGATGCATTACTGCATATGCTGTATAAGCATAGATGCTGCTGGGAATACAATTGCTTCATCATCATGGGTTCATTCAGTCAATGGATATTCTAGACAGTAAATCAGTGGAGCCTGTCATTATTGAGAGCTTATTATGAAACAATTTCAGAGGTTAGATTTAAAAACTAGTCATATGAGTTTAAGCAAAGCATAACTATTAGCTTTTCAATATTCATCAAAAGCAGAAAGGCTATATTTTGGTTTTCTAATGTTTATGATTAAATGACATTTTTATTAGTTATCATTCCTAAACAGCAGTGTAATAATTACCAAATGTTGATGACACTTTCTGAATACTGAACTGACCCTGCATGTTTGCATATATTTGCTCTGAAAGAGTGACAGACTCACAGCTTTAGAGGAAGTGTATGCTGAGAATATGAAGATATGAGCCAAGTGATTCTAGATCTTCAGATATTAGGAATACGCGATTTCAAAGGCGATAGATCCGCTCCAAATATCATAATTCATAGCTCAGAGAACGTGCAATGCATCCAATCTGTCTCACTACACTGCAGGAATTGTCACCCTGGTATGTTTTCATAATGCTTTATACAGTTTACTCAAAGGCATTTAAAAACTTTTCTGATTTTCTATAGAGATTATTCTAAAATCAAATAAATCTCAGTTTGAGATAGGGCTACCTAATTATCTTAGCTTCTCCAAAAGGGGGAAAGCAAACAAAAAAATGCAAATAAAAAAATATCAGCAGACAAGTGACCTTTTATTTCCAATTTAAAAAAAATGAAGACAATTTCATTGTTAATACCTCCATATACACTATTTTTCATAGATGAGCTGGCATAAAGTTGAAAAGATTGGTTCCTTTCTATTCATAGTAATGGTCCAGAAAAAGATTCATTTCTTCACTAAAATTTTAGGATATAAATATATACACCCATATTTTTCAATGTAGCAGAATTTCACTGTACTAAATTGCATGGGTTGATGCTTTTGTATTCTCGTATGTCCAGTGTGGTGTCTGTGCTACCAACAGACTTATGTTTGTCTTATAGTCTACAGTTATCAAGATAAAAATTTGTGTCTTCATGGAACTATGCACTTTCCAGTTCTCAAAAATATGTTCTATTCTGTGTAAGGTTTCCTTACAACAACCAATTATCTTTGATGTGTAGCCTTATCAAATGCTTCTTGAAAGATGCATACCATCCACATCACTCTCTTATCTATCACAGCAGCATTATCTTCAAAGAGTTCTATCAACTTAGTTATGCAAGACATTCCTATTATACCGTCATAGTGACTGGCTGTAATGGAATTAAGCTTAACTTAGTGGTCTCTTGCCAGTTGCAACAAAATTGTTTTCAATATGTGTTAAGAATGTTGAGCTCGCTGGTGATTAAAGATTTTACCCTTTCTCATGAGTTATTTGAATAGTGGTAGCCTCAGCTTTTTAAATCTTCAGAAGCCGGTTCTGCCATCACAGAGTATTGACCGTGAAAGCTGAGTAAATGCTTTGCTAATTGGAAAGCATTAGGAAGCAAAGCACATTTATGTACTTAAACAACAGAAGCACAGAGTGAAAACAGAAAATTTCAGAGAGTGAAAGCGAGGAGTCTAAAATTCAGAAAAAAATTTCCAGTGTTAATAATCAGAAAATAACATGAATGCTAAAGAAACTTAACTTTATGATGCTGTAAATATCCCACCTCAAGGTCTCAGAGGCTTGGAGAATTTAATTTTTTTTTCCAAATGGGGGGAGCGGGGGTTTGTTAGTTATAGTCATGATTTTATGCCATAGGAATAATTGCATTTTAATAATTTAATTGCATTTTTCAGTAGATTTTCAACTTAGGGACACATTTCACAATGAAAAGCAATATACAGAAAAAAATGACATATACTAACTATTAATTGTGTATCATCAAGGCTGTTACCAGACTAACAAATATATAATAGTAAATTGTAGAGCATAAGAAAAAATAATACAAAATGTAAAGTGAAAAGAAGCTTAAAGCCACAGTAATGATAGAGATACTCTTTCATACACTTCTGTGAAGGCAGTTTACACCAATACAGGCACTGTAATGCAGAGTGAAAAGGAGTTAATGGTAGTGGTATCTCGTGCAGCTGGGAAATGGAACCAGACTTTTCCATTCATGTTCATCTTGGAGGGAAGAAATAGGCCATGAAAAAAAAGACATATTTTGTTGATAGACACAGTATTAAATGAAGACCTTTTCCCAAACATTCTGAACAATGTGAAAAAAGGCATGTTTGTAGAGATAGAATTTGGTTTTTTTTTTTTAATATGAGAGAAGTTTTCTGGTTCTCCGTGGGAACTGGGTCTATCATGATATGGGTGAGTTTAATCTCAAAGAAAAGTAAGCAAGTCTTTAGAGGGCTGTAGCTCTTGATATGCTATTACATGCTTGAAGCATACAATGAAGCATTGGGAAATAATCCATTGATTATGTGGGACTACACTTAGACACTAGAAGCCTAATTGATAATTTGGTGAAAAGTGGATATTGCTGTCTTGTAGAATTTTCTCAGTCGACAAATAGGCACTCTGTCTCCTAAACTGAGAACAAAATCATTATTAGTAAACAGAATGCTAGGAGCAAAGTATAGATGTTTTTTCCCTTCCCACTTAAATCAATGGGAATTCTGATCTGCTGAAGTACAGTTAGTCTTGTGCACAGAAACAGGGTATACTCAGATTATGTAGGAAGCACAATTAAGGCAAACCTAAATTTGCCACATATCCTCTTTACTTGTTAGTTTAAAATAGGAGATTTATTCTGACATTAAAGCATAGACACTGATTCCAGCTGAAAGGCTCCATAAAATAATGCAACATGACTGTTAGCCTTTTTCTTTGCTAAAGAAGGTATGCATCAGTATCTATAACTAACAAGCAATAGGACAAGAGAAAATTGCCTCAAGTTGCACCACGGGAGGTTTAGATTTTAGGAAAAATTTCTTCACAGAAATTGGGCTGTCCAGTATTGGAACAGGCTGTCCAGGAAAGTGGTTGTGTGAACATCCCTGGAGGTATTTAAAAGATGTCTAGAAGTAGGCCTTGGGGATCACAGTTAGTGACTTAGGCTCCATGGTTTAGTGGTGGACTTGCAGTGTCAGGTTTATGGTTGGACTTAATGATCTTAAAGGTCAATTCCAACATAAATGATTCTGTGATTCTAAGTATTGATTATTTTAGGAGATAAATATTTCCTGTAGAAATCTATCAGGTGTTAAGGAGTGGCATGCCACCTGAGGAATTTTTCTCAGATGGTTTTTTTTCTTGCTTTAAGTTGACCTCATACTGTGTTTGAGAGAAACTGCAAAAAGAAGGGAAAGGAAAGACAATATCTTATGCTTAAAAGTAGACTTCATACAGTCTTACTCAATATTTAAAAAATTTGAGTGTATGCAATCATGAATTCTGTTTGAGTCAGCTATATGCTTTCAGACCCATATCATGTATCCCTCAGACAGTGGAAAACTTGCAACTGGATCAATTATTTTTCTAGAATATATTGAGAAACAGCTTCATAGATTTGTACAGTCCTTAGGGATCTTTTTTTTTTCTATTGAAGAGCCATGCTGTGTAAGCACCTCAGCTGTTATGTTGGTGATGAAATAAAAGCAATTCATTAAGTTTCTTACAAGTTTGGCTTACGTAAAGAAATATATATGTTAATGCATTGTCAAAATACTTTTCTGTGAAATATTTAATTTACTGTAAAAATCCATTTTTTGCTTGTCTTTACAACCTGTAAAATGAATGGAGAAGATTAGTTGATAATAATAGTACATTCAAATCTACCACTGACAGGGAAAAAATTATTCATGTTAGCACATTATGCAGTCTCAGGAGTTATCTTCTGTGTAAATGAATGTCATGCCCCTGGAGGAAGCCAGACTGGCAGGGCTTTTTGCTCAAGTCTTCAGGTTATATGCAACATACAGATCACTTTCCCAACTACCCTTCCTTTTTCCTGCACTGAAACAATGAAAGGCAAATTCCTGTGTCCATGTTGATTTTCTTCTCCTCCATGGATTTTTTCCAGGAGTATCATTATACTTCAGTTGTTGAATTATTGTTCTTTGAAACAGGAGGAAACCTAACCTGATCATTCTCTTGTGAAAGCAGATTCCTTGCTGCTTTATAGTGTTTTGTTTTATTAAAGTTAAGGTGTCGTGTAGCTGGAACTTTCATTGTTCTAACCAGAGAAAGGACTCCAAATACTCACATTTGACCAGCTACTAGGGAAATTCATACTGCACAGATTTGCTTTGTTCTGGGTATGGATTTCCCAATACCTGAAAATTTTCAAAAAGGGAGATTCCAGTTTTCATCTATGTGCATACCATGCATTCAGATTCTGAACTGACAATTATTTTTTAAGGAAACTTTAGGCACTTATTTTAAAATGTTCTTTCCCTAAAACCTTCATAGAGCTCCCTTCTGCATGCCGTGATCATTCACATACACACACAGACAGAGGGATTTTGCTTACCAACTGCATTCGTTTTGGAAACAAAATGAGCCTCCAGCACTTTGCTGGATAGGAACAATAATTATAATGCATTAAAACCATGAAAAACATTTATTTCTGGAATGTAATAAAACATCAGTTTAAAGTATGTAAAAATTGGAGTGGTAAAATAGCCTTCTTCCATATTTTAGTTCAGAAAATTTGTTTGGTTCTTACAGAAGTCCGTGCATTTTTTGCCACAATTTATTAGATATTAAGTTCCGAAATATTGTTTTGTTTAGTAAGTAAAGATAAAAAAAACTTTACCAGAATTTTTTTTTTTAAGAAGGCATGAGTTCATCAAATACATCGAGGAGATTGTAAAACAAAAGGGTACAATACAATGAAAATGTTCATATGGATATTTCTATTTATTACTCACACTTTGGGTAGCCAGTAATACCTGTAGCTGTTGATGAACTGGAAGAGTCCATTTAACTCTTCCAGTAACTATTCTTTAGACATAGATAGGCCAAAATTCTTTGCTATGTAACCAGCTCCATTGCTTTTAACATAGGGAAGCCTTTCAGTTAAAATCCTAATTGTTGCAGTGATTCAGGTCGTTTTGAGTTTCTTCATGAGTGACATAAATAAACAGCTTAAAAAGCAGTCTGCACACTGCTTGTTCAGTCAGAATGCTCCCTTTGCTCCCTTATTTTTTATAGCAAGTATACAATTAAACAAGCTGATCACTCAGCTTGAATTGTTTATCTATAAACTTTGGTTATACTGGCTCTTCTTTCCTGCCTCTTCCGTCTCTTTCCACCTCTATTTCCAGGAGTGCCAATTACTTCTTTTTCATCTTGTTCCAGCTGTGACATCCACCAAGTTCTTCAAGAGCATTATAAAAGTCTGTTTAATTAACATAAATAGTAAGAAAAGCTCAAATGTTTCATTGATTAGATGTTGACTCTGGGGAGAAAAAGAAACTAAAAAAAAACAAGCTAAAGTGAAAACCAATACACTGAAAACGTGATCATTATTTTGAGTGTTGCCTGGGTGGTGACTGGAAATGCCATTGTATGGATGTCATCATAACATGCAGGAAAGGAAATTCCACCTCTGGAATTTCTTTCTTTGCTACAGTAGTGATGAAGAACATACCATTGCATTAGAAACTAGAACAGCTTTTAAGATTACTTTGACAATTCTAGAAATAAGAAAAAGTTAAAAATAGCTTCAAATGCTGATAGATCAATATTCACACCTTTCCTTTCATTTTAAAGGAATTCAATTTACTTGCTAACACCTGTGGTGCTGGAGAACGTTTAAAACCAGATACCATTAGAAATATATATTTTGCATAATTTATTTAAATTATGAAAACATAATAGCAGAAAATGGTACGGTAAGCACAATTAACAGTATTAGATATGTAGAATATTTTTGCTAGCAAGACTTTAGTAAATATGTTGACATGGATTTGCATAGCATTTTAAGTTATGGTGTAAACTACAGTATACTGTGAGGATGCAATTTCAAAAATATTGAATATGCACTTTAGAAGACTCAAAGCAAAAGCAAATCAATATGAAACTGTTCATTTATTATTCTCTCTTGCCTTCAAAGTTCTTTTGGCACTTCTGCTGTTCACACTGTGTCTATTAGTCTTTAAGTTATCCTTATGAGAACAAGGCACACACTGCAGGCACATAACATAATCAGTAGCACTTACCATACAGCACTGTCCATTTTATCTAGAAGACATAACCAGCCTTAACACAGTTCTAGATACCTTTGTATTTGCACTCAAAACATGATTCTCCAGAAGACTTCAGCCAGTGTCTACAGCTCTGTGCCAACATGTGGGGTTGTCATCGGTTGTTTGCAGGGTTCAGACCAGTAAATGGAGCTGATGTGAACTGAACACAAGGGCCTTTGTGAGAATCAGGAACTGGTTATCACCCTGATTATCAGGGTGCTGGTGGTTTTAAATACAAGGTCCTGAGTTTGACACTAAGTGCCATGGTCTGTGTGATACTGGACGTAGTCTCTATAATTTTCTTCTACCTGTAACTGGGACTGAAAAGAACTTAGATAATCCAGTCGCAGGTGCTTGGTATTTGCAAATTAGAAAGCAAGTACCACCTGTAATTTCTAAAGACGCTGTCAAGGATTGTATTATTTTTGAACCTGCAATTCTGCATCAAAGATTTTCAATGAAGAGTTTGAGAATTCAATACCCATCAAAAATAATAACCCTTTAGTAGAATATGATTTAATTTTTTTTTGCTTGGTATGCTTCAAGGATTTGTAATTGTTTTAAATTATGTTATTCATTACTTTGACATATTAACCTGCTAAAGGGGCTTTGTAAAAACTGTACAATGTTAGAATATAGCTTTCTTATAGTAGCAATCAATATCTAAACATCTGCTTCAGGGCTTCGCATTTCTCAGTAACACACTCTTGTATTATACAGAAATACCTAAACTTTTCCATTCAGAAGTTTGCTAAACAAGTGCATCTCTATCTTCTGAAGAACCATATATCCAGCATTCTTTATATATGATGTACCTCATTGGAGCCAATGCTTAGAGAATTTGTAATGAACAAGCAGAATATGTTCTTTAGTTATAAGATTTTGGAGATAGAGTCAAAATCTTAAGGCTGTCTATTGTATTGAAAGCTTATAAATTCAGAGAAAAGAGGGCATTTTGCCTTATGGTTTCTCTGCCTGATAAAATGTGATTTTTTCAAGATTTGAAAATTGAAAGATATGTCGGGGCAAAACCTTTATTGTTGTTGATGAAGTGTGGGTAGATTGGTAGACCACATTCACAACCAGCAGAATCACAAACATTAAATGAAAAATCTGCCATATTTTCTGTCATCTGTTGAAGCAATATTTAGTTTTTAAGGGAAAAAGAAAAGTATAAAAGTAAAAAAAAAAAAGGAAAAATTAGTCACAGGATCTTTCTGCCTCTTTATGATTCTATGACTGTATAGAATACGGGCCTTTCATGGAAGTGAGCTGAGTTCTGCCATGTGGTTGGGGATGTCGTAGTTGCCACCACTGCTCCTGTTGTTGACCAGTAGCACCAAGAGCTGTGAAGAATCTGTCTTTTTGTAGGTGAACAACGTTGAATGCCTCTGTGTTCCTTATTCTAAAAATCCCTGTACAATTAGAGGCAGAGTAAATTCATGTTCATCCCCAGCATAAAACTTTTAAATACCTTTTCAGTTTCTGGAGAAAATCCCAGAAATCTGTAAAAGTTAATTTTCATCAATTTCATTCCCAAATTGCACAGCTATTGTAGAAGAATAAATCATGAATATTTTTGGAAAAAACTCTTCAGAGTTTTGACCTTAAATGAGAAGTTTCTTAATATTAAAGTCAGAAAACTATTGATCCAGCCTAATTTTTTATTTTTTCTACTATGTCAGTTACCAATTCATAGTATTATGCAGTTTGAATGTTTTTAATATTCATTTATACAAACATTCTATTTCATTTTCATAGAGAATCTTTCTTTAGTCAAATAATTTGCTTTTTTAAAGTTTGGACAGGGGGACTTGCCTGCACATCTTCCTTTATAGAATAAGTATAGTTATATCTGCTTTGAAAATTTCAAACCCAGTACTAGGAAATTGCTTTATTTCCCTTTTTTCAAATAAGTAATCTTTAAAACAGTGGACCAAATCTTCTGTTTCCTACAGCACTAATCTGACAGGAAATTTTCTTTACTGAGATCAAGGGAATTTGTCTCTGAAAGGATATTTTTCCTCTCTATTTTCTGTTATCCTTGCCAGTATGTTAGTGTTAAATTGACAGCTTCCAAGAGCATGGAATTGCACATGTGCAGCATTCTTAGATAGTGCTTTTTATTTGCAGGACATTTTACACTGGCAGATAGTGAGAAGAGTTGTCAAATAAGCATCACAAAAATACAATTCACTTGAGGTTTATGGTGATAATCCATGCCATCTAAAGCTGATGAGGTACCTGAACTCTTTGATCATAGCAAAATTCTTTAGAAAATTGATTTTTTTTAAAGTGTATGTTTGGAGATTAATGCTAGCTATGGGAGCTTTTGTTGGGTGCACTTCAAATGGTTTCAGCTTGACTTGGCTCCAGATGAAAAGTGTGAGGGTAAAGGCCAAATACTGCAAATGAAAATTCATATCAAAAAGCTACATCTGAAGCAGTAAAGTACAGTTCTAGCTGTGCAACTTCACAGATTGCTGGCACAGTTACAGGCATCTGTATTTAAAGGTAGCGTGTTATTAGTTACCCCAGCTTGGACTCCAGCTTCAGTGCTTCACAGCTGGTTTACTGCTGACACACTTGCTATGCTTCCTTTGCCTGGACTTTTTGTATCCTCAATATTACTGCACCTCTTTCCTTTTTGAGAATAGCTACATGAATGGAGAATCACAAGGCTGAGTAAATCAAATCCGTAGGAGATACAGTACATACTCAAGTGATCCCTTTATGTTGTACTTGCCAATGGTTCTATTCTATAGTTTGTAAAAGATATTATCTTCCTTGTGGAAAAGTGTACTTTCTATTAAGCTTTCATTGAGAACTGAGAGCTGTGAGAGAGCCCAAAACTGCCGGAGCTTTGAGGCAGTGAGGCCTGAACCTTTTCCTTATAAAGAGCTTTCCAAAGAGGATCCAAATGGCTTTGAAGTTCAAAAAGCCAGATTCTCATAGGCTATGAACTGGAATAATTAATAAAACCAATAGAAAACTCCAAGTGGCCAGATGAAGCAGAATGGAAATACAAAGTTTGTAAATCAGTGACCTTCTTCTCCCTGTAACCTTGCAGGATGATCTTTGCTTTCAGTCATCTCCTCACTGCTGTGCTTATTGGTCCTTGGCAGTGTCCCCTGTTCTGCTCACAGTCCTTTGCTGCTCTTAGCAATCACTCAGGCTCTCTTTGAGCTGCAGGATGCAGGTGTGTCCTTTTTTTCCTCTCCTGGCCTTTCCCTGTCTTTGACATACAGAAACTGAGGCTGCTGCATTTCCCAAAGAAATGTACAGTTTCTACCACCTCCCAGGAGATGACTGTCACTCCTCTTAAAGGAATGAGGACAAATTTCACCATCTGATCAAAGAGAGAGAATCAGTATTTCCTCTCTGCACAAGTACATTGACAGAGATGATGAAGATTCCCCTTTTGTGACATCATACAGTATAAGAAGTCTGTTAGTTGTATATGTGCATAAATAGTGTATGAAGTTCACCATGTATGACTATATTTATCCACGTGGAATCTAATTCATTGATGGATATATTTGTGTATTGATGTTGTTGTTCCAGGCTGCCCGTTTAAAAACAGGCATGTCTAATAAAGGTAGAATAGGTATAAAATGTCTAGAGATGTTTTTTCCAGACTGCTGTAGGTGACATTAGTGTTCCTTTCCATAGGCATAGGTCGGGGCATGTCTCTCTCGTAATTAGTCTTTCAGGCCATTTACCTACTGCCCCTAGTGCCTGTGTGCTGTCCCAAGTAATACTGCTGTCTTTGTTTCTTCTATCTGAATTGCACAATCCATGCATTCAAATCAATAAGCTAAGCTATGTTGCAGAAACATAACAGGATGTTTTGTCTCAGTATACTAATCGAGTCATATATCCACACAGTTGGCCAGCTTTTCCATTTGTGTGACTCAGCAGAACTGTACGGAAATTTATGAACTAAATGAATAATAATAGCTCAGAATTGCCACAATTGTTTAATCAATATAAGTGATTTTTAAATCCTCACTGCTATATTTTATTTTGTCACTTAAAAAAAAAAGGAGCAGACATTCCTGTTTCAGGACAGGAACCAGTTGTCCTAGTGCTTCATAGCCAACTGCTGTTTTGTTGTAAGCCTCATACTGGTTTAGGTAAACCTCTTCTAAAACAGGTTTCTTACTTCTAGCATGATAATTTCAGTTGGAAATCAATCCTTATTTACTGAATTAGACCCAAATCCTTAGGTGCATATGAGTTGTCCCATTAAATCCAATTAAACCATTTTAGGCAGTTCCAAATGCTCATTGTTAATTTGTATGCATGAGCTCAGTCATGGCAATGGCAATGCAGTTCCTCAGGGGCTGAGAGCCTCCTGTTCATGTGGAAGCCAGTGGAAGTGTGAAAGGACTTTCCACATTTGGAGAGTGAGTCTAGAGACATTATCCAGGTGCACACATACATTTAAAAGTTTTACAGCTTCTTGCCCAGCCTTACACTGGATAAGTAATTTAAGGCATTTCCTAGCTGTGCTTTCTACTGTAATTCAGACATGATGAGTCTTTCCAATGTTCTTCACCATTTGGTAATACTTACTGTGGCAACAGTTCTGGCTGTTGCGAATTTTGTCACTGTGGCATTATATTTATATTGTGCAACACATTGTAAACACTTTAACATTATAAAATGCTAAAAATTATTTTTATATTGCCTTTAATTTTCACTACTAAGGCTGGCTATTTACACCTCAAACCTTGTGTTCAGTGGTAGTACATCTTTTAGGTAGTTTCTTTAATATTTTATTAATTATATTACATATTATTATTATTAATATATTAATTATAAACCCTGTGCTTAATCGCTTTGTATTGTAAGTGCTGCAAAATTGAGTCTCAAGATCAGATCTTGAGGTCTTTCTTCCTTAATTATGCTTTGTAATATATGTACAAAGACTTCATAAATGTATATATAAATTTAAATTAGAAATAGTACCCAAACACAAGAAAACCACCTTATCTTTCCAACATGTGCTTCTAACCTGAGTGATTACTTCTGCAGTGTTCATTTCTGTGCTCTCCAACCACCCTATGAATTTCCTACCACCATCTGTTGTGTGTGGCCGAAATTGTGTTGGGAATCTTTTTCCATGGGGCTTGACTTTTCCAAGTCTTTTGTGGAACAGCAGATCTACATTTCCAAGTACTGTAAAATAAATTTGATGCATTGCTCATTTATTTGAAAGAGCAACAAACTAGTATTCTTCAACTGCAAAGATGGGATTTAAACTGATTAGTTCTGAAAATGTGAGTATTCTCTGTAAGAGAGAAAGATACATCAAAATTATTTAATAATTGGGCAGTATGCAGCAGAGATGGCAGATCATTTGCAAGAAGTGAAGTTGAATAAAAAAGTGGCTAGTAAGACTAGATACACTAGTAGAGGGGAAAGCCCACAAACCAAGTCCAGCTTGAATAATAAAATATTTACCAAAAGCTGACAGTGTTTATTTTGGGCATGTTGCACTCGTGGTTACTCTTGAGAAAGGTCTAACACATGTTTCAAAATGTTCAGATGTGCTCCTTGCTGCCCTCTCCATGTGTGAAGAGTATAGGAGCTGTCACTGGAAATCAAGGTTCCGTTTCTTAGTTCCATTCTCAAACAATATAAAATAATCTGGTTTAAGTTATATTCACCCTCATTTTAAAATTTTCATGGTGCCAGGATGGTACAGTGGATGTCAATGGATCTGAAAAATCAGGAATAGACTGAGCCATTCTAAGCAGGAGACTGAATCTGGAAGCACACAAACTAAAATAAAGGTCTTGTTATTTCACTGTCAACAATGGCGAATATTTTCTTTGCTTTCTAGGCCACTGTATATTACCCATCTATGGTGTAAAAATGCACTAGGAGTCCACAAAGTGTCTGCTTTCAACAGAAGTACAAATCAGATTTTAGAGTAAAGTTTTTTCCTGTTATTTTTATTTTTTTTTTAAATTTTGAAGAATGAATTAATGTGACATAAAATGGAAAAAAATAGGGTAAACTTGATATTTTTGAAGCAGCTAAAACACATATAAAGAGAGGAGTCATTTGAGAGCAGTGTCCTCGGGAAAAATCATGCTCATAGGTGTTCCAATAAGAGAGGAAATTTGGCCAGGCGTGAGAGAGATCATAAATAATATAATGTCTCTTTTTTATTTTCCACACAATCTTCTGCTACATTACTTCAATAGCTGTTGTGCAAAAAAACCCGTATTTTCTCAGTTGGTTGTTCATGATCAGCTAAGAGAAGTCTGTGTTACAAGAGAACATAAATATCACAGTCTCATCAAGGCTAAAGGTGCAGACAAGTGTTTTATGATTTCATCTTACCCTGTCGGGATGAGATTGCATTCTTGCAAATAGCCAATACAACAGAGACTAATAATTGTACTCTTCATTTAATTATCATTTCCCTGTGGTCTTTAAGCTTGTATTTCATGTTATAAACATGAAAAAGACAATTAATTAATTGAGCAAAATGCTTTACACTATAGATTGTGAAGTGCCTGCCAGGAACATGAGGACATCTGTTAAAACCTTAATTCTAATTAACAAGAGGAATTCGATTGATTAGGGAGCAGTGTCTCTTTCAAAATGGTTTGTTTTAATGGAAGAAAAGTAGCAGCATATTCTGAAGGTATTTAGTTGCAATCTCACGTGGCAAAGTATTTAGCTTTTAATATGGTAGTTAGAATTTTGCATTTGATTTTTAAGGTAGAAAGCTAGTAATTAGTTTGGAAGCAAATATCTCAAAATGCTTAAGCTTTAGTTGCTCTTTCTGTGATAAGCATTCTGTAACTACTTAAAAGTAAGTCAGGAAGAAAAGATGGTTTTGATTTCTATATCTCATATTAAAAAAAATGCATTTATGGTATGAGTATTTTCAACCATTTGGAAATTTTCATTTCTGTTGTGAACTGATATTCCAGGATGGCACAAAAAACCAAAGTTACACCATTCTGATTGATCTCCTTAATATGACCTCAAAGAAGGCTGTCTGTTTTGCCACATTATTCTGAAAAGATTATAGTCTAGATCCTAAATATCTGTGCTATTCCTTGTTGAAGAAAGTTAGTCTTTGATAAAATTAAAAATACTGTATGAATATATCTTGATTTGAACTGAGTTCTATGTAAAGGGAAGTAGTAAACTCTGAGATAATAAAGGTTGTTCCTTGTTCTTCAAAGTGTTCTTATTATTCTGATAATTTATTCCATAATATAGCTGTATGAACAAATTAATAGCTTTAAATCACATCAGCCTTTGTGTTTTTAAGAGGCATTCACAGGTATAATTGTGTAGCACTTATCTGAGCAGTCCAAAGAGTGTATCTGAAGAAAAATAATCCAGTTTCTGCTTGCACACTCCAAATACATATCTGCACGTAACAGCACACTATTTTGATACAGCTACTCTTCAAAATAGGACAGATCTTTTGTTTGGTTGGTTGTTTTTTTGTTTGTTTGTTTTTTCAGAAAGGTTCTCATATGTCTTGGATTTCAAATATTAACCATTCCAGATGTTTGTGATGAGTAAGAAGAAAATCAGCTTGTGCAACAGCCGTTATTACTGGTTGTAACAATGAACGATGTAGTCTGAGTGTTATCTGCAATATAACTCTTGAAAGTAAATTCGAGCAAAGAAAGCAAAAAAATGCAGTAGAAACTGAATTTTCAATTCAAGACACAATGCTTTTAGACATTTTGGAAATTCTGATACTAAAGGCACTCCCCAAAGGAATATATTTGTTTCTTCCAGTCTGTTACTTGAGAGTGTGTTTTACACAATTTTTTTTTGTGTTTTGATTGTAATCTTAAGCAAGGTTTACACAGATCACAGCAGACGTGGTCACGGTTACTCCCCACACATCATGAGCCAACCTGAGGTGTGAGGTAATTCTGGTCAGATTTTAGTGAGTATGTCCAGCCTGATAATCCACATTGAGTGAAAGAATGTATGTATTGGGTTGTAGCCTCACACCTTACTCCAGCAGACATATCTACTTGTCACTTGTTATTTCAGGATAATGTGACAGTCTATACTGGATTGCAAATGTTTATAGAGAATCATGCTGAAAAAAGAAATGCCAGTAGCATGAACCTTAAAAATAGTAGTAAAGTTTACAGACAGGAAAGAGACAACAGATAATATATCCAGTTTTGGTAGAAGTCCTTATAATCTGAATCTTTTGTCTGAGGTTTCCTCTTTGTAGCCTCAGATATGAAGACAGACTAGCTAATACAAAACTACAGCACACTGCAATTCTAAAGCGTAATATGGGAAAAAATTGAGACAATGTCATGAGATTATATATGTTTTTTATATGAACATCTTAACAAAGTCGACATGATACACAGGTGATAAAGATATCAAGGGGGTTAAACCCTCTCTGCTAAATTGCATACTTCCAGTGTTCTGAAAAGAAAGTCAGTTCAAAGCTGACTGGTTTATTTCAATTCAAGATGTAGAATAGGTGGAATAATGGAAATGTAAACACCTGTGTCTCTGCAAAATTGACATATGAAGGTGGTTACAAAAATGAGCTGATCCAATCAGCAATGTCTCATAATATACTAGAATCCATCATAAGTTAACTAGCACCAGAGTAACAGGAATCCATGAGATGGAGCCTGTCTCTCCTGAGATTAGCAGGCTAAATGAGTCATGAGCAAAGCTGAGCTAGATCAGGTGGGAGGCAGCACAGTGAAGTGCCAAACGCTTTTGAAACAGCCTGCTCCTGGGCTGCATGGGCTCCTGAGTCACAGCAGGTGTCGAGGCACTTGTAGCAAAAAGACAGTGCAAATTCTGCTGTTGCTCAGAGATAAGTATGAGATAAATTTCATCCACTGTAGGTAGAAGACAGTCAGCCATCCTCCTGCTCCATTGACACATTCCAAGTCATCTCTGTCCTGACTGGTTACCTGGTAAATATTTTTTATGCAGTGGACCATTCCAGCTTTTACATTCCTGCTCCTGGGTGATAGGAGTCACAGTTCTGATGAGTTGCACTCTACCAGTCCTTGGCAGGCATTGTTAATGAGGGTGCCTTAATGAAATCTTGCTTTGATACGGTCATGCTGTGCAATAGTAGCTAGCTGTGAATTTGCCTTCAGAGTACATTTATATTGATAAACCAGTTGCCTTGAATTATGTCCTTCAGCTCTACATGTTCTGTTTGTCCTCACCTGTTTTGCTTTGTAGCCTTGTTTTTGTGGCCTTATTTCCTAAGCAGTCTGGGTTTATGTGATCACTTTGTGTAAGAACCCCTTCCCTAATCATTAAGGAGCCACAGCAGAAGACTGCCTCACTCATAGTGGCAGGAGAAGGTGGAGAGAATGCAAGATGGGCTGAGGCTAGGTGTATGAAGTCCAACAAGGCAAAGTGTTGGATCTTCCATTTTGGTCACAAAAACCCTCTGCAGTGCTACAGGCTGGGGACAAAGTAGCTGAAAAGCTGCTCCGTGGAAAGTACCTGGGGGTGCTGGTGACAGCAGCTGAACATGAGCCAGAGTGAGCCCAGGTGGCCAAGAAGGCCAATGGCATCCTGGCTTGTATCTGCAATAGTCTGGCCAGCAGGTATGGGGCTGTACTCGGCACTGGTGAGGCTTCACCTGGAATCCTGTGTTCAGTTTTGGGTCCCTCACTACAAGAAAGACATTGAGGTGCTGGAGCGAGTCCAGAGAAGGGCAGTGGAGCTGGTGAAGGGTCTGGAGCACAAGTCTGATGAGGAATGACTGAGGTAGCTGGGGGATTTTAGCCTGGAGAAAAGGATACTCAGGGGGAATCTTATCGCTCTCTACAACTACCTGAAGGGAGGGGTTAGCCAGGTGGGGATCAGTCTCTTCTTCCAAGTAGCAAGTGATAGGACAAGAGGAAATGGCCTCAAGTTGCACCATGGGAGGTTCAGATTGGACATTAGGAAAAATTTCTTCATCAAGAGGGTGGTCAGTCATTGGAAGAGGCTTCCCAGGGAAGTGGTTGAGTCACCATCCCTGGAGATATTTAAAAGATTGGTAGATGTGGTACTTCGGGAAATGGCTAAGACTTGCAGTGTTAGGTTTGTGGTTGGGCTCAATGGTATTCAGGGTCTTTTCCAACTTAAATGATTTCAGGATTCTGTGTTAGAAAGCAAAGGTGTCTCAGAATAATTTTTATATGGAAACACCAAACTTAATAACCGGCATGTGTGTACTGGAAAATACAGTGTTGAACCTTAGACTGAGGGGCAAATTTTGTAGCTAGGTAGTTGTTTAGGCTTCAGATTTAAAAACAAACAACACTTGGATATCATTTCAGATCTTGTAATAAGATGATCTTTCTTCAGGTAGCTAATATCAAATTTAAAAAATCAACAGATTAGTAAATAAATTGCAGAAAATATTTGAGTTTTGTGGGGTAATGCATGGAATGATATGATAATACCTGGTTTTGGATCTGTCAATCTTCATTTCTCAATGTTCAACACAACTATTGCTGATGAACAAATATTTTAAGCATTTTAATAAGGTTAGTATTGTGATCTAAGTCAATTTTTAAATAAATAGGATGATTACTACTTCTTCCATGAAATTTTATTTTTAATTTTCAGTCAGAGATATATTATTGTATGTGTCAGGTGCATGTACATTTTGAATACATAGCCACATGTTGTTGTGATAACTGTTTTGATTGTATGAATTAAACCTTATAGGTTTTTTAAGCTTTTCATTTAGGTTATGCTTGGTTTTTACAAAATTCCCTTTACTGTTCCCTGTAATAATTTCTGAAACTCAAGCATTTAACTTCATGATTTACTCTCTGATGACAGGGTGCATGACAAACATGTTGTTTCCTACTTTTCACTGTCATCAGTGTGAGACCCAACATGGAAATTTTCAGTCAGCATTTTCAGCGATCAAGATGACTTTCCCCTTTTCTGTCCCTGACAAAGAGGAGTTTTATCTCAGATAATCTCCAAAATTCCTTTATTCTTTCCTTGACCCCTATCCTACTTCAGCAGTTTGTGGAAAGGGGAGAGGGAGGAATCAATATCTATTCAATGTGACTGACATGAATGCTGCAACATCAAAATTTGAGTTCATTTCTGTCAATTCAGCCTGCCTTGAGTGAGAGAAGTTACACTGGAAAGTAACAGTGGAGCAAAGCCATTGGATTAACAGCTCAGAACAGCTGAGTCAGGCTGCGAGGATGGGGGTGGGGGTGGTGGTTGTTTTTGTAGGGGATTTTTTTTGGTGCTTTTTGTTTGGTTTTTTTTTTCTTGGAATAGTCTTTTTGCTGGAAAAAGCAGTTTCACAGCATTTCAAACAAGGCACTAATTTGAGCAGAATGTATTTGCTGGCAGATCTCTTTGTTTTGTATGATCCCTGATATTGCTGGGGAAGGTGATGATGATGGTGACAGCAATCTGATTTACCCACTTGTCCTTCTTTTAAGACAGGGAATTTCCTCCTGAGCCTGAAAGGGTCAGGTCACTTTTCACGTGTCTTAAGGTACCTGCCATTGTGCCATGCAGATTCCTCAGTTCTGTGATGACAGCAGTGATGATTTCCTTGGGAACAAGGAAATACTGACCTCAGCATCTTTTCTTCTGGATGGTTGTCTGAAGAGGCATTCTTCATATTCCTGTAGCTCAGACTCTTGAGGCGCAACAGGGAGAAACAGTTTACCTACTACTTATATTGGCTTCTCACTGCTTTACTAACAGGAATAACACTAGTGTTTGAACTTTGACCCTTGCCTCCAGGTAGGACAGTTAACTAGAATTTAGAACATCGCTTCGTTGTAACTTTCATGTGTGAAGAATGACAATGAGATGCTACACCTTAAATAAATGCTTTGCGTTGTTGGTTATGAGCGAGCATGGGGGAAAGAAATAGAAAAAAATCACACAATTTCTTTTCTTTTTTCTCTTATTTTTCATCTGAGCTAGAAGGAAAGTTACAAGGATTTGTCTTGTTCATAGTAAAGTGAAGGTTAATTAGGAAATACTTTTCAGAGCCCTATTAAAATCCTCAAATTAAAGGCTCCAAATGCTGCAAGTATAGAATGTTCTTATTTATTATTCATTTATTTTCATCTGCTTCAGGACATATGGAAAACTCATTTCTAACTTTAGAAAACAATCAATTATAATTTGGTACCAAAGTTTTTCATCCGACTTTTTGTGGGAGGAGCAGGGAGGGTAGGTCATCTGTGCTCTGAAAAACCATCCACAAAAATTACAGTGGATATTAATGAGAAGAGTTTTGATGATGTTCAGCTGAGGCCTCTACAGAAAAAAAGTGTAAACATTAAAACCAATACACTCTTAGACAGTCTAAACTGAAAACAAAAATGTAGCCTCATATTTTCTTCCTGTTTTAAGGCTATCCTCTTTATCTGGCTCCTGTTGTCTTTCCTCTGGTTGAGCTGATCAAAGCAGGATAGTGAAGATGGTGCAATGCATGGTGCTTGCTTGATCTGCAGCTCTGAAGAGCTGCAAGAGTATTTCTAATGATTGCTTGCTCTGAGCCACGCAGTGGCCTATTCCAGTGAGGACCTGGATAGTTTTCTTAGGCAGTGCCCCTGCAGAAACACAGAGTTAAACTCTTTGTCTTGGGTGACAGCTGTCTATTGAGAAATAGCAGTAGGGGAAAAGTTCTGGACCATGTTATTTGGTGTTAGCTAGGTTATGAAATGCCATTTATGACTATAATATTTATTTTATTAAAGTTTTACAGGTCATCTTTAAACATCACTATAGAGTATCACTTTTTATTAGAGAACTGTGTGTGTTTTCAGAGTGCTCATTGCTGTGGTTTCTGAGTACTGGGGGTCCTGAAGTTATCAATTTGACTGTGAAGCTAAATTAGGCAGTAATGCCCTTGAGTATGTTTTCTCCAGAGCAGGCAATAATCTCCATGATTATGGGCTCTGTTGTGTATTAATTGACCATGACTTGTTATGCATCCTACACTGAAGAGGCATAACCTGTTTCAAGGTCACTTATGTACTAGTCAAATGTCTTAAAAAGGTGAACACTGATGAATTCCAGTTTTAAAGGCAGCTTTCCCTTTAGTAATGTAACACTGCTCTTACATGCTTTTATATAACACATCCAAAGCTTGTCTTCCTTAGATCTTCTTAAGACAGATACTTGTAGCAAAACTTCAACTTTTTATAATTAATGGAGACAGTAAATTATTAACTTTAGATTTACAGCTAAATGCCTTTGCAAATGGTTGTTTGCAGGGAACGTGCAATTTTAATTGTGCTCTGGTTATCTCTGAAGCTGTGGAATTTTAGTTGTGGTGCCTTCATGGAGAAGCAGAAATTGTACAGTATGAGGAAAACAAAAATTCGGAACACTTCAGAGGATTTTAATTAGTAAGCACTGGAAATCAAGCAAATTGTTTTTTGTTATAGTCTATTGTTTAATAACCATAGTTTAATAACATGGTTTAATCCATGTTAAGGACCCAGAGGTTGTAAATTTCCCTATGCTAAACCCACTGACTGAATTTGACTAATCTGTAACAAAAGGCTGGACAGCTGGACCCAGGTTCATGTGTAGTGCCAGTGAATCTCAAAAAAAAAAAAAGTGAGAAAAGAAAAGCAGAAGAATGGAGTATTTGCTTTTTTAAATTTCTCTGAAATGAATGAAACCATTGAAGACATTTTTAAGATGGCCCCTAAACTGGTGATTTATAACAGCAAATGTCTTACTTTTTATATTTCAGTGAAATTTTTTACAGAAATTTTACTTTTCTATCACCATAGGGTTTTTTAGCAGATATGATGAATAAGAAACTTATTCTATATATGTGCATCTATTTCTGTTTTATTAAAATGACCTGCATTACCTTAGTTTGTTTTCTGTATATCTCAGTGGTCTTTATTAAGATGATCAATGACTTAATCATTATTATCTCAAAGCTTCAAAATAGAAAAGTCAGAAGAAAATATTAGGTTGATGGAGACTGAGGAGGAAACCAGCAAGGATGCTGCAAAGGAGCTCAGTAGTCTTGTCCTCAGCCTACTATTTTCATGCCATTGTGTCTTGGCAAAGACTTGACACTTGTGTTGCATTTTGTCACTAGTTCTCAGCAAACTTAGATATTTCATAGCCGTTTTAGTACTGATATTGATTGACATACGGACAGTCACTGGAATAAAAGTTAATATAAAAAAATCACATAAATAACAATACAAAAGACAGGAGCCAATACACTTAATTAAAATAACTATGGCCAGGACATAAAGTAGTATGCCAAAATTATTCTTTTTCTTCTTCATTTACAGAAAGGTACTTTTGATTCAAATGATTTAGAGTTTTTTTTTTCTTTTATTGCAGCTGAACTACAGCAAACACTGCATTAAGCCTTATACTTTGTGGGCAGCATGGCACATCTTTCTTAGAAGAAAAGGATGGATATGATGCTGCTTCTATGCTTTTGACAGATGAATAATATCTTGCATTCTGAGATCTTTATTTTTCATAGTTTCAGAACTTATTTGATATTTGCTGTTTAAAAACCATGCCTCATGCATTTTAAGTCATCCTGTAGCAACAACACAACCCCACAGCAAAGGGACCCAGCTGAACACCTGTGTTTACTAACACAGTATTCAGCTACTTCAGATCTTGCTGGTTTCTAAAATATAAACCAAAGTGAGCACTGCTAGAAGACTGTGGGTCTATATGGAGAGATGCTGTGCAATTCCCAAGCAGTGCAGGCCTGATGCTATTACAGTGTTTATTTTCCTAGACACATTTTGTGCTGCCAGCCATGTAAGTTTAGCCAGAAGCTAAATAAGACTGAAGTTGAGATTAATGCTCTAAGAGAGAAAGAGAACAAAGTAGTATTCCCTAATATTTTCTAGTATTTTCTTAAAAGAAAACAGAAATTGCAACATGATATAGATTCACAGGTTTTCCTTGAATTCTATTGAGGAAGATTTTGCAAGATGGATAAAAATGTTCTTCATGATTGAAAAGAACCCAAAATGAAGAAATTCCTTAGAAAAACTGTTTACCTTAAATGATTCGGTAGTCGGCTCATTTTGAGGTATATTGCAAATGGGAGGCAAACTGTGTATTTTTAGAGAAGGAGGTAGGAGGTAAGCCTTGTTATTATATCTGGTGTGTTCCTCATCCCCCAGTTCTAAAATTAAATCCCTGGATGAGATTTAAACTGGATGCCTGAAGCTGACTATAAAGACCAGAATTTCTTAGTCCTTCTGGATGGAATTAATTTCATCCAATACTGGTATAATAGAGATGTCTGCATATTGAACTGATCATCTCTTTCTTCTTTTATAATAAATGCTGAGAAATAGGTGGGTTTAGGTCTGCCTTCTTTCAGGTATGTGAATCAATCGTGCCCTTAAAGTGGGTATTTTCTCTCTTCACTGTGAAACAACTATCTTATGTGTAATTTAATGCAGTCATCTGCATTTGATTATATGAATCCCCCTCTATAGTGTTTATTGCATTATAAAAAAGGACCCCTTCACAAAGTAAATTCAAAATTCAGTACATTAGCTCAGAAAAGCTGCTCAGTCCAAGGTCATTGCTGCATGATTTAACTTCTCATTCTATACACTGCCCGTCTCACCTAATGAATTATGTTTAGCTGTCCCTTAGTCTTGCAGAATACATTGCTCCTCTCCTTTTTTCCCTTTTACATTAAACATCACATTCACAGATCATAAAAATGTCCACAAAAATATATCGCCATAGAAAAATGTTGTATTCATAATGGGGCCAGATATTTTGAGCCTAAATTATCACAGCAGGGTTTTAAAAATGGATGTGATTTCTCTTCATCAAAAGTCAGATAAATACAGCCTTAGCACAGTTATATGCTCTACCTAGGCCCTATTAGAAGGTCAATACTTTCAGACAGTTATTCTTTCCTTGAACAAAGGTGAGGTTGATGTTCATGTTATGACTTTAGGAATACACTGGGATATTTCAGAGGTCAGTGAAATAACTTAGGAAGTAACACTGTTTCTACAGTGACTGATGCAAGTGCTCAGACTGTATGTATGATCTTGGATAGTGGACTCCTGTGGTATTGTCCCTTCTTTTTTCCTCTAATGTACTTGTGGTAAGATGAAGTATCCAAATCTCACAGCAGTGTTTGCATTTTCATCAGAGGATAATATACATAAACAAGGCACTACAGGGGCAGAAAATGATACATTTCTATTCCCCAAATTCCCAACTGAATGTCCAGCTAGCAGAGATGCAGAATTATATTTCCTCCTGTGTTTTTGATATGTACCCCTGTGACTTTTTTCATTCTTTACACTCCAGCCTTTGCTCTTATCTGATAACTGAATCACATTTGTGGGAAAGGAGAGGGATGATAGCAAAATATCTCCTGCTGAAGAAGACTTTGGAGGAGAACTGTTTTCCTGCTTCTTGGATAAAGGCAACTCTAGGCTGGTATACAAATGATAAAAATAGTTCCCCTACTTCTTACCCATCAAGAATGTGCTATCAGTGGCAGCTGCCATTGATGCTGAGATCACATTGCTGAGTTAAAGCATTTTATGTCTTAGGTAGATTCTGATCATGTCTTGCTGAGCATGTGTGCTTCTGCTTCTGAGCCTTTGAAGGGAACGTGGGTTATGAGACACTGTTTTAGAAACTCAAAATGGCAGCAGTTTTAAGCATGTGCTCAAAAAAGGCTCTTAAAAGAAATAGCTGAATCTTTCCATAATAGTTTTACAACATTGCTAATATAATGGTTACCAATGTAAACAGTAGGATTTTCGAGTTTTTGTCTACCAGTTTTATATCTTCCTGTAAACTTATTCCATTTTTCTAACAGAAAATCTGGTAAAGTAAGATCATTCTTATTTTCTCATGTAAAGCAGGAAAATTATTTGCACATACAAATTCAGGCTCAAAACAAAATAAACTTCTTTTTTACTATAGGGTGTTTATTGTTAAAAGCCAAACCAATCTTGTTTCCAAGTAGTTAATACTAATGCACCTTTCTTTTATTTCTGATAATAAAATACATTAATATCTCAGTGATGTTAATCACATTTAGATGATGAGTATCAATATTTGGCACTGGCCCTGTTGGACCACATGACTCCTGAGCCATCTAAATGATGATAGTCTACAACTACTACAGAATACTTTGTCAAAATGGTATAATTTTGCTTTTCTGGATTTTTGTGTCTTTCTGTTTTTATTGAGCACATGCTTCCCATCCCTTTCCCATAAAGTAGCTCTTTAAACTTGGTAGATGATTGCTTTTATTTCCAAGGCAAATTGCTGACAGCTGTTGCAGAATGATTCATGGTGTCTACATTTAAACAGTGATGCCTAATCATTATAAAATGATCCATCTGGGTTTTGATTCTACAGAGGGGACTTTCTGTGCTATGAAAAGACACAAGGCATGTGACATGGATATTTTAGTATGAGAACATAGCAAGTGCTCTGTCTCATAGCTTCCTAGATTCTTGATCTTCCCCTAAGCCTTAAACATCAGCATATAAAGCTTACTTTTAGAAACTGTAAGTTGCTGATACAACTGTCCTGTTCTTTATTTAGGGTAAGATTGTGCCTATTGGCATAGCCTTCAGCAAGAGATGGTTTGTGAACTGCATCATTGTAATGCCAGCCTGGGGAAGTATGGTGACTCACATTTTCCTCTGAATCACATTTTCTCTTCTGCTTCTTCCTTGCTCTGGGGGAATAGCAATTTACTTCTGGAAATTAGTATCTCTCTGCAGTGGAACAGCTGTTCTAGCCAACAAAGCTGGAAAAAGACTTCAATCTTGCCCTCATTCCTCCCTAGGTTCTTTCTGCTCACCTGTTTCGAAGGAGATACAGCTAGGTAAATAGTCTGCTTTAATCCTACACACTCAGGCCTAAAATTTGGGTGGTTTGCGTAGGGCTCTAATTGCAGGGTTCTTCCATTCTCTGCTGCGTGGGTGCCTACTTACAGACTAAACCTTACAGAGAAGACTCCAGATGTGATATGCAGCTTGGAGAAAATAAATAGCATTTTATTTTGGCTCAGTCATTCAAGTAAAAGAGGACTGATAATTTGGAAAATTTGTACCAGTCTATGAATTTAACTTTTCTTTATAGTTTTGTATAGCAAACAAATTTAGTCCTAGTGCAATCTGAAAGAGAATCTGTCAACCTGTAGAACAGTATCCTCTTGAATCTTGCTGCTTTGAGTGGAAGTTTCTTGACATTTGGTGACATTAACCCATGGAGGCTTGTTCTGCCGTTGCTGCATGTGACCATATTAGTACATCATATGTGGAACTGAATGGGCATCTTGCAACTTCTAAAACTGTAAGAAGGATGGCAGGATAACTGAATTCCTTTTATCAGCACTAATTATGCTACAGAGGAATTTTTAAAAAATCTTTTTGTATTTTAACACATCTATGCTAAAGTAGCTCAGGTCTAATTATGATCTACTGTTGCATCGGGGTTTATTTTGATTTGGAACTGCAGTATCAATCATGCTGCTGTTTAGGAGAGTGTTGCTGAATAAAACACACATACACATGCCACTCTTTAAAACTGTCATTATAAGTATATGATAACAGCTAACACATCATACATGATCTCTAAACTGCAAAAGCAAAATGTGATGAACATCAAACCTACTAGCACTTTTCCTCCACCGAAGGAGTGTGGGACATTAATCAGGTGCAGCATCCTTAACCAGGGGAGACACTGCTGGAGCATTGCTCTCCCTGCTTTTCCTTTGTGCTCATTCTTGTAGAAGCTGTTATCTTACATTCTTTCTTGTTTTCTCCCTTGAATTCTCATTATGCGTATCCAGATTTATGTGTTTGGTGTGTGTTTTTTATTTTCTTTATTGAGCTCTAAAAGCAATTCTGCTGAGCTCTCCAAGTTGCACTCCTTTAGTGGCCAGGAACAGACCATTTGCAACATGCGCTTCATTCCCTGGGGCTTCACTGTTACACTGAGTTTGTTCTTTCAGTATACCTATTATTGTTCTGTGCTTTTCTGCCCAAGGACCCCTTCTAGAGTGTAGACTTTATTCTGACCATGCTGAACAGTTACTCTAACAAAACTCTGTACAGCTGCTGTTTACCCCAGCTGTTGTCATCATTGCCAAGATCCAACTTGAACTCCTGTTTTAATGGCGGAGTCCATCACCTTTGCAAATGCCTCAGTCTAGACCTTAATATTTTATTGTATGGTCAATAGTGATCATTAATATTTTTACATTTTGTTCTGATGAGGAAGCATGATGTTTGTTTAACTACAGAAAGAAGAGAAAGCATGTGAACACTTAGAATAAGCATTTTTTATGAGCTCCAGGAGGCATGGAGGGATGAAAAGCCCCTACAATACACATGCCCTGCTCAGTGTCTCTGGTAACTATAAATGTTGATAACCATTCAAAGGATAAACAGAATGCTACAATAAACTGTAATGTACTTTCTAGTTTGTTTGCCAAATACACATGATTCAAACCCTGTTTCAGTGGTGCAACATTTTTCTACTAAGACATCTTTTTTTCAGTTTGGGGTCTTTACCCTATTGGGGTATCAGAAAGAACAGAGAATGTATTGTATTAAGGGAGTTGCTATGAAAATCTGTGTGCTGATTACAGATATTTTTTACAGAATATACCATGATGCAGTTGCCCATAAGAGATTTACATGAAACACTATACCATGTAATATGAGTGCACTGGTAATAAGACAACTCTTTCAGTCTTACATCCTGGTTAAACCACTTAAAATGTGCTGGGCTTGGTTGTTGGTCTTTTTTTCTTTATTTTTTTCTAGTTTATAGCTTTCAGAAAAAGGGAACAGCTTTTGAAGGTATAATAATCTCTGGAGGGCTCTACCAGCTCAGGAAGTTAAATGACTGATGCCCTGTCACAAAGGCATCTCCTACTAACATAACCCAGAAGAAGGATGCCCTTTTTCTGAAATGCCATTGGCCTTGCTGATTGCTGTCTGATCATTGTTAACACCTAGCTTCCTATCAGCCAGTTCTTCCCTGACTGTATAGTCGCTCTTTGTATTAGTGCACATGATCTCTCCTTTCAAATACCAGTACTTTGCCTGATCTCTGTTGAATTTTGTCCTCTCAGTTTTGAACTTTGTCAAAATAATTTTGAATTCCAATGCTGTCTGGCAAAATGTTTTTTACCTCTTTAGCAATATGAATGCAGTTCGACTGCAGTTGTGTGAATTGTTGTTGAAAATACATCGTAGTCCCAGATTTGGGCCAGCATTGAAGATGTTCTCCAAATCTGTTGACTCCAGGCTTGATGACTGACAATTGATAATGGCATGAATATTGTGATTTTTTTCCCCCCAAAGCGCTGTGGTTCTGTGTAGTAGTAGTTGCATTCAGGTTATCATTAACAAGATTGTTTATTAAATTTGCATCAGTATCACTAACTGTGTTAAAGTCATTCTTACATTTGCTGGTGGCAGGCAGTTACGTTGGCTTTACTATGCTTGGCAAACCCTTATTGTCTGTTTATAGATTATCTTACATTCTTTTTATAGATTTCTTTTTTTTATATTTTGCGGTATTTTGACTTTCAAAGCTAGATTAATATGTTTCTATTTCCTCAGCCTTTCCTCATCCCAGTAGACAGAGTAGGTGTATTTGTTGTTCTTCTACTTCCTTCTTGTATACTTGCAGAGATCTCTCTGTTGAGACTGCCTTGGTTAGTCATAAAATTTCTCTAGAGTAATTCATTCTCTGAAGCTTTATATGTTCACCTTTTCTACATATTCTTCAGCTTCTTTTCTTTTCCTGGACTACTGTATAAAACGCATTTTGTTTTGTATCTGATTGCAATTAATTCTTCCATGTATGAAACCTGGAGTCATCTGGAATACTTTAGCCATCTCTGTGTATAATCCATATTTATGTCTCCTGTCCAATTAAACAGTGGTCTCTTCATTTCTTTTGTTTTCCCATGACTGCTTAATGTATTTATAGACTTTCCCCTCATTGCCTTTTATGTCTCTAGCTAATTGAAAGATGTTTTGCACCCCAGTCTTTGGATTTTTATCCTTATGGGGCATACGAGTTCTCCATTATGCTTATCATTTATTATCTGCTTTTGTTTCCACTTTTATAATTTTTCTATTTTGAGATCATTACAAAAAATTACTAATTCAGTAATGGTCTCTTCATATTTTTCCTACCTACACTTCAGAAGGGGTTTGCTTTTGTATATTTGATGTAGTTTCTCTCAGTAGGTAGCATCTCTCATGTGCTCATTTATCCTTTAGGTAATCTTATTGAGAGATCTTACTGTGAGGTTTTTTTCCTCATTTAGTCTGCTTTTTAAGTCAGAACAAGAACTTCAAATCTTTTTTTTATATAGTAAACCTCATCGTTTTACAATGACCCCATATTAGCTCTATTCTGCCACTTAATTTCATTTTAAGTTAAAAACAAACCTACAGTAGCTCCTCTCCAGTAGCTTTTTTCACCTCTTGAAACTATTGAACTTTTGCATTAAAGGTTTTAATAATGATGTGTCCAAAAAAACCAAAAAAATCCCCAACCCCTTTCTACTCCTTGGCAATGACTCTGTTTTCTCTTGCTAGATCCACACTGAAATAGCCAGTAATTTTGTAGGTCTTTCTGAATTTCAGAGTAAGTCTTCTAGATAATATATGCAATTCCACACCTTCTTGTATATGCTTGTTAAAAAGCACTTTCACTATGTCTCTGTGATATCTCTGATGTGTATAGATGCTTTTGTTTTCCTTACTTAGTACTGTAGTATCTGACATTTACCAAAACATTCAGATAAAAGTCTGTTATTCTCACTATTTCTCACATAGCCTTGTAGCAATGTCTGATTTCTAGATTTGTATTTAATAAGTAAATCTGTGTTTTGAAAGTAGCAGTAGGCTTCTTGCAATCTCTAACTTTATTGTAGTAGAAAAACCTCATTTATCTACATATTCCAAGTAAAATCTCTTTCTGCTTCCCATCAGGTACTATCACTTATCTCTTGTCTTACTGATTCCTGAAAATCCATTTCCCTTAGGACTGAGATGGATTTTGTGTGGCTGTTGGATTTTACCAGGGGAATGTGCCATTGTTCCTAGGTTTTGAGCTTAATATGCAGGTACAATCAGTTTGTCTGTCTGTAAATCTTCCCCTTGAAAGGTTAAGTATGTGTAGATCCTGAGCTATTGCACATCAGACAAGATAATGACATGACGAGCTGCAGAGTGCTCGTAGCCAAATGGGAGCAGTGCACATGACCTATCCTGTCCTTTGGTGACATTCATCGGATGGCCACATGAGAGGCAGCAGGACACTATGGATAAAGGAAGGGAACCAACAGTTGCACAGAATGGAGAAGCAAGGCAGGGAGTATGAGGACAACTGTATCAGAGTCACCAAGTAAGGGTATAAAGTCAGCAAAACCAGAGCCAGCGAGGTAAGGGTAAATTAGAGTGGGCAGTTTATTTAGGAGGGGTTGAGGATGGTAGACAGGAATAGCTTGGGAAGAGGGGGAGAATGAAGTATAAGGTGAAGCAAGTAATCTGCTTGGAGCTTTTTGGGAACACCTGTTGAGAAGCTTGTTCATGATCAGTGCAGTCTGGCAGGACAGCATATCTGGTGCAGCTGTGTCTGTGATGGTGTCTGCCTGGCTTCAGTGCTTGGGGGAACTGGGATGCTCTCCATGACACCAGTGATGGAACTCCCAGAAGAATGGACTGAACTTCTTAACAAAACTCTTGCAAACTCACTGATCTCGAAGATCTGAAGATTTTTAACTACGGGGAGAGAGACACAAATTCAATCAAATTGACAGAAAAACTTCATTCTTGGCTCCAAAGTCAGCTGCGTAAGCAGTGGGTGTGTGCCCATGGGCCCGTCAGGGCACAGCTCTGGCACACAGCTGAGCAGAAGCTACTAAGAAGCCTGTGAGGAAGACTGGGATGAGTTTAGGGAAATATAGATAAGAAAGGAATGGAAGAAAACTGGAATTACTACATGAGGGATTGCGTGCATCTAGAGAACCTAGAATACAGAAAAAGGTATGTCGGGAGTCAGAACATAATTGAAAACAAACAACAAAAAAACTCCAACCTACCAACCAACTTAGCAACCAACCAAAAACACAAATGAAAAATGCATTTTTAGCCCCTGCTTATGGAACAATATATTTCAAATCCCCATGGATTTCCTCTAACACATTTTTGGGTGAAGACAAATTATTTATTTAGCTTCCTTTTTCCGCGGTGAGTCATCCTAATCTTTCAGGAAAGTAGTCATCACAAACTTTAGACTTTATCTATGATAAAAATACCATTTTCCCCCTTGCTTTTCTTTCAAACTTTATCTGCAAATTATTTCTATTGTTCTGACTCTGCACTGAGAAAATAACACTCTTATTCTCACAGAACTAACATCATCTGCAAATTATCTCCTTTGTTCTGATGTCTTTTCCATATAATGTTCACTGACTTCACTTATGACAGGCAATCTTTGTGTCATTCATTTGGGCAAAGAATGTAGTACGTGTATATCACAGCTCTAAAACTGTTATTGTGCAGATCCCAGAGGAAACTTTCCACTGTCCTCTAGTGTGCTGTGTTCACAAAAATAAAAACAATTAGCTAAATAAAATTCTCTTGTCTGAACAAACGTGTACGACTTAACATTCAAATCACCTTATAAATGTAGGTAATTTGGTTGAAATTCAGAGGTTTCTTGTCATGGAAATCTGAGTTTTTGTCTTCATAATTACTTGCTGTCATAAGATGTAGTACTGGTGACCCCATCTACACCAGATGAATAAGGAGTTAAGGGCCAGAGGCTTTAATTTGCAAGATTTTGACACTGCTGGGGTTATGAATGATACCTTGGCCCAACCTGCTGGCCTTGGTAGCCTTTTCACCTGCATCTCTTTTCTCTTGTGACCTCAGGTCCTTCAAGAGCCTGTTTGTTTTCAGTTTGTGTCCCTCAGTTCAGAAAGACTAGGATTAGAAGACTGAAAGGGTTCAAAGCCTTGATATACCATCCAAGCAACTTGACACAGTAGGGGACATTAAATTGACTTTGAATAATTGTCTTTTAGCTCTTAAAAAATACAGTCAACATCCCTTCTCATATACCACTATAGTTGCTTTTCTCTTAACCCCTTAAAGACTGCTTTATCTGTTTGGCTCTAAACAATGATCAGCGTGGATAAATCACTGATAATATCCCAAGTAATTGTAGGTATTCAAGTTATTCTCCTTGTTTTCTTTGCAATTTGATAAAGCAAATTCCGCTGTTACAGGTATAAGTTGCTGAAATTTATTAGTGAAGTAGAAAAATAAAAGGGCATAATAAAATAAAATATAGGACATAGTTTATATTAAACAAAGGGGCCTTTTTAGTGCGCAGTAACCATTTTTTACTTTGTCTTAGCTATCTCAGAGTGCTCTACAGAGTAGCACAGCAGTTCCATACACCATTGCCTTTTCAGTGTACAAAAATGGATTTGATATCTTCACATGTGCGGTTTCTCCTATTTCTATTAACATCTCCTTTTTGTCTGTTAACTTCCTGTGATATATGGTAAAATCTATGAGAAAAAAATAGGTGTTATATTACAGATAAAATATCTGAATGTTTATGTCAGCCTTTATGTGGAAAGCTTAGTACAGATTTTCTTGGAACACTTGTACCATAAATATGATGTTACACTTCTTTGTAGATGATATATGCAAAAAAACCTCCTGCTTTAAAATTATTTGTAACATATTGATTAAGCTTATTAGGATTTTTTTAATACTTCTTTGACCTTATAACTGAAATTACTGAGATCTGATTTAAAATTATATAAGCTGGAATTCTGTATAGCAGCAGAAAAAAATTATCAATTTCAAGTGCGGTTTGTGAGACATATGCTGGGATCCTCTGAGGAATGTTCACTTCCCAGTAACATGAAGTACCATTTGCTATCTCAGTGGGAATTGCCAGATATTGAATGTCAGGCATGCCACTGGTTCATTTGTACATTTTGGACCTTAGGATTTTGTCATATGGGGGAGGAATGAAAGTGAGAGAATGGCAGAAAAATGCACTTGCAGGAAGGAAAAATATATTTCTCTGGAGACGCTGGTGTATTTTTAATTGCAGCTGTTAAAAGCACTTGTCTGGCATGATAGGTTTGGCATGATGCCTTGTTCCAAGAAGGCTGATTGTACTATATCCTCTGTGACCTGAGAGAGACAGTGGTGGCTGCTGTCATAATCTTTTCAATCTTCATGCCCTCCAAGCTGCAGTGACTCAATTGCTTTGTGTAGCTCCTTGCCACCTCTATAAATACATCAGCAACAAAAGGAAGCCTGAGGAGAATTTCCATCCCTTACTTCATGCAGGGAGAAACAGTGACAAAGGATGAGGAAAAGGCTGAGGCATTTAATGCTTTCTTTGCCTCAATCTTGAACAGTAAGACCAGTTGGTCTCTGGGTACCAGCACCCTGAGCTGGAAGACAGGAACAGGGAGCAGAATGAAGACAACATATTCCAAGGGGAAATGGCTGGTGAGCTGCTGCGTCACCTCAACACACACAAGTCTATGGAGCTGGGATCCACCCCAGAGTACTGAGGGAGTTGGCAGAACAACTCATAAAGCATCTTTCCATCATTTACCAGCAGCTCTGGCAAACCAGGGAGGGCCCCATTGATTGGAAGTTTGCAATTGTGACACCCATCTATAAGAAGGGTTGGAAGGAGAATCTGGGGACCTACAGTCCTATTGGTTTTACCTTGGTTCTGGGTAAGGTCATGCAGCAGATCATCTTGAGACTGGACTTTAGTAAAGCCTTTGACACCACTTCCCACAGTATTCTGCAGAAACTGGCTACTCACGCCTTGAACAGGTGCACTGTTCCACAGGTAAGAGAAAATGAGTAGATGTCTGAGCCCAAAAAGTGGTGGTGGAGTTACATTCACCTGGCAATGGTCATGAATGGTGTTCCCCAGGACTCACTATTGGGGGCAGTCCTGTTTAATGTCTTTACCAGTGATCCAGACGAGGGGATCAGTGTGCCCTCAGTCAGCTTGCAGATGGCACCAAGCGGTGTGGGAGTTGATCTCCTGGAGAGTAGGGAGGCTCTGCTGGGGGATCTGGACAGCTGGATCAGTGGGCCAACACCAGTTCTATGAGGTCCAACAAGGCAAAGTGCCACATCCTGCCCTTGGATCACAACAACTCCAGGCAACTCTGCAAGCTGGCAACAGAGTGGCTGGAAAACTGCCCAGTGGAAAAGGACCTGAAGGTGCTGGTGACATTGGCTGAACATGATCCAGCATGTGTCCAGGTGGCCAAGAAGGTCAATGGCATCCTGGCCTGTATCAGCAATAGTGTGACCAGCAGGACCAGGGTAGGGATTTCCCCCCTGTACTCGGCACTGGTGAGGCTGCACCTGGAAAGACTTCGAGGGGCTGGACTGTGTCCACAGAAGGGCAATGGAGCTATTGAAGGGTCTGGAGCACAACTCTGATGGGAGCTGGGATTGCTTAGCCTGGAAAAAACGAGGCTCAGGGAGAACATTACTGCTCTCTACAACTGCCTGAAAGGAGATTGGAGTGAGGTGGGGGTCACTTTCTTCTTCCAAGCAACAAGCAATAGGAAAAGAGGAAATGGCCTCGAGTTGCACCAGGGGAGGTTTAAATTGGATATTAGGAAAATTTTTTTCACCTAAATGGTCTTCAAGCATTGGAAGAGGCTTCCCAGGGAAGTGGTGGAAGTATTTAAAAGATTTGTATATGTGACACTTAGGAAAATGGCTAGGGACTTGGCAGTGCTGTTTTAACTGTTGAAATCCATGATCTTAAAGGTAATTTCCAACCAAAATGATTCTAGGATTCTGTAATGGGAGGCTAGCACATTTCAGAATAATTTCTGTATGGAAGACCCAAACTCAATTACCAGCATGTGTGTGCTGGCAAACACATACACACGTCTTGAACCTTAGAACAAGAGACAGATTGTGTAGTGCTGGGTTAATGGTTGGACTCGATAATCTGAGAGATGTTTTCCAACATAAGTGATCCTATGATTCTGTGATTTTGTGTGCACAATGCAAGCACTGGAAAGCAGAAATTTGCCTTGCCTATGCTGTCATCTCTAGGTATTTCAAAAACTACCTTCTTACTCTAGATAGCATGAACAGTGAATTGAATATCATTACATAAATACTTTACTTCAGATGAGGCGAAAGTGAGTAAGTTATATTAGAGCTGAAATATTTTGCATGGATAGATGTTTTGTCCAGTATTGCTCTCGTAACTAGTGGGAATCAAAGGTAAGGGTTATGAAACTTCCACAGCAGCACCTATTAATTTTCCTAGAAAGTGCAATATAATTTAATGACCATTCTCTATGCCATTTTAACAAAACTTGAATATCGTGATTCCTGTTTTATAAAAGCCTTCTTTATTCCTCAGCTTCTGAAATCTAATATATTAAAATGATCTCAGATAATTTTTACCAGTATTGTTTTAACTTTTATAATGATAGATTAAACAAATTTAGTAAGATTACTCTTGTAGGACAATGTGATTTTTTTGGCAAATAGGATTGTGAGGCTAATTTTTTGGAACTCATCCTCCTGACCACAGCACATCAGCTTTCCTCATGCCCCTTCAGAAAATCAAACATGGCACTAAAGACAGAGGCAAGGTAGGTAGAGTGAGACCTAGCCTGTATTCAAGCAGTAAGAAGTCCTTATGCAGCTTTAATAATAATAATAATAATATAATTATTATTCATTATTACTTTGCTTCCCTGTGCAAAGTTATGGATTGGAAGAGCATTTGTTTCTTGCACCTTGACTCTGGTTTTGGCCTTATTCAGTCTATAAATTTATAAATGAGTAGCCAAAATTGATAACGAGAAGGTAAGGAAGGAATTTTGCTTTCCAGTATTCCCCTTAAGATGTCACACCCTACCTAGCTCATGTACAAGTTTTCAGTGAAGTATCACTTACTGAAAGATTCTGTTCTTTTTAGTCCTCTATGAAAATGTATGTTAGGGCATTCTCACCCATAAGTATGTGAACAAAACATTTGTATCCCCCAATGGGTACTTGTTCACATTCAGAAAAATCACAGTCCTTTTTGTAACTACCTGTTGAACAGTGAACTGTCAACATAAAAAAAAAGAACACCTCTTGATGGTACCCACTGGAGACAAAACAGTGGAAGCATTTATATCAACCTTTGAGCACAAGTCATTGTTTTATGATTAGATTTTAAATGCACCAGAGTTTTGTAAACCATACCTAATTCTTCACACAGAGTTCTCTTTTCTTCACCTTCTGAGGGAAAGGAAAATGCAGCCACTTTTTATGTGAACCTTTTATATCAAGCCAGCCTGGCTGGATGCTGTTTTGTGAGGGGAAGAGTTACAGCTAGAATGACTAGCAGAAAAATAGCCAGCACTGATTATCCAGACTAAAGGCCAAAGGGGGAGACATAACAGGTTGCAGCAACCTTTTGCAGTTTATTTTTTTTTATTAAAGTGGCACAAGTCCATTTCCTGCTCCTCATTTTCTACCTGAGAAAATTCTTTGCAAAGGTAACAGGACAAGCTTTTAACAGAAACAGTAATAAAATTACCTCTAATATATAGGAACCTTCTTGTTGGATGGTAAAAACATGCATTTGCTTTAATAATATTTAACATATTACAGGTTTCATTATGCCTGTGACAGACACTTTTACTAAAAGTTGGTTTCTGTGAATGTTTATTATATATTCAATGACCAGGGAAAATTTTCCTGCAAAATAAAAGACTGCCAGATTTTGTTGACTATTACATAATGAAAAGGAATATCATATGTGTATCAGACTGGATCAACCATGTTTCAGAGTTGCGCTGTGCTGGAATGCTTTTCTTTGTAATAGATACTGAACTGCACCACTGGTATGGTTTGAATAATTTTAGAGTCCTTCCTTGTGTCCATGCTTCTTTTACGGAACTTGAATGGGGCTTTTTCCCATGGCATACATGTTCTTATCAGAGAACCATCGAATGATTCCATAGAATGGTTGTATTGGAAGGGACCTTAAAGATCATCTAGTTCCAACTCCCCTGCCATGGGCAGGGACACCTTCCACAAGACCAGGTTGCCCAGACCCCCATCCAGCCTGGCCTTGAACATTTTCAGAAATGAGACTTCCACAGCTTCTCTGGCCAGTCTCTTCCAGTGCCTTACCAATCTCATAGAGAAAAATTTATTCCTAATATCTAATCTAAACCTACTCTCTTTCAAGGGTAAATTTTTCAAACTGTCTCTTTTCCAGGCTAAACAATCCCAATTCTCTCAGCCTGTCTTAATAGGAGAGGTGCTCCAGACCTCTGATTGTCTTTGTGGCCCCCTCTTGATCCACAGGTCCCTGTCTTTCCCATGTTGGGGGCCCCAGAACTGGACACAGTACTTCCGGTAGGGTCTCATGAGAGTGGAGTAGAGGAAGAGAATCACCTCCTCTGACCAATGGGCCACGATTCTTTTGATGCAGCCCAGGATACAGTTGCCTTTGTAGCTGTGAGTGGACATTGCTAGATCATGCTAGATCATTGCTTCTTATCCATCAACTAGCCTTTCCTCACAGCTAGTCTCAATCCATTCTCTACCCCACCTGCGCTTGTACTTGGGATTGCCCTGACCCAGCTGCGGGACCTTGCACTTGACCTTGTTGATCTTGATGAGGTTCACATAGGCCCAACTTTCAAGTCTGTGAAGGTCCCTCTGGATGACATTCCTTCCCCCCAGAGTGTCAACTGCAGCGCATCCCATGTGTATAGTGTCACCCACAAGCTTCACAGATTTCACAGAATATTCCAAGTTGGAAGGGACCCACAAGGATCACTGAGTTCAACTCTTAAGTGAATGATTCGCACAGGGATCAAACCTGTGACCTTGGTGTTAGCCCCGTGCTCTAACTGACTGAGCAAATCTCAGGGTTCAGACTTGCCAGGGTGCACTCAATTTCATTCTCCACATCCCAAGAAAGATATTAAATGTCACCAGTCCCAATACCAACTCCTGAGGAACATCACTGGTCACTGGTTTACACTTGAACACTAAGCCACTGACCATAACTCCTTGACTGTAACCATCCAGCTAATTCCTTATGGGCCCTAAATGAAGCCGACTTACGGGCCAAAATGGCTGGATTATGTTTTCTCAGGCGCTATGAACTACCACTGGTTAGAAGTTATGAGTTATTTTAACTCACCTAACTTGTAAGTGATACTAAGTACATAGCATAATAGTGAATTAGAATGTTACTTTAAAAGTAGTCTTAATTTGTACAGTAAACATGTTATTTTTTCTCAAAGATAAATGGCAGTATGATTCTATGTTAGTATATGAATCCAGAAGCATCCTGGGGATGGAATCTGTGTCAGAGGCAGTTTTGTTCCCGTTGCTCCAGTGAAGTACTAATCAGATGACTGACAATAACAGAAGAAAAGTACCACTTTACTCAGTACAGTTAAATTTATGGTTATATTGTTATAGGAAGATAAAACTGCATGTTTCCCGCCTACCAGGCAGAAAAGAGGAAGCAGGTAAAAGAACAAGAAATAAATAGTTTGCATACAAAAATGTACAGAAAAAGTCTTATTCTTTCTTGCAGATATGGGTTGAAAGTACTCCAAAGGACAGTCAAGCTTTAGGGAAATGTTCTAAGAACAGTAATTTAGAGATTCTCTGTTCAGTTAAAAAAATTACTGTGCTTTTTCAATATTGATTAAAAAGTATTTTGAGATCACTAATTCCGCAAACTTAAGGGACACAATCAAAGAAAACATTAATGTGTTCTATTTTTTGATCAAACTGTAATTAATAGCCATTATGTTAAAATTCTTCTTAAAATATTGGCTTTGATTATTTCTAATTTAGTAGTTCAAAATCCGGTTTATGCTGAACATTTCAATGGCACATTGTATTTGGAAAGCAACCAAGTTGTTTGATTAATGCTGGAAATAATGAAACTATCTTACAGATTCATGACCTACGTTCCTATGTTGCAGTAGCCTGGTCCTCTCCTCTTGTTCCTTGTAAACAACCTTCCTCCCACCCCAAGTAATATCTTTACTTCCTCAGTAACATCTGCTAGGCTTTCCTATTCACAATATGCTTGGCTGTCTCCCATGTTCCCTAAATCCCAGCTGCTGGGGAAGGAGCAGCTTGTATAAGAGCTGATTTCAACATAATACGTGTGCTGATTGAGAGATTGAACAAATCTGATTGTTGCTGAGCTTGTATGGCTGCCTTTCCAATGGGGGTCTTATGCTGGGTTTCTGTTTCCTCTTTCCAGATGCCAATATTCTCAAATCTCTTAGCAACTTGTCTTCTAGGTGCCAAGCTCCCTGTTGAAATACAGAAGAGGGGGCAAAGGTGGTGGGAATAGTGCATTGAAGAGTAAGAGAACTGCCAAATGAATGGACAGTCAGATATATTTAATCTCCTTATCAAAGCAAAATTTAAAAGGAGAATCAAGTGGCAGGAAGGGAGCAGCTTACATGTGCGTGTTCTGGTCCACAAATGGAGTCCAAATTAGTGGCACCAACACTGCCCTAAGAGCCTTCCCACTATTTCTTAATTTTCTCTAAAGCTGCACCATTCCTTCCAGACCCTCTGGAGCTACCTACAATACACCCCTCACTGAATCTCCAGTGTCTTCCCCTACCCATGACCCATATTCACATATCCTCTCTCCCATAGTGACCATACTCTCTCCAAGCCTTGCCCACAGCCTTGGTCCTAGTTTCTATCCCAGAATCCCTCTTCCCAATCCCCTGGTCCCAATCCTTTCCACCTCCACTTCTCCTGTGGGTCACACCTAAGCTCAGTGCCCCATATGCATCTATCTATTTTCTCAGCCAGGTCCAATGGAGAGGATAGGTCTGAGCTGACAGATTGCCCTTACCTTCTGGATTTGTTCCCAATAGTCACGTGGACCAGCTTGTTGTTGGTCACTCTGACAGCTAAGCACGTCCCTTTCCTTGGGCTGCTTGCTTGCTATGTTGGTTTTGCATGGCCTGGTTTTTGGTAGCAGGGGGGCTACAGAGGTGGATTCTGCGAGCAGCTTCTAGAAGCTTCCACCGTCTCCAGCAGAGCCAATCCCTGATGGTTCTGAAGATGGACATGCTGCTGGCCAAGACTGGGCCAATTAGAGATGTTGGTAATGCCTCTGTGATGACATATTTAAGAAGAAAATCAAAACAATGAGGGCATGGATTTTTTCCTAGCCAGAGANAGGACTCACGTTGCCCTGTGGGAGGGACCTCATACTGGAGCAGAGGAAGGACTCCTCTCCCTGAGCAGCAGCAGAAAATCTTGGTGATGAACTGACCAAACCCCCATGCCCTGTCTCCCTGCACTGTTGGTGGGTAGGAGGAACGGGTTGGGGGAAAAAAGGTGGTCATTGAAGGGCTTATTTTACTTCTGATTATCCTCCTCTGACTCTGTTAGTAATAAATTCACTTTGTACCTCTAAGCTGAGCCTGTTTTGCCCTTTGAGTGTTTTCTCCTGGTCCCTATCTCAACTCATGAACCCTTCATTAATTTTTTTTCTCTCCTCTGCCCAGCTGTGGCAGGGGAGGGTGAGCAAGCAGCTTTCATGGGTGCCTGGTTGGGCCAGTGTCAAACCATGAAACTTGCTAACATGGATATCGATGTTGGAAGTGATTTTTGCAGGCTCAGAGACCAGTTCACAGAGCAGAAATTTGGACTGGAATAGAGGTGAGCAGTTGAGCTGATAGGGCTTCTGTGGTGATCAAGAAAGAGGGCTGCTTGCTTTACATGAGAAAATATTAGTGGTTGACAAGTTTTACACACCGAGGGGAAGGCCAAGATATGATTGCTCTCTATAAATATTTCAAGAAGGTAAATAGCAGGAATAAAGATAAGTGTTATAGACTAAATTATATTGCCAGCAGAAGGATGGCCATGAATTAATGTCAGTGCCAATTTAGTTGGATGGTTTTAATCCTCCAAGACTGAGGCTCCTGAAACAGTGTTGTAAGAGAAACAAAAATACCCTGCCTAGGTTTGGGTGAAATTTGTCACACCATGAATGAGACTGGGAGAGGCTCACTCTCAACAGCACTGGGAGTCAGCTTGGAGAGTATCACTAGCACACCAATTTTTGTTAGTAGTGCCTTGCTGCATGCTCCCATGCCTGCCAGAGCTGGATGGTCTATTCTAGATGGTTTTAATAAATGCCTGGAACACTAATAATACTGCTTTACTTTGTGGTATATCTATTTATTAATGTAACCTGCTATCATCTTTGCCTTCTTTTCCAGCAGCTGTGAAATGATTTGATGGTTTTAATTATTTTTCATAATAACCCCCAAATTCCTCTCTTGATTAGCTTCCTAGATGAGATTTCCATTTAGTATATATTCTTTAACTCGGTGTTTGGTTTCCCTGCTAATTATCTCACTTTTTTTTTTTTCTACGTTAAGCTGCATTTGCCATCTGCTCATCCAGTCAAAAAATAATGGAAAACCTTTTCAATCCAATTGCATTCTCCTAATTACTGGTTCTGTCTCCAGTTGTGTTATTGCCCACAGACTGAAAGATCTTGGGCCAGATAATTAATAAAAAACCTGATATTCCTTTGATTTTGGCTGAGCCATGCTGATACATACCAAGATCCTGATCTTTCACTTCCTAGTGTTCTAAGTTCCCCATCTTTCAAAATCTAAACATCTGAGTCCCACTTCTGTCAATTTTCATACACAGTATTGATGCTACATTTCCCACACTTAGACTAAGCTCCCACTGTGAATGAGTATTTCATTTAGCTCTTCTCGACAAGTACTCTCTCCAGGGAATTCACATGAAGTTAGTAGCACTTCCAGCAAGCTCCAATGTTTCAATAAACATGAACTGAACATTAATTTGTGGCTATGCATATGTGAACATTTACAGATATTTGGCAGTATCAATGCTTACAGCATTAAAACAACCCAAACCAACAACATTTTAATTTCTCATATGTATCTTTTCTTCCTTCTCAGTATCTATTGATTTTTTTTAGCTTTCTCAGTGTTTCTGTATGCCATTTTGGTGTAGGTACTTTTTAAGCGTTGCACTTGGATTCTGTGATGCTGTTACCTCCTGATACTTGTTACCTTACTGTACTGATAGACCTTTTCTGGATTCTAGGCACCCACCAAAGCCTGTCTGTCACTTACCTCTGCAGCTGGATGGGGGAGAGAAAATACAACGAAGGGTTCATGAATTGAGATAAGGACACAGGGAGATCACTCACCAAAAGCTGTCATGGGCTAAACTGGCTAGCATTAGAGATATTAATTAAATTTATTACTAAAAAAATCAGAGCGGGATAATGAAGTAAAATAAAGCCTTAAAAACAACCCCCTCCACCCCTCCCTTCTTTCCAGCTCTACCTCCTCCCCCAGCAGTTCAGGGAGATAGGAATGGGGGTTATGGCCATCACAGGTTGTTTCTGTTGCTGCTCAGGGAGAGGAGTCCTTCCCCTGCTCCAGCGTGGGGTCCCTCCCACTGGAAATAGCTCTCCATGGACTTCTCCAGCATGAGTCCCTCCCATGGGCAGCAGTCCACCCCAAACTGCTGCAGTGTGGGTCACTCTTACACAGGGTGCAGTCCTTCAAGCACAGGCTGCTGCAGTGTGGGCTCCTCTCTCCATGGACCTCCCACAGGGTCACAGCCTCCTCTCAGGCATCCCCCTGCTCTGGTGTGGGTCTCCTCCATGGGCTGCAGGTGGATCTCTGCATCCCTGTGGTTCTCCATGGGCTGCAGGGGCACAGCTGCCTCACCGTGGGCTGCAGCATGGGCTGCAGGGGAATCTCAGCTCCAGTGCCTGGAGCCCCTAATGCCCCTCCTTCTGCACTGACCTTGGTGTCTGCAGAGTTGTTCCTCTCATTTTCTCACCCCACTTTTCTCTGGCTACAATTACACCTGCACAATCACTTCTCTTATTCTTCTTCTTACCTGTGTTATCCCATAGGTGTTAGCACCATTTGTGATTGGCCCAGCACATCCATCCTGGAGCTGGCTGGCACTGCCTCTGCTGGACACGGAGGAAGCTTTTGGTAGTTGTCACAGAAGCCACCCCTGTAGCCCCCCTGCTACCAAAACCTGGCCATGCAAACCCAATACACTTATTTAGTGAAAAGTTTGGTATTCTGTGAGTTGCTCTCCTCAGTTCTAGATTCTTGTTACCAAGTTTTTTCTCACAAAGACCATTCCTGTCTTTTTTCCCTGTCTGTATATTTATGTATCTTTTCCTAGAGTCTTTATAGGAAAATATATTTTTTCATGATGGACTCTTATTTCTAAATCAGCTGAATTGGATTTCGGAGCTATTAAGCTATTAAAATAAGGAGATCTACCATGCCAACTATACAGAACTGTTTATTTCCACTGTGGAAAAAAATGTTTCATATAAACAGAACCCCTGTAAATGGTTACTTTGAGCAGTGTCAGTGAAATATTGTGGCAAGGACATGAAGCCATAGGGTACAGGTTTATTGCAACATTTGATCTTGTGCATTAGCAATACTATTATTCTTTTAAAAGCAGAGTTTGGGCTTTTAGTTAACTGGGCAAGCAAGCTGAAGGACAATTCCAAAAACACCCTAATTTCCTCAGGGCTACCAGTTGTTTTATATTCCTGATTATTTTTTCAATAGTAAGGTGCTATTGATCTCCATTTCTCTGCTTACCTAAAAGAAATATCAGTTGAATGGGAATTGTAAGCATTGCATTCAGTGCCTGCACTAGCTTGGGTATTTACCTGAGGCTTTGTTTGAGAGATTTTTTCTTTTCCCATCTCAAATATAATTTAACTTTTCCCCATAAATATCAGTCTTTTACAATTTTATTATTTTTTCATGCTGCAACTTATTATTGCATTACCATAATCAAAAATCATAAGAGAGAAATTCCTCTTAATTGACAGAAAATTGGGTAAAGAGGAGGAAGGAATAGATATTCTCAAATTTCCTTTCCTTTACTGTAAGAATATTTAAGGATCTCCTTATCTGGGCCAATTCAAAGCAGGCACATTTCAGAAAAATGTATAAATGATTACTTTGTTCTGCCAAAATCTGTGTAAATATTTAGGTGTTTGCTTTTGTAGGGTTTGCATCACATGTAATTATGTGAAAGCATGTAATTTCCCATCCAGAATTTTATTTTATTGTTTTGAAAAATCATTTGATTAATTATTTTAATCCTACTGAATGAGATGGAACCAAAATTACAGCCCTAGAGAAAATCCTTTATGCCTTCAGAACATGAAAAAACAAAGAATGTGTGTCGAGAACTTTTATGAATATTCTCAAAGCATTTCAATTCCTTTGGGTAGTTTAGATATTAGATGAATTTTTGCTGGATTGTTATGGAAATAATAAAGCTAGGCTAGACAATTTATATTGTAAAACTTCATGTAAGACAAAGCATTTGTAAGTCTAATAGATAGAATTACATCATTACTAGTACATCATACAATTAGTTCATGAAGTCTGTACAGTTGTTTAAAGGGCCTGAAATATTAATGGAAAATTATATGTATTGGGAAACTTGTTTATGTTTAAACTCCATCTTAGCCAATATAGTATTTACTGCTTTTCAACCACACTTGAGCTACAATAGTTTTTGAAGTCAAACAGCAATTGTCTAATTATATCATCCAATAACTAAAATGTTTTAAATAAGAAAACATAGATAAATAGTCCTGAAAAATAGCTATGGTAAATCATGTTTTTTGGTTTTTTGTTTTGTTTTTTTTTTAAGGATGAAGTATTAAATCTGAATGACAACTAATTTCACATGTGTGTATATCTTTCTCTGTTAATTGGTAATTCAGGGGTATTTCTCTGATTAGGAGAATTTATAATGCTAAATTCTTTGACATTATAAACTACTCATTTGTGGCATTTATTTATGAGTAATTTGTGTATTATTTATAGTTTGACTACTGAAAGATGGATCATAACTTTTTCATTACTTGTCTCCTGCCAGTAAATCAATATTATCTTCTTGTTAAAAATAATCTCCTTAGTTTTAAATTTTCAAGAATATTCCCCTTAGTTACACCTTGCAAACAGTTTGATGTAGGCCAGTAAAATTGTGGTAATCAGGTGTGTGTTTATAATTTCTAAATTCATGGCCAGTCCTGCTGATAATGTCTCTTAGGTGACTGTTTAGGGGTCAGTCAGAAGTGTTTATTATGGTTATCTAAAAGAAAAGGCTGCATTAACAACAAATTTCTCATGATTGAAAAAAATTTTGCCCTTTAAATATGCTGTCAGAAAAACAGAATGAGGGTGGCAGTTTCTTGGCGTGACTTTGAACACTGGATCATAAAGAGAAACTACTCCATCAATCTGATTTTTCATTTTTGTTTGTAAACCTGCTTCCAGTATCTTGTTAGAAAGTAGAGAACAGTGGCTATCATTATCCTAAAACTGAAAGAGGTAGTTTCAGTAGATATTTTATTTAATGCATCTGGAAAGGAAAAAAGAGCAGGGAGAAAATGGTATAGCTTAAAACTCAGTTGACTTATCTGAGAAATTATGGGCATTTAATATGGACTAGTTTATTTTCTGCACTTCTGCTTTTGTCTCTCTCTCAAAAGTGAAGAGCAATTATGTAACTCCATTTTATGTTTGATGCCACAAAATGTTTATTTTCCAAAAGGCAGTAACATTCAGATGGGACTATTAGTAGTGTCCTGTCCTTAGGCTAGATTGGTCAGTGGAAGTTTGCTCCAGTGATGATAATGCCAGTGATTTGTACTTAATTAGCTGAGTATATTATGCATTAATTTGATCTTGAGAGTTTTATGAGGGTTTCAATATATCAATCCCAATGTCTAAAATACTTGCAAGGTTTGTGCTGAGATTCTAATTTTGGTGCTGTTTTAAATCAGACAAAAGCATCCCATGTGAGTTTTGTGTGTTTACAGTTCAGGTTCCCTGAAGTTTCTGCATGACATATAGGGATCTGTGGTACTTAGCAGTTACAACTATGGCATAGTGCATGTTAACAATCTGTATTTTGACCTTCCAGTGATTGTGCTCTGTACATAGACTCCTAATACTGCAGATTTGGACTTCCTTGTAGCTAGCTATTAAAGCAATCACCAGACCATTGCAAAGGCATAAAGGAAGTGAAGGTCAAATCACTGGCAGTGAATTCTAGCTTGCTGCAGTAATCTAAAAGGTAATGCTGACTGGAAGAGGCACCACTTGCTGTGTACATGAGGCACAGAAGAAAGCAAACAGTTGAAAAGATACAGTGATTTTAAAATCTGCTGTTACAGCTTTGCTTTTGGCTATTTAAAGTTCAATTAATTAGTGTTTCCACAAAAAGATCTGTGTTTTTCAGTCATTGAATTCCGTATCTCAATTTAGCTTAAAATATCTTTTGCACCCTCAAGTCCTATTACTTTATTGCAATTTTATGTCTTTCTGTCAAAGGATTTATCTAGTTATTATTAATGTTCATTTAGTTGTAACTGGAATTTTGGGTTGGTTTTGTTTATGATTGGTCATAAGGAATGTTCACTATGGAAAACCATGCATAAAAAGTTTCAAGGTGTGCTCAGTTTTACACTTTGTTTCAGTATAGGGGCTTTGTGCAAGTGTGGGTGAATATTTCACCAGAGAAAAATTGGGAGCTTGAGGTTGATGCTTTTTTTTTTTCCCCTGTTTAACTCACTGTAAAGTTTCTATAACCCCAAATAAATCTTTAGTTTCTATTGTAAAAGCTAAAATTAAGCACTCATTTTTTTTAGCTAGATCTGAGTCCTGCAGTGAGCTCTTCATGCCTTTGTAATGGTTAAGATAAAGGTCACATTTGTGTATCCAGTGAGATTGAAGTGTTTTAAACTATCATCACAATAGACTTTTTTTGTTGTTGTTGTTCCTGAGAAAGTTTAAGATGGAAAAGTAAGGATATTTTCTCTAAGTCCACTTTCAAATTTTTCCAGATTAGCTGTACTAATGCTTATTTCTTAAGCAGCAAATGCTTTATAGCATAAACAGATTTCGGTTTAATTTCTTAAAATCAGTTTTAGTGCTTCACACTAAATTTGTGCTTCTTCTGTGTTTGCTCTTCAGAAGACAATGTTTCTGATAGAGAGCAGAGACTATATGGAAGCTCTCCTCCTGAGATATGCAGATGTATTTAGAAATATCATCAACGACTGGTCAATACAGACATCACAACAGTTTCAGCTCAATGCTCTTGTAGACTTAGTTCCCCTCAGCCTGTATTTGGTAAGGAACCATAGCTGATTCTTTCTCAGGACAGTGGGAAAGTCCTATACAACCAATCAGACCTTGCACTATGGTTTCTAGTTGTTGGTAGACACTGCCTGGCACGTCAAAATTCACTGCTGTAAACATCCTCAAGTAGTCATTTAGCATGTGAGGTCACTGCATATTTGGGACTGAATCAGGTCAAAGCTTTAAAGTTTGATATCAGAGTCCTTTTGTGTTTGAATTAGGATCTAGAAGTGCAGGACTTTTATGAGGACCTCGGAAGTGCATCTGCAGCAGTGAAGGCTGACTGCACACTGGACAGGATCAGCACAGCTAGCAGGTTAAATTGGGTGTTTGTTCCCCTTTTTGGCACTTCAGATGCTGCAATTGGAGCAGGGCCCAGTTCTAGCCCTTACCCACCCCCACTACAGTATAAGAAACACAGACAAATTGAACCATGTCCAGTGGATGGCTACCAAGATTGGCAGGGTACTGAAGTATATGATGCACAAGGAGACACTGAAGAGACCTGAATTTGTTCAGCCTGAGGCTGAGGAAGCTAAGAGGAGCACAGAGCTAATTGCTGTCCTCAGCTGCTTAATGGGTCATTACAGCCAGATGGAGCCAGACTGTTAATGGACATGCACAGTGTAAGGACAGGAGGGAACAGATAGATGTTGCAGCAAGGGAAATTTCAATTAGATTTGCGGTATAAACTCTTCATTGTGAGGGTAGTCAAACACTGGAACAGTTGCCCAGAGCGACTGTTAATTCTCCTTCCTGGTGGATCTTCAAAACTTGAGCAGGCAATGCCTTGAGAAACGTAAGGTTACTTTGAAGTTGGCAGTGCTCTGCTTTGAGGAATAAACTCTAACAACTTCAGAATGTCTCTTCCAATCCATACTGTTATGAGTTCGTAAGCATTACTGACTTTATATGAAGGACATCATTCAAGTCTTGCCCAGATATGGATACATCCCCTTAAAATAGTTATATATTTTTGTAGACTGCTTATATTTCAAACTACCTCCTTAAATTTGTTTTTAAAGTCAAATCCCCACTCCATTTAGGTGCTTTCAAAATCTGATTCCTATATGAGAGCAAAAAAGGAGAAAGGAGTGAAAAAATTAATTTAACCTTCCGTGTACCAGAGTATCAGAGTATGTGATATACTCTATACCTGTGCTGTCCTATCCTGTATTTTTTGCCATCTGTCTTTTTGGTTCTTTGTTATATCATGCTCAGCTTGGATTTGTACCATTTTTATTTGTTCTTATGAGGCTCTGAGATTATTGGTGAAATCTCTTAAAACAAGCAAAGTGAAAAAAGATAGAGAAAAAAAAAGACAGAAAATAGAGGAATGATGATATGCAGCCTGAGTAGTTTTCCATTCGCATACTATTGACCCTGAGTTGAACTCCAATGACACTTGCATTGGCTCCAGAGGGCTTTTGGAGCAAGCCAGGTGCAGATTGACTTCAGTTTTGTATTTCACAGCACTCTCATGGATCATCACTCCTACAATTTTTGATCATCACCCTTACCCTTCTTGGTATTTTTCAAAAACAACATGATTAGGGGGTGGCAAGTTTCTTAACCTTGTCCGTGAGGAACATGACTCACTTTAACCTTCAACATCACTAGAAAACAAGGAAAAATGAGAAGAAATACATATGGATTAGCTCTTTATAAACCTGGTCTTTTTTGGACTTGTTTGGGTATTTAGAATCGCCACTTGGATACTGTGCATTTGAAATGTGTATCAGAAGTGTGCTAAAACACATTCTTTTTATTACTGTGTTTATGGCTGCTCCTCTGAAAAGAAAGTATTTGTGTCCAGATCACGAAGAGAAACATTACATTCTTTTTTATTGCTTGAGTGGCTAATATTTTGCTTTTTATTGCTTCAGTTATTTTTGTTTTCCTGTGAAAATATCTGATTGTCTGATCCCATAATTTTTTTTCCTGAAATCTCTTTTGGCTTGGTTAGTGCATGTGTATGTGTAAACTTCATATGAAGAAGAATCTGATGTACAAATATTGTGAACAGGTTCTGTAATTGCTTTGAGAATGAACCTTATATTTTTATCTGGGGAAAATAATGGTGTCTCAGTGGTTGCTTTATGCATTTGTTGGATGTCACTTCATTTGCTCAAAAATATACAGAGTTTGCTGCCAGGTTGGTTGATTTTCTTCAGCTTTAGGCTCACTCTATTTTAATAATGGCTATTCTGTATTCTGTTACTATTTAAAGTTCTTTCAGCATCTTCACTTCTCAGGACAACTCATTTCCCTTGCTGTCTTTCCCAGTACAGCCCAGCTGCTAGTGTCTCACAGGTAGCTGGGTTATTTCCTATTGTATTTTTCCTATTCTCCAAAACCTTAGTAGCTATTTGATTTTCCTAACCTCAAGGCCCAGTCCTAGGCAGTAAAAGGGCTTTAGTAATAAATACCACAGTTGAAAAGAAGTATTCAAAAAAGCTGAAATTGCAAATGCAAGGGAATCTCATCTTGAGAATGGTCATACAATGATCAGCAGTGAGACACAGGCAGAAATGTAGCTCTTACACTCAGCAAGAAGTGCTTGTAGAAATAGTTTCAAAGGAATTAAATACATTTATTTACTATATCCACAACAACTCTAAACAACTGTTGTGATTATATTTTTCAGCGTGCTCTGCATGATGAAGTCTTATTTTTCCAAGTAAAAACAGAACCATAGAAAAACAAAACAACTTTTAAGATGGACAGATATGTTTACCTATAGACATACAAATGTAAATATGTGGATTTTTTGGTTGAAGTTACTTTTTATTTCCTCTGTGACTGTTCATAGAAATGGACCTAAACAATATCTAAGTGCAAAAATCAGAGTTGCTTTCTATTCCTGTTGTTCCATTTGTCAGCACACAAAATACTATAAGAAATATAGTGTTTTGGTGTAGTGTCATTTTGATTATTTTTACCACTTCATAGTTTCAAACAAGTTGTAAAAAGCACCTTAAGTGCTTTGTGGATTTGGTTTACATGGATTACCTTTATAGGGCTTGTATTGCAAAAGTGCATCAACAAAGTATCTTTGACTTTATTTCATTCTTATGATGGCAGCTGATCCAGGTACCTCTAGTCAAATTTCTGTCCAAAAGGATGAGTGTCATATCATTTGAGTCAAGAAAATAGTGCTGCCTTAAGTTAGGCCAACTGCATCCTTAGAAACAGAAGAGATTGTCAGAAGGTAAGTATTTTGTTGTACCAAGCAGTTGAAGGGTTTTGGTCATGAACTGTATTTAGTGTGGAGCACTTTTAACTTTAGGACATGGCTAAGCTAGAGAACAGCAAAAATGAGTATTACACAACATGACTGAGAGAAAAACTGAGGAATTAGAATAGAGAAAAAAAAACCCTTAAGGAAAAGAGTATCAATTAGATATTATTATTTTTTCCCCTGAGTGCATTAAACATTTTATTCTCCATCTGCATATAGAGGGTTTTATTCCCTGTCTTTGGAGGCTTTAGAGCACATTTTAGAAAAAAAAACTGTAGGTAGAATGGGCTTTGTAGAAGAAAAGGTTAGTTGGTTTTTGTGGATGTCTCTCAATATCTAACCTAAATGGGTGACTGAACACGGAGCAGGATACCTCCAATGGATTTGCTCTAGCATCAGTGTGGAACAAAGAGGATATTGTGAATGAATAATCTTGGTGGACATGATAAAATCTTGCAGTTTACCCTGCAGGTCTGTCACATTGATGTTTCAGCAGATAATACTGTGCAATGATAAGATCCCAACAGGAGGAAAAAGCTACAGATAAAACAAAAGGTGTAGGAATAAAAATACACATGGGGAGAGAGAATGGAAAACATAGTTCATGATACTGTCAGCTTTTATTGGAGCTATTATGGCCATGTTTAGATACAAATATTGGAATAAACTCCTTAAAATTCTTGGTTTCACAGTTGAGCCTTATATTATGCTTTGCTTCTCAGCTGCACTAAATCTCAATATAATGCATAGCTACTCTGTCTCTCTCTTTGAGTGTCACAGAGCTGTTTCATTAACATCAGTAAAATTATGTAAAGAGACTGATGATATAGGGTACTGATGAAAATGATGAAACAGTTGTGTTACTTACCTTTAGAACAAAATCTAAAGAATCTGCTAAATTTCCTCTTGGAAATTGATCTATTTTTTCTTTGTTTTTTAAATTGTTATTATTATTATTATTATTTTGCATAAAGGAATGGGGCTGGGGGAAAGCAAACAGGTTTTTTTTCTGTGAGGCAAACTATATTTTCATATTTCTCTGTGAAACAAAATTAATTTATATTATTCCTCTGATACATGGAACTCTGAATTCAAATAGGCAGTGATATTCAGTAATTGTACAGTGCTATCTGCTTTCTTTGGCCAGTCGGTAAATAGATCTTATGGGGGAAAAAAGGAAAAGCAAATAGAGAAATGTAAGCAATAGAGAACATACGTGTTTCTAATTCAAATTTAAAATAATATAGACAGCAGAGAAGAGCTGTGAAGGGTATCTGGAAGTATCAGATGAAAAGAGAGACAGAAAGGCCTGTTACCAAATGAAGGGGAGATACAGAACTGGATATGTGGTGTATTATTCAAAGGGTAGTCAGAAGTGCTGACCTCATGCAATTTCTGAATGCAGTGCTGAGGTGACAAGTTATCCCCAGCACTGCTTCTCACCTTTACATATTATTTCTCACTATATTGTCACTTCCATAAAACCTGGTCAAAACTCATCCAGATTGGACTCCATTATCTGGATAAACCCCTGCTGAGTGCATAATGTAAAGTGTAGTATAAAATGCCATCCACTATTTTCTTTAATTAAAAATATTACTGATATGTGGTGTCTTAATCCCATTCAATTATATAGCTTGCATGGATATTTTGAATTGCATTTTTTTAATAGCTATTCTGTATCTTTCACCTGGCCCTTATGTTGCTTTCCTTACTGTATGTCTTTATAGTAGATTTGATTGTACTTGCACCAGCCATACAAGAAAAGTATATACAAAGAACAAAAGGTTAACGTGTTTAGCAGAATAATTTATTTTCACTCTAATTTAAAACTGAATGTTGAACTCAGCTTTTTTTGTTGGCATTTATATGTCTGGGTTTATTATTTTCAGTTGTTCTTATCATTTAGACGATAAAAACCATAAAAATGAAATCCGTTTCATAATATTGAAGGGAAAAAAATATTGTGTCTTCATGATAAATTTGTTTCTTCAAAGGATCTTTCTTATGACCTATTTTGTCAGCACATTCTTGTATCTGGGAAGATTATTTCTGTTGGTTAGACAACTTCAAAATGAAAGAGTGAGATTAATAATATAAATACAAGTTTTCCTTGTTCTATTGATTTATTGGGTCCTAAATCTCTGAACACTCACCTATATTAGTCATTTTACTATTGGGAGCTGTGAGAAAAAGTTACTCCGATGTTTGAGTGTTTGCAAGAAGGAGCATCTTTGTTAAGTGCAATTGATTAGCAACATACTACAAAGAAAGAATACCTTCTGTGGAAATATCGCTGTAATACTCTGATGGATCAAATATGTACAGACATAATCCTTTACTAGGAATTGTGCAAGGGAGAGGCTTAAGAAATATCTTTGTCTGAAATGTGGTCGTGTCCCTGCTTCTTTTCCACCCACTTCAACATTGTATCCAGCATGGGTCTAGAAAAGTTACTTGGCTGACGCGTAATTTCACATACATTAGCCCTGCTATAATAGGTGGGAGACTTGGATCCGGGGACTCATCTTATTCAGACTTGATATACTAGTTTATTTTTTTCTGAATGAACATGAATACCAAGTTGCACATGAGTGAATAGACAGTATTCTCATTGCAAACAGGTAAAGTGCGTGCTGGGCTATGTCAGCCTGAGTATGATTAGCAAATTGACCAGGTTATTACTTCCTCTGGTGCTGGTGAGGCTGGTGGCACATGGAATACAGTGTTCAGTGGCTGGGGTTCCCTGCTTCCACAAGCATAGGGAGAAAAGGGAGGGAGTCTAGCAGAGGGCCCTCTGGTCAGAGTAGTTGAAGGAGATAGGCTTATTTAGTCTGTTGCTTATTTAGATCCATAGTGGGCTACATGAAGGAGAGTTACAGACAGGATGGAGCAAAAGTCACTTTGGCAATGCTGAGTGATATAACAAGGAAGAATGACCACAAACTGCAGACCTAGAGATTCACATACAGCTTAATGAGGCTGATGCAGCACTGGTGCAGGCTACTCATTGAGGTTGTGGAATCTCCATTCTTGGTGACTTTCAAGACTTGACTATTAAGCCCCAGCAGAGCTGAACTTGTGTTGGCAAAAGCTCTTCTCTGCTCTCAGTAGGAAGCTGAACTAGTTCATCTCCAGAGCTCATCTATAAGAAACACTCCTCTTATGAAGTGACTGTTATTATGAAGTCTAAGACCTTTTACAATATTAAAAAAAAGAAAAAAAAAAGAATGGGTAATTAAAAAAAAAGGTGACTTCTTCATTTTGATTTCATGCTTCATAAGATTCTACGGCTGTTTCTTTCCTCTCATTGATAAGTTTTTTAGACTAGTTTAGATTTTGAACACTAGTGCTGATACACTCAACTTTGGGTGAGATGGATCTAAACCTAAACAACGTAATTTCACCTGATGGAGTGGTAACTTTTTACACTGTTTTCATGTCCTGCATTGTTGTCATCTGCCCCCAGAACTGAAATTAAAATTAGAAAAAAAAAATTAATATGGGTGTTTGGTATTGAACTTCTTCTAGAAAGATCTTTTCTCCAAGATACAGAGAAAAGAAGTTAAAATAAGGTTCAAATATATCTTCTTAACAGAATTTTCATATTCCTGTATTTCCATATAATGTAACTCTACAAATAATTGAGCCCCATATGTATGTTTTATGTGTTGTGGTTTTGAAAACTGAGGGCATGCAGTCTCTCAACAATAGCCATAGAATGTACAGATCTAAACAGACTATATAGAGAAATAATTATTTCTGTCTCACACACACAGAGGCTCTGTGGAAAACAGGGCTCTGTACAACCTCCCTGTCATGTTGCTTACATGCCTCCTAGAAGTGGTTGTGTTTTTATTTGTCACTCAATCTGCATGTGTCAAGCACAACGACAAGGGTATCTGGTCTCCCCACCCCAGTGGCAAACTACAGCAGAGAAATTCATAAACAGAAGCTTACTGGTGAATTATCTGCATCCACAAAGTCTGCTTCTTACCAGTGTAGAGAGAGATGTGCTGCTGTCAGTTTGAAATTATTCCCAGCTGCTGGAAGGCCTAAACACAAAATCCCCCCCGTGAAGTCTCCCCAGGCATTCTGAGATAGGGGGACATCTGGGTTGCCCATAGATACAGAACCTTAAATAAACATCTGAAAAAAGTCCAAAAAAGAGTAGTCTGGCAGGGATAGTGCTGACACCTCTTTAGCTTTTGACAGCTTCCTGGCACTGCAAGACTTATTTTGCGGGTAGACTATCTAGCCTGCTGCAGACTTGTAATATTGGCACTAATTTATGGTTATGAGGAAAAAGAGGGAAGCTAGTAATTTGTACTGCTGAGTGGGGACCTTCGGAAGATGGTGTTTGAAGGTGCAAAATATGTCAGGCAGACGCTTTGGATTGTAAAAAACTGGTGAAACAGTTGTTAGCAGAACAGAGAGGATCAAAAAAAAAGTCAGAAGTTCAGAAACCAAGTCTCGGTTTGTTCTTCCTTATCAATCAGGATAACAAACTACACACAGGCAGGCAGCCCATCTCAGTAAAACCTCAGAAAGTCTTTGAATTACATGTGAAAAAAAGGTCTTCTGAGCTGCTTCCTCTGCATCTCTTCATCTTGTGGCAAGTGCATTTTTCATTGTGCAGTGAAAGAAACTGGCCTGACTTAGCTGTGACCAAGCTTTTCGTGCTCTTCACTGGAGGTTTTCTCAAGCCTGCTTTGGCTACATGTTTCATGGTGCTGAACTGCTTTAAATTTCATTCCTTTCTATCATGCAACTTTATGGTGTTTTAAAACTTGTGATCTACCTATCATCAGCAGAGCTGCCTGGAAAGACTTATTTTTTCTCATTCCTTTCCCACATGCATGCCACAGCCTCTAACAGTAGTAAAACCCCAATGATTAACATGTTTAAAATATATGAAAGATGTAGGGTCAAGTGTCATTACAACGGTGGGTTACTGTGAGACAGCTTCTTATCTGTATGGAGAAAAGTACTTCTAAATAACTGGCAGTGTCACAGCAAAGGTCAATCTGCTCAGTGCACGTGTTTCATATTGTATTTTTCTGTCTTTTTTGCCTTTGAGTGAAGATCACAGCTAAAGTCAAATCTTCTATTTGTTATTCAAGGTGGGGATAATTTCAGCAAGCTTTTGTAGTGGGCTTTTATTTGCCAGGCATGTTAAACTGCTTTTACATTATAATGTATACACACACACATATGTATGTGTGTGTGCCTGCATATATATATATATTTGCTTTATCATACTTGTTGCTGTTGGAGATGTCATTTTTCACCAGAGGGTTAAAATGCAGATTTCAGAGATTTGTGATATAAAATATACTGTGCTTTCTTGTTCTAGTAGGACTTTTACTCGTATATCAGAATTATCTGCCAAGATGATTACATTCCCTGGGATTTCAATTGATTTTGGTATTTGGATTCTAAATAGTAGCTTTGTTCTACAGCTTGATACTGACTCCTGAAGCAGCTTAGTCTCAAGAGATACCTCAAAATATTTCCTCCATGTGTCCATGTATTTGTACATTATGCAAAATACATTTTAAGACAACCAACTTCCAAATAGTGGTATGTGGATAAAAGAGTAACTGCAAATTTAGAGATTATTTGTTTATTATGATGGAGTTTTATTTCCTTCATTTCTATACTTGAATATTTTGCAGAGTATAAGTGTACATTTGAATGACTGTTTGACTTCTCTTGCCTGGGAGGGTTTGAGAGTCTTTTATGAGAAAGTAATAGAACTCTGTCACTAGTAATGTTTGCTACCTCCAATAGTAAAATATTAGCAGGCTTAATCTTTTTATTTGAGTGACTGTTGTCACTGCAGTATTGTAGATATCAAAATACAAAAAAGTCATTTGGAAGCAAAATGTCCTGCTATATGAATGCAATCATCTGGAGTCTCTGAAGGTGATAGTTATATAAATGTAACTAAACATTTATATAGTTCTATTTTAAAATTCTTCCTGCAAAAATCCTGGTTTTTTAGAAATTATTTTGCAGCTGTTAAGAAATATGTGCTGAAAATAGAACTGCATTTTTTTGTGCTTTGAGTTCTCTAAGTTTTGTTATATTTGGATATAATTATGACATCTTAAAATAAAGAAATTATAATTTCCTCTTTTTCTTTGCAGAGTCACAGTGTACGCTCTGTGGGGAGCCTGAAGGTGAGTGTGTTTTCCTACTAATATTTTTCAAAGCAGCTAGAGGTGAACACTTGACTCTAATAATACTTGTGTACAGTAGATTGGAAATAGTACATGAATGATGGAAACCAATGAAAGACATTCTACCCTATGTTAGATACAAAAAATGATTTGAATTAAGCTGAGCACATGCTCCAGGCAGGAAATACCTTAAAGGACAAATATTCCATTAGAACAAAAATTGAAATATTTACTTCTTATTCTTTTGTGTGTTTGTCAAACTAATTTGTCAGCAAGCGAGAGCATAAAGAAACATTTAAGGTCATCAATTTGAGAATGGAAAACAAAGAGATTCAACATAAAAGAGAAATGAAAAATATTTTTAGATTTCATATTACATTTACAGGGAGGCTAACACATTTTAGCAGGTGAAGTGAATAAATACTGCTTCTGAAATAAAGATAACTAAACAGTTACTTATGCAATTCAAATACGTACTCACGTGACAGTGTTTGTTGGTTTGTTTTGTTAGGGTTTTTTCCGAGTGACTAATTGAATACCAAGATGACACCCACATTTTTCTTAAATTAATGCTCAAGCAATGAGATTATGATGTTTAAAGTATGCCATTATTGAAGAAAATATCTCTAATTCATTTATTTATTAACCTTGGTGCTGTTATAAAGAACATGTTAAAAGGTTGACCTTAATTTGAAATCAATCACCTGGAGTCTTTCTAAGTCTTTCTAAAAATAGTCAGTGTAAATGCTGGAGTAAAGTATATGAACTAAAAAATAAAATTATAGGTTCTAGGCTGTTTCCAAAGACATTCAGCTTTATGTCTTGAATAGTTGCTGAAAAAAGAAGCTTCAGTTTCTAATGTGTTATAAATTTAGGAGGGACAAGTTATTAAGATATGAAGCCTGGAAGTAGAAGGCTTTGAGGCCTTGCATCTGGTGAAATAACTCAGTAAATAAATAGTAATTTTATCTCCTTCTTCTTTGTTATCTACTGACAAATAATTCTTTTAGAAAAAAAATTTACTGCATTCCTTTAATAAACAGTCAATTATTGATTTTTAAATTTTTTTTGTCATTTATTTGATAAATTTATAATAATACAGATACATGTATGAAAAGGAACAATGAGATTGGTGTTTGTTTGCCTTTCATGAGACATTTCTCTCCTGATAAAATTGGCCAGCTTTAAAGTTATGCATTGGATTAGTTCTGTTTTATTATATGCTATGCCTGCTTTGTAACAATAGTTCTCCTTTCTTTTCATTACTGCTTTTTCATACCTTTTCAGCTTTGCAAATATTAATAAATATATATGGACTTTGTAAAAAGGGAATTAAAAAAAGGATAAGATATTTTTTAACATTTATATGGCTAAAAACCCACATTCAAAAGATACACATTCAAAAGATAAAGATATGTATTACTGTAGGATCAGGCCTCAAGAACATAAAGTTCAGTTTTTAGCTACATAGAAATGAACTTTCCCAGGAGTGAATGTCTCCTGGATCACCAGTCTCTCCTCTAAAACACAGTATTAATGGAATGCTAATTAATAATTTTCTGCCTCAATTTTAAAAATATTGACATAAGTGTCACCTTGGATCAGTGACAAGACTTAGAATCTGAAGTTTTTCCATTGCCAGTTTAGCACAAATTCTTATCTAACACTGATCATTCACAGAAATTTGATATGTGCTTTTGTGATGAAGAAGCAGTTGCTCTGGGGATATGACTTTAGTTTTTAGAAGGCCATTCTAAGAGAAACTTCACATCTCTGTATAAACTAAAACGAAAAAACCAACCCTCAAAAGTATCCTTTTCCTATGCAATGTTCTATAAAACTTGCTATGGTTCAATAGTACACTAAGAGAAGGGAAGGACTAACAAATCAAGTTCTTGCAGTGTTCTGAGAGTAATTTCTGACTTTCCTCTGTAGACTTCTTCAGAGATTTGAGATACCTTGTGGCTTGTAGTTTGCATTTTTGGAATCTGAGGAAAATTCAGAGAGTATCAGTTAAAATTAGGTACTGTTTGCGTCCAAGTTCCTTTTTTCTTTCTCCTTTTCAGTTAAAAAAAAATCAAAGTGCACTAAGTGCTTTAAAGTACTTTAGTATATCAAGGTGAATTTGCAGAATTATAGGACAGACATGTCACAGTGTAGTCATCCTATGCTAGTTTCCAAAGTGTTAAAAAAAATCTAAGGATTCATAGATATGGGGAAAACTCCCTGGCTTGGGTGAGTGGAAGACAGTGTTTCGCATCTGAAGCCTTCGAGCTCCTCCAAAGCTGTTTATGCCATTTCTTGAAAGACCTGCAGGCAGCTGGGTGTGTTCTGATCATGTTCAGCCTTCTGTAACAGTGATGACAGAATGGAAGCATTTTGCAAGACTCAAATTCTGATTGTCAAATTGGTCAACTGCAGTCTCACTGTTCTCATTATGGTTCATCCTTTGTCTAACCATCACCCCCTTTCAATACCAGCAGTTTTGTCCTGGATTATCTAAGTGTCATAAAAATGACTGCATAAAACAGAGCTCTTTGCTGGGGGCACTTTGCAAAGTTTTTAGCAGTTAGTGCTGCACTGCAGGAAGCAAGTGCATTTTTCTGCATACACATTGTAGCACAGGTGTGGAACAATGTGTGTGCATCATGCATATTTTGTAGAGTGGAAAGGTATCAGATGTTGAAAGGAGATTTAAGTTATGAGAGTACAGATTTTTCATTTTAGTGTTTTGCCTGGGAACTTGTGGTTCTGCAGTTAAATGTGTCACGTGTCCTCCTTTGCATCCTATCTAAAGAGAATGGGTTGGACAAAACTGAGGTCTCTGAGAATAAGTCTTCTGTATGAGCTGCAAAGACTTGTGTGTTCTGTTACAGAAATCAAGGGTTTGCTCTGTTATTGATGGTGTGCCAGCCACCCATTCCTGTCAGTGTGAGATATTTGAAGACCATCAGGTTTTTTTGTACTGGGAGGAAGCTAAAGTTGCAGAATCCCATTAGCGTGGCGACTTCAAGCAGATCCATCTTCTGGAAACGCAAGAGCAGTCATGACGTGTTTTCAGAGAGGTTACAATAGCTACCTTTGGGGAAGTGATCTTCAATTGACAGGTTAGGTTGTCATGATAAACATTGCTGGGTTGTTCTTTGCTATATTCCTGCTCAGATTTTAAGTGAGGATGGCATGTTATAGACACATGTCTAGCTCAGTCTTTGTGACAGCTGAAGTACTCAGGCACACTGGTGTAGTCTTTAGAAGTTTCAGGAACAGTTATCCCCTAGAAGATATTTCTGTTCTTTCTAAACCTTTGTATTTATACACAGAAGATTTTGAAAGGACTGTATGATCAAGTATAATTTTCTATATTATCAAAGCAGAAACAAGTACTTTTGGTGACAGCTAAGGTTTCAGTAGACCACTCTGTCTTCTCAAAGCCTGTGCAAATGAAAGCTTTTCTTCCAGGCATTTTTAATATCCTTCATAACTTCAGTAGTGTCTTAGTCTTTCTATAATTTGTCCAGGTAATTCAGATTCTTCCTCAGAATCTCTTTTGGGCTGTGGTATACACCTACAGTTTGAATTAAGTTCACCCATTACTTTTTGCCAGTAACTGGCACAAGAACTGGTTGGTGTTGTTAGGCTTGCTGGGTTTGTGGTAGCAAACTTTAAATAGCGAGTCTTTTAATTAGTAAGATAAATATTCTATGCAAAAGGAGAGCTTAGAGGAGACCTATTTCTTAATGTATCTCACATTGCACATCAGGATTTTTTTCCTAAACTTGTTCTTCTGTTAAATTAAACAGTTAAGAGTTCATACAGCCCATGCATAGATAGCGCATGACTCCAAGTGTCAAAAGATTCAGAAATTTCTCACAATTACATTTTATCTGATAGTAAATCCAATTGTCAGAAGATTAAGTTTTTTATTGTTTATTTAAATTTCTGAGCTCAGACACCCACATAATTTTGTCTTTCTCTGAGAAAAAATAACTTTGTGCAAAATTTTTAGCAGTTACAAAAATGCTAGCATATATCACAGATTTACCCTTAGGGAACTTCATGTCAATTACTTGTAGGAGTATTTTTAATATGATTATTAGTGGAGGATGAATTTAATTTATTTTTATTCTATTTTTATTTAATAAAAGAAGTTTTGAATGTTCTGAAATAAAAACAAATTGTACTGTTTAATTTTATTTGCTCACAAGATGCATAAAATATTCAGTATAATTTGGGAAATAGAAGAAACATAAATAAATAGTTGACAGTAACAGCAAAAAACTCTATATTCCTTGATGAAATAAATGTCTTTTCAGATGTGTCCATGTTAGAGAGATGTATTTGTTTCAGGTGCTATCAGCTTTGGTGCTTTCTGTGCTCTGGTTAATGCTGGTGTGTTGGAGTTTGGGGGAAATAAGTCTGGTTTTTTAGTTTGGTTTCTTTTTTGGTCTGTTTTATTTTGTTTTATTGGGGTTTTTTGTTTGGTTTTGTTTCTTTAAATAAGGAATCTGGAGAGTAGGTAGTTCAAAAAAAATGCCCTAAACTTGGCAATATGTCTTAATATTGATGATGTTCCATCTGTGTAGTTCTGGCTCTGAATAGAAACATTTCCCCTGGTATCTCGTGGAAAACTATTGCAGGCATATTAATAACTCCAGAGAATTTCCTTAATCTTCATTTTGCTAATCTTAACATTTAGTAATCCATGCTGAGAGCTGACAGTTTTGCCACTATTAGCAATGACTTTCAAGAGTCCTGTAGTCTTAACTGTTTATATTTCTGTGTATTTACTAGACCAACAATTGCCAGTAATAAAATAAAAGTTGTCTGAGGAAGCAAAGTACATTTCACAACACATAATCCTGACATATTGAGGAAACAATAGTAGATAATAAAATATACTTTGCCTAATTTTAATAGTTCTTCTTTTCCTGCTACTTATAAAAAAATCACAATTGTTCTTCACTTGAGAAGATTTCTTGTTCTGTATATATTCCATGAAATACTTGAATAGATTATGGTTCCTGCTATGAACATAATATTAATTAGTAACTATTACCTGAAGTGATTGAGGTAATGCTGAGTTTATTCAGTCATGTATGAAAAATTTTGTGTAAATATAGGTTCAAGGTCTTCAGCCTTTCTGCTTTGATCTATTTCTTCACCAACCCCTTGGTTTTCATGAACAGACACATTTGTGTGCCTGGGTGAACTTCCTTCCCAGCATTTAAATAATGATAGATAAAATCACTGGTAGTATGAAACTTCCTCCTGATCCAAGTATTGTTAATAAACTTTTTTTTAACAGTTTAGTTACTGCTGTCAAAGTGATTTGATTTGCCATTTTCATAGGAACTTTTTAAAGTTTCACAGAATTGTATTGCTGTCATACTCCATTGGGTAGTCTGCAAATATTGAACTTTTTTACAAAATCAGACAAGTTAGTTACACTACATGTTTCTAAAAATAACCTGCAAAATTTGGAGATTTTATGAACCTAAGTATTTTTTCATTTCTTTCTCACTGGGTTAATATGTGAGATTCTACCAATTAGTTTCCTTAGGATACTAGCTTAGAGTATATTCACAGCGGGCATTATTCTTGGACTGTGATGGGTTTTTATATAAGGTGAAGAGGTGTGATGTGTATCTTTTGGGAAAGAGTTACAGTATTTTTTTTTCAAACAATATTGAACCACAGGTTGCTGCTGTATTTTCATGTTGCCTGCAAATAGGCAGACAGCAAAAGTTGTCTACACTATGTCTGCTAAAGATTTAGTTGCTGAAGAAGTTCTCAGTGTCTGGCTATACTTGAAATATTTGAAGGTTCAGTTTTGAACCTTCATATCTATATAGTTTGAAAAGTTATATATGACATTATTAAAATGAATACTTTTGTCTATAAAGAGTATAAAGCTGCCCATTTTATCTAGTTGAATTGAAATAGAGAATGAATTGAAATAGAGAATGAATTGAAATAGAGACTGGTATATTCAAAAGCCCAGGTCCTGTGTAAACTGAGTGTGAGATATGGTGATACTAATTTTGGTTCTTCTACAGTCTATGTTGTGATTACTTAAGATAGAAATAATTAAAGAAACAAATCTCATTTTATTTTAAGAAAATAAATTATTTTCTTTAATAAAGTGTGTTCTAGGCCTTTACTTAATTTATATTTTGAATAAATCAAATTAATTCTTCATCTCCTTTTACTTCTCATATGTACAGGAAACAGCTGTACTCAAAACTACATTGTTATTCCTATTTTTTTCATCTACTGATCCACTCCCCTGAGTTTTGCAAACCAAAAAAAGAAAAAAAAAACTGATTTAATTTAGATAAATAGGATGTAATCCCAAATGCACATTCATTTCACATTGTTGTGATTAAACAAACAAACAAAACCAAAGACAAGGACCACCTTATCTCTTTTACTCCAATATGAACGAATAAGTGAAAAGCTGATTATATTTCTGGGGATGAAAAAAGAAAAGTTGGCCTCAAAGGCTATAGTCAGCACACACTTAAGGCTTCGTGCAGCATTAGAAATGTGAATATTTTCCCTACCAACAGTGGATGAAGTTGCAAATGTAATTTAGTCCTGTAGGGGAATAAATTGTCTCAGGTCTGCAGTGTTTGCTGAAGTGGAGGCCAGTGTGAGTAAGGCTGGTGCAGCCTAGAAGACGCTGCTATTTTAAATTAACCTTTTCATAGAAGTAGATACGTATATATGCGCACTTCTTGCTTCCATTTTTCTTCTTTTGCTAACTGTTTAGCACATTTTCATATTACATGAAATGTCCTTTTTTGAGTAGTTGTTCTTATATGTCAGATTTGTCTGGTGAATGTTAATTTCTGCAGGACAACCTTCCTCTTAAAGATGTTTTAGAACTATGTCTCTTAAATGAATACATTTCTTTTATAGTGTGAACTGTCTGTGCTTTCCCTTGGTTTCTAATTTTCATGCTCTGCAATTCAACTGTAATACTTCTTTGTATGTATACATAGCAGAACTCTTTCTGTTGAACAATGATGTCTACAGAATTGTACCTACAGCTTCTAGCATACTTTATGGTTTAGAAACATACTTCTGCATCTTTGTAGGATAAAAAACATGGTAGATTTCTACCTAAACATAGAGATTTATGATTTTTTTTAAAAGTGGCACATTTCAACATTCGTTCCTTATTTAATTTACTATGAATTTGACCCAGTAAAGCTGAAATAGCTGATATTATGGGCCAGGTTTTGTTGTAAAACAGTGTATAGATTGGGGTGGACAGTTTGCAAATTTGATTTGATTTTCACCATATCACTCCCTGGACCTGTCCTTTAGTCCCAGGCTCAGGGCAGCTCAGGGCAGGCTCAGATGGTCAGCCTGGCCTCTGCAGACCCCTGCTTATAAGGAAACCTAGGCCTGCCTTAGCTTGCAGTTTTATATCTAACAGGAACCTTGTGCTACTGGGCAATTGTCAGTATCTTTGTCCTTTTCTAGGAAAAGGTGAGGCTAATTCTAGAGGTAAAGTTGAACATGAGTGAGATGCAAAATGCTCTAAGTGCCACTGAATCTTCTGTGTGCAAGATTAAGTTATTGTTTCTTAATCAGTGTTTAATTCCTCAGGGTAGAGGAAGAGTCTTAAAAAAAATCTGCGATTGTAAGGTTTGAGAAGCACAGATGTAACAGAAAGCAAAGAAAAACTTCCATTCCTATCACCACACACGGTGACCTTCAAGACTGAGTATTTCCAATCCATCTTCTGAAACCTATGCACAAATAAATTACATTATTATTATTGCACACATGTACACGTTTCATTCTCACTGAGGAGATCATGAATGATTTTTACTTTGATTCTAGATCATCAATCTGAAAAGGTTAAGAAACAGTGTGCTAGCAAAAGGAACACAGTGTTGAAGCCAAAACCTGCATTAATTTAAAAGAGATTTCCATGCAGAAAGAATGCCGGTTTCTCCTAGAGTGTACATTTGCATAAATCTTAGATAACTTCTGGCAACATTCTTCTTAACAATGTATGAAAATCCTGAGCTTTTACTTAGTGCAGAGCTACAACTGATATTAGTGGAAATATTATGTAGGAAAAAGAGCTAGGACTTTCACAGCAAAGAACTTCAAGCAGATTGATTTAGTCTTCTGCACCTGCTGATTATTTTCCATAAGCTTTCATCACAGTTTTAGTCACTGGAATCTTCTCATGCCTTATAAAATATTAAAGGCGAAGTTTTCTGTTATAATATGTGACAGAGAAATACCTTTGGGCATGTGATGGGAAATATTTTTTTGTGTCTGCTGACTGAGTGCTAGTGAAAACGAAAAATATGAAGGCAGCAAAAGTGTTAATAACAATTGGCTTGTGCAGATGAACATTAAACAAGCTTTTCAGTGCTGGTCTCTGAAAAATATTTCAGAAAAATCTTGGTATTGTTTCAGTTACTGGAAAAATGCATTTCAAGGTGCATCAAGAGGCAGCATGTCCTTCACAGTGCAGTTCCTACCCCAGAGCTAGTTTTACAAATTTTAACCCCAGACAACATAGCAGAAACTTGGGTCTGTGTGTTTTTTCCCCACAGTTTATTTTCTTGGTGGTGTGAATGGACTACCACTGAATGCCTCAGAATGCTTAGCAAAAGGAATAAACCCTTGCATTAATGCTTCACAAAGGTTATGGTTCACTCTTTATTTGTTTTACTTAACATAGCCCATGAAAAGATAATGGGATCAATGTATTCTGTCAGATGTAGGGCTTTGTACATGGTCCAACAAGTTACATGGAAGAAAAAGATAATAATTTTGTTCACTGTTTAGAATGGACTCACTGTTTAATTAGAAACTTTGAATGTTGAACTTGGTTACACTAAGGTTCATTATAAGCATTCCTTTTGAGACAGACTAATTATTAAAACATGGAAATAATTTATCTTTCAGTGTATGCTGAGACAGTAATCTCTTGGGGGTTTTTAGCTTATGTTGAATTTTCATTATGCCATTAAATTTTTTGTTTGTCAACAATAACAATATCCTTTTTAAGAACTGAATGTCTGTGTTTGCAAATCAGACTCCATTCTGAAAAGAAACTCTTGAGATAATTCCGTCTCAACAGACTCTGTTCCTTACCAAGAGCATCCAAAACTAATGATAGAACAACATTCCTCTTTTGTGAACTGAAATGAGACTTTAAGTTAATGCTGTGAATGGCACCATGGATTTTTTATTTTTGCCTTTTCCTTAATATCCTTCATATTGATATAGAAGAAAATTAATTCCTTTACTGATGAAGAACATGTGGGTGTTTTCTGTCTTCCTTTGTTTTCCTTTGTATTTACTGTGTATAAACTGTGTTAAAAATAATTTTGTGCTAGACACAATGATTTTCACTTTTCTAGTGGTGAAGCACCTGATTGAGTGATTGTTTAACCATTGCAATATTTGCCTTTTACCACAGAAACAACAGGGAGGATCCGGAGGATATTCTTAAAGACAAGCCAAAAATGTTCTTCTTTATTTGGTCTATGCTAGCAGGCTAGACACTTTATCATCAAGAAAAGTCCATGCAGTTCAAATTCTGGCCTTTTCTTCTGTAAGCTAAATCTGATTCTTGATACCATAAGGTTTATGCATGTGTTATGTTTCCTAGCTAGCCAGTTGCTGAGAGTTTAAACCCAGCTTGGGAGAGGGCTTTTTGGAATGATTTACTTCATGTTGTAAAAGTGCTCTTATAAAAGAACATGTTATTACTGTCTCTGCCATGAGAAACTCTTTGCAGCAATCAATATGTAATTTAGGAATCCTGCTTGGTACCTCAGGTTCTCTGCCTGCAAAGGTTAGGTCTGAGTACACTCTGTTTTAAGTATGGGGCTTTTTTATAATCTGTTTATGAATGTCTTCATATTGATTTAAAGCCTATTAAAGGTAAAAGGAAAAATTCTTGCTGTAGGAAAAACTAGCAGTGTAGGGTTTCTAAGCTTCAACAAGCATAGATATAAATGCAGCCCCTACAAGACACAGGGCAAGGCCAAACTCAGCTTTCAAGGTTGAATTCCAGATATTTGGTAAACAAGCAACAGATTCACTGACTGATGGAGGACTTCAGGTAGAAAAGAGATCAAATTCCACTTAACAAAGAAGAAGCCAGAATTGTGGAAGAGAGGTAAAACTTTTGATGGTGGGACTTACATGAGAGCAGAATTGGGAAAATGTAAAGAGCTTCTGAACTATCACCAACAGTGATATTCAAGAGCAGCAAGGAACAAAGGAAGGTAGATCCCTCTCTGTCTTTTATTTTTATGACACAGTGTAAGCTGTTTTTCTTGTTCTGGAGCATGTCTTAAGTCACAATAAGATAAATGTGATTTATTTGCAGAATCTTTATAAATCTGTTTGTTAGTGTTCAATGTCTTTAACCTTGAAAAGGTGACCTCAGATTACCCATAACCTGAGGGGAGACAGACACATGATCTCCCAAACCAATATAGCTGAGCTTCAAGTTCTCATTCTGTGACATGAGAATAGGGAGACCATGGAAGGAGATTAAAAGCATTCATTTCTCTTACTGGGAAAAGCAAATACAGAAGCATCATCTAGCACAAAAGATCAGCTGTGGATATGATAGAAAATATAACAGAAGAGGGACAAAGACCAACTTTGTACCTGGAATTCTTGCTCTGTTCCATTGATGCATGATTTTTTCCAGTGTCATAGCCTCTAAAGGATGGTGGTTTTAAGACCTGCAGTGAATTTGGCCCTTTTTTAGGATTTTAAAATGTCTGTGGATAACATTTGTACTTTGTTAAACCACATAGTACCTTTCTGCCACAATTTTTTAAACATAGCAAGCTCAGGACTTGATGTATTTGACAGAGCAGGCAACACAAACGGAAATGACTAATGTGTTTGAAATGGGACAGTTAAAGAAATTTTGCACTAAGTTTTTTCTACAAGACAGATGAGGTTGAATGCTTTGTGCCTGCATCTGTGCTCTGTTCCTAACATTATCTTTTAGATGAAAGATCAGCCTCTGAATATGAAGATATATAAAGACTTGTACAATATATTTTAACTAGACATTGACAAATCAATCATTCCAACTCACAGCGGAAAGAAATAGGCAATTTGTTACTGTCTCCAAGAATGATGGAGATAACATGAAGAAGAGTTGGAGGAGAATCCAAAGTGGAACACTGACAGAAGTAGAAACAAAATACAGCCCTGGCTGACTGTGTAGTTGCCTACTATCCCTGCTGACTGATTGCAAGATCTTACTACTTGGTTCTAAACAATGAGCATTCTGTAGCAAACCTCACAACTGAAAACGAGATTACTCATTAACAGGTGATGAATTAAATTTACAGTTGAAACTTCAGAAACAACCAACCCTGGAGATTTAAATTCAGTACTTGGAAGGAAAAATAATAATGTCCCATATTGTATTCTGGGATACTGCTACAAACACATTTTTTTTACACATTACGTCATATTAAATAATATGTTATTATAGCTAAACTTAAAAAAACACTGTCACTCTATATGGTTTTCAGTATATCTTTTTTTTGTCAGAGGCTATTTTCTCCAGAAAAATATACTGCCAGAGAATTAAGTGCTTCCAGCAGAGAATTAGAAAAAAAACCAACAAATCAACATTGGATTACCTTTAAGGTTTAAAAGCTGTAGTAATAAACAGCACAATTATGTACTAAGAGAACAGTGTCCCATTTTAATCTGTTGTGTCTAAGTGACCACAGTTTTAGAAGGCTCTGAGACAGAACATAACACAGATAGTATTAAATAGAATCAGAGAATGGTTTGGGTTGGAAGGGAATGTTAGATCACCCAGTTCCAAGCCTCTCCTGCCATAGGCAGGGACACCTTACACTAGACCAGGTTGCTCAAAGTCCCATCCAAACTGGTCTTGAACAGTTTCAAGGAAGGGTCATCCACGACTGCTCTGGGCAACCTGTTCCAGTGCCTCACCACCCTCATAATGGAGAATTTTTTTCCTAATGTCTGATCTAAATCTCTCTGTTTTCAGTATAGTACATACATAAGGTGTAAACTCTGGTCAGAATGTTTATGCTTGTTTTGTAGTGACTGGTTGCTTACTAAATTTTAAATTTCAAATAACATCTAGTATGTTTTGCTTGAGTCCACAGAGACCTTCTTAATAAGCTGTATGATATAAAAAGTGATCAAATGTACAGCGAGGACAAAGGAAATTTATGAAGCAGAAGTGACACTATTTAACAAAAGCAACATTTTGATATAATTTGTAGAAATGAATGATAATTGTTTTCAAACTAAAATGTGGGAACACAGCAGGGCAATTCCAAAAAATGTCAGGATCTTTCTCTCTGACTGGCTTAGAAAGTGATAAATGCATTGTAAGTATTCACAGCTTTGATGTTCTCTTCAACTCACCAATTCCTTATGGAACATTTTTCACTCTGTGGCAAACATCTCTCCTGTCTCACCTTGGATTTAGTGCCCTAACTCCCTCCATTCTTCTTTCTGTTTCCTTGCAGCATCATGTATCATACTCCATCTACTAAAATATGCACAGTAGAGAATTTTGTTTCTTGTTTGAACAGGTAATACATTGATTAATAAATGCTGCATAATTTATGGAAGAAGTAATTGCTCATACAGTGGTAAATTAAGCTCCCTAGCTATACTGAAATTCTGGAAAGCTTTTTTCTGGCTCTAATTTCTGGTGGAATAACATTGATACAGTGTCTCTCCCCAGGAGAAGTGACTGTAATGAATATTCATTTTAAAGGAGTGATCTAAAAGTTTAGGTTGAGGTTAATTTTTGAAGGTCAGACCTGTTGAAAAGAAAACATACCTTGGAAATGTAGGGATTAAGATGACAATGTGCTTACTAATGTTTCATAAAAATAAATATATTCCATAGCTGCTGGACAAGCTCTCCTTCAGAGGTGAGTCCCTGTTCCACTTAGTTCAGAACAGAAACATTGAAGATGAGTCTGTTTTCCAGATAAATGCTCTGGTCTGGATTAAAGTCTAATGGAGGATAGAACTTACAAGTGGCCTATGTAATAATTCTTTCTTTAAAAGAGTAGATGGTTGTTTATCCATAATGGTACAAGAGAAATCGACTAACACATTAAAGAAAAATTCAGTTACCTATTCTGTTTCTGTTTTTAAGGAACAAAAATGAAACGAAGTGGATGGAGATAACTGCTCTGTTCAGTGAATAACTCCATTTACATAACCTCAATTTGTCTGGTATTTCCTAAGGTTTACATTTTTACAGTTTGAGAAATGTTAACGTGGCTAATCAGATCTAAAGCATGGCATCGTGGTATATATCCTAACATGTTCAGGAGACCTTTGTAGTAACACTACATTTTGGAGAAACCATGCACTGGATTACTAGGCTTAAAATCTCACTTTTCGCAACATTAATTTTGCTGAAAATTATTTGGAACACTAAAAGGAGAAGCTTGCTATGCTAGCTGCCTATAGGTTTCTTGGTGATGTTAGGATGCTGACATCAGCCCGTCTGTTTTGGATTCATTGAAGTGCTTGAGCTTACAGCTCTGGCTAAAGCAATGGGACTGCTGGCTCCTGGACAGCAACTGCACTGACCTTGCTTGGTTCTAACTTCATCAGCTCCCAGGGATTGATTTCAAACCGAGTGTAAAAGAAGTACCTTCTTCAATGACTCAATGATCCAAGTCTGGCCACTTAATGTGTGATTTTTGTGGTTTTATTGTGTTTTAGAAACAAAAATACAAAGTAATATTCTGTTTATCAATATGTTTTGTTTATCCTCAAGTCAATTTGTGTCTCTTGCCATTTTACTGCACTGATCAGGGAAAGAGCCTTGATCCTCAAATGACATCTGGATGTTTACATCAAGTAACAAAGGCAAGCTCAAGGGCTGCTCTCTGATTATAAATCAAAGCTTCAATGAGTGGGTTGTTTTCCAGTTTCGTTTTTAATGGGAAAAAAAAAAGGTGTTAATGCAAAGAAATAAAGTTTGTAGTTAAGCATATAGTAGGAATTAAACATAATCCTGAAACAGAACATCTCAGTTTCTTAGGTAAGCTTGATATCCAAATCCATTCTGTCCTTTGTCTCCTTTCTCAAACTGATGCAGAAGTCAAGATTGACTAAATTGATCTCCAAATTATTTCCCTCTCTTCTCGCTGTGATTTCCTTTCTTTTGTCTTACTTCAATCGAGTAGGCTTGTAAAAGTCTTAATCAAACAGTTGAATGCTACCACTTATGACTGTTTTGATTACTAACTTTTTTTTCCCAGAGCTGCATATTTAACGTACAAGATAGCTGAATGTGTGGTCAGAGAGGCAACTTAGAGCCTGAGTACGAATAAATTAAGACCAATACATAATTCCTATTTCTTGTATAGAGAAGTACTGAATATTTTGAAAAGTCCTTCAAATCATTCTCTGCTTCCACCGCCACTTGTCCCTGAATGTCCATGGACTGCACTTATAACAGCACAAGTGTATGCTAGAAAGGATGATGATCCATAGAATTGCCTTGGAGGGTGTGTGATGATGAGTGAAAACTGCTGCAACTCTCAGAAGATCTGCAGCAGGATGACACTTGTTTGATTAGCTGTGGCATCCCTACTAAAGCTCTGGTGAGACTGGAGCCTTTCAGCCTCATAGAATTCAGGTATGTCAGAGCTTTGGCTGTTCCCAAAGCACAGTAATGCTATGAAGATGGAATGAAAGTCACTCATGGAATTGTAGTTCTGTGCTCTGTGTCCTGAATGCTCTGTGTAGCTCTGTGCTGTGTGTCTTGAATGCATGTAAGTCTCAGACTCTCAGATACATATTTCAGTAGCTGAGGGTGACCAAGTTACCTTTGGCACCTTTACTAGAAGAAGGTGAAATAATCTATACTTGGAGGAAATTCAGAACTGGAGAGGTTATTTAGAAAAAAACCGACAAAGGAACAGGAAAAAGGGTAGAAGAAGGAGGTTCCATGGGAGCAGCAAAAATATTGCTGATGCAGCATTATATAGAAGTTAGGCTTGTGAGTGAGACTGAGGGTCATTATCACAAGACACTTGTACATTTTACTCTTGACCTCCTGGGTCATGAGAACAATGACAGAAATCTTCCACAGGATCTCAGGAGACATTCTGAAGTACAGATTCCAGGCCTTAGAGCAAGAACAATGTATGCACTTTTAAATATAAAATCCAGCTCTGAAATTGCTGGTCAATCAACAACCTAAGAAAGGATAATACATTATCTGTTTAGTTGTCTCTTAGCTGCTCAGTTGAGCACATTGTCTTAAGCAGTCAAGTTTAAATATTACATTATATGTTAGTAATAATCAACTTAAGCCTGTGCTGACATTTTTTGCTGAATTAGCTGTAGAAACAAGCTGTTTGACAGTTGTAGAAAAAAAGAAGCTATTTCTTTTGCAGGTCAATAAGGCTGCCCCACCTACCACTGAATTCCCATTGAAAACTAAGCATCATCTGGCTCATATTTATCAAGTCAGCCTTAACTGTCACGAATGTAAAGCTGAATACTACACTGAAGCAATGTTGAATGGCATGGGGGAAAAAATAAGGGCTATATATTAAGAATTTCAAGGATGAATGTAAGCATTTCTGCTGTGCTGTACTTGCATAATCATGTTACCAAAAATACAAAGCTGAAACAAAGAATTACTTAAAATGATAAAACCCTGAAATATCTGAAATGGGACCTGTTTATGAATACTTTCTGTGTGCAAACCCAAATTTTGAAAGCCTACTTTCCATGAGAACATTGCTGCTGTTATTAACTGACAGTCAGGATGCTTACATCTGTTTTATCAACCTAGTGCATTTTTGATATACAGATATCCCATAATATCTGCAGCAGTTAACTCATCCCTTGTAAATACAGAATGAAATTTAATTTACTGTTGAACAAAGTTTCCTGTCAAGTGTCTTAGCTCACACAAAAACAGCACAAGGCTGTTTTTCTTGCAAAAGACATTCAGGCAAAAGCACATATGTATTCAAAAGGAGGTCTTTAGTAATTTTAATCAATTTTGAGCTTAATATGTTCAAAATAATTTATTTACTATTTAATGTAGCGCCCCTTTGGTGAGAAACATAAGCAGTTAATGACCTGCAAAATGTTTCTATGTAACTAAATTCTAAAAGCATATGACAATTAATTGAATTAACTGTGTCTTGAAACTCGCCATTCTGGGAATATTCTAGTGTTTGATTAAAAGCCTGCTTTCTATACATAAAGCAAATTTTTCTCTGCCTACAGCTGTGTCCATGACTTTCACTGTGTATCAGGGTACATACATATAAACAGTCGTAAGAAAAATGGCCTTAAACCTAATAGTTTTAATATAAAAACTTATAGTGTCATTTTAGATAAAAAACACGTCACAATTGTTCCTACTAGATCATTTGAGCTGTGTGTTTACTTTTTCCCTGTAGAAGGAGGGTGAAATATCTGGGGAAAAGTATTTTGATGAGCCATCCTAACTCTTGCTCCCAATTGCTATTTTAGCCTAGATTTTTTAGCAAGATTTTTATTTACTTATTGGTCAATCTAATGGAAAAAATGAGGGAAAACAAGTGCTCTGGAAGTGACACTGTCCAGGGTGATCACTTCTGTAATGTTAGTTATGAATGAAGATTTAAAATTTGTTTTCCATTTTGCACATGTTTTGTAAACCCTTGCTTCATGTTGTCCTCTGCACTGCAAGTCCCAGCCTGCAGAACTCCTGGGGAACAAGGCTGAAGAACTTTTTTTGTTACTAATCTCTACAGATATAAACTTAATCCTAAATTTATTTCCAAAAATAAGAGTATCTGTTGATTCCTCAGCTGCTCCACAATTAACCAGTTACAGTATTAAAAAATAGAGGGACCAACTTGCTTTAAGTGCAAAATGTGGCCAGTGACTCATAAAGGAATCTTCAAAATTCAGAAGAATATTTTGTTAATCTCTGTCTGGGGTAAAAATAAGGATTAGAAAAACATGTAAAGTCTGAGCACCATTCCTAAGTCCGGGGTGAGTTATGTATGTCAGCCACATACTGACAAGTGAAACCATCTCTGTTCCAGCCTGTACACCCAGCATCTCTCTCTGCTGTGGGCTGTTCATCATCTTGCAGATACAGTTACTGTCCTTCTTTCTCCCCCAAGCAAATTACCCCGCACTTCTCTCTTTGTTATCTTTTGTCCTTCTTCAGCAGCTTCAGACTTCCTCAGACTCACCTTCAAACTCGGTATGACAAGCTTGCCTGCAGCTTGACTCACACTTGGCCCTGCTGTGCCTTGTTTACTTTGGTTTAATTAAAATGCACCCATCCAGAACTCTGGGTGCTACTGACTGCCCGCCTTGCAGAACCTTACATTTCTGCAGTATTTCCACATTGCTTTCTCTATAAGCCTGGAACAACCTCTTTCTTCAATTACAACAAGCAATGTAAATTATTTCCCTCAAAACCACCCTTTGAATCCTTTCTCAACTACCAAACCTCTATTTTTACCTTTTTAGCCAGTCAGGAATTTAATTTATTTCAGTTACTGAAGAAATAAACTACTGTGGTTAGGAAGGTCAACCTTAAAGTCATTGTTTATTTGTGTATTCTTTTTTTCCTGGTGCTTTTAAGATTTTCATATTAGTGTCAGGACAGTAGCTTCATCATGTGAACACTAATTCCTTTACTGTGACTGAAAAAAACCCAGTGTATTTTCCTAGGTTACCCAAGTACTTTTGGACGGGAAGAATTAGGAAATGGAAAAGTGTTTCTTCCTAAGTTAGCCAGTAGTAAAAAAATAAAAAGAAAAAAAGAGAAAGAAAAATAGTAAGTTGTGGGTTTCTTATATATGGAGCCTCAGCTTTATTCTTAAGTGCTGAGAACATCAATAGCACTGTTAAAAATAAATAATTCAAGCAATTAAGAACCTTAACAAATATAATTTATTAACCTTTTGGATGATTTTTTTGGTTTTGTTTTTTTTTCAAGCAAGGGAACTTTAATATTCTTCTCTTATTTTTCTTTTCTTATTCCTGTCTCTGTTTCCAGTTCTGTTCTCCAAAGTTCATTCTTATCCTTTCTTCCTGCTCCATTCTCTTACTGCTCGTTTCCTCTGTATATTGCTCATGAGTTCTGTTTTTGTTATGGCAAATGCTCTTTTCACTCCCTTTAGCCATAGTCTAACATCCTGCACCTGCCCCCCAGTACAAGCAGCAAAGAGAAATAACAGTGTGCGTGTGTCAGGATAGACAGGACACCAGAACAAACACAAAGCCATGGATGAAATGGAAAGTGTGAAAGTATTTTCTTTAACCTCACCAGCTGGGGCATCCCCCAAGCAGCGCCTGGGCAGTGGCACACAGGCAGGGCCACAGGCACCACAGGGATTGCTCCATGCTGGAGGGTGGCTGGACCTGCTGTTCCCACGTGGCTTCCAGAGATTCACACAAGCTCTGTGTGGATTCACTTAACCACTGGGCTTTGATCTTCCCCACAGCAGGGCAGGAGTCTCAGGCAGGTTCAATAGGATACCTCTGAGTATCACAGGTCTGTGTTATCTAAACACAGATGTTCTGCTTGTCAAGCACACAGGACTAAATTATTGTTAGTGTGACATGTATGTTTTTCTACACTCCATCTGCAAATCACTTGAGGGTGTTTGCAATAATCCTCGCCATTCTTCCACTGTTTTCCCACACCATGCCTCAATTCTGCTCTTTTTTTTTTTTTTGAAGACCTCTATAATGCCAGATGAATCTTTGCTGACTGTAAAATCAGTGACAGAAGCAGATGTCACAGAATACTGCAGATATCAGCTCTTGGTCAGATGAATCCCACTGACTGCTATGGTTTTCTTTGAAATGCATTCTTGGAAGGCCTGAATCATTTGATCAGCACTCAGTCAAGATATGATACTGGGTTGCCTGGTTCTGCCACCAGAGCAGCCACAGAGACTCCTAAAACTCTAATTTTTGTGCCTAGAGAGGGGCAAATGTTTCTTGCTTATACATTGCTGGTGAAGAGAGTCATCACTTGGTATTGGAAGCAGAATTAGGTAGATTAGTACTTACAGGTATACTTGGACTTTAAATCAGTAATTTGGAAGTAATAAAAAATAAAAGGGAGGAGTGCAGAAGAACAGCAGAGGGACTGCATTTGGTGCTCTGCTGCTCCCGGTGCATGCTTGTTTGCTAGACACATTACAGAGCTGCTCAGGTTTCTTCTAAAAACACATTGTGGTTGGTACACTTCTAAAACTGTACATTTCTAAAACTTTTCTCTTCCTGAGGAACCACTTTTGAGAAATACCCTTTTTGCTTTGCCATTGTGATACAAAAAGCATAGGTGTTATGGTATTTAGAACAAGATATTTATCAAAAAGCATTACACAGGCAACAAAGACCTTGAGAGATCTGAAGTCCTTATTTGAATTTTCAAATCAAAAGGTTTATTAGCTAAATATTTTTTATTTATTTAATTAGTCTAACTTTAGTTTTGGCTTCCATTTTTTTTAACTTTCTTTTTCCCAATGTTAGCTGCAAAAGCTATGTCAATGTATCAGTGCAACAGTAAAATATTTAATTGTTACTTTAATCAGCATTTCACTTGGATATTTTATTGCTTGTTAGTAAGCAAGGTATTGTTCTCTCAGCTTCAAATTACAAACCTGTGGTTTTCTCTGTTTTTATAATAACTTCATCCCCAGAAAATCAAAATTAATGAAATTTCTTCTGACTATAAAGGTGGTTAAAACTGGTATAATATTCTTTTGAGAAAAAAATGCTATTCTACACAAATACACATTTTTATTAATGTTTCTTTTGCCATGGAAGTCTTTGGCGTATGCTTCTAGGATCTCTAATAAGAAATGCGAAAAGGTGTTCAATGGTGTTAGTTTTAATTAATTTAGGAAGAATTTAATTCATGATCTAAATATTTGGTTATCCTTTACAAGCTTGGTTCAATATTTTTTCCATTGGATGTTTTATTTCTTCTATTTATTGAAGTATGACTTTATGTTTTATGGTTTAAGAAGGTTTTTGTGGTCTTTTCTTTAGTAATGTTTTAATTATAATCATGGAATCTTACAATGGTTTTGGTTTGGAAGGGACCCCCAAAGATCATCCAGTTCCAACCTCGCTGCCACAGGCAGGGACACTTTCCGCAAGACCAGGTTGCTCAAAGCTCCATCCAGCCTAGGCTTCAAAACTTTAAAGTTTTGAAGTTTTATGGCTTTTAAAACCCATAACTGCTCTGGGGCAACTGTTCCATTGCCTCTTCACCCTCATAGTGAAGAATTTTTTCCTAATATCTAATCTAAACCTGCCTGATTTCAGTTTTAAGCCAATCCCCCTTGTCCTGTACCTCCATGCCCTTGTAAAAATCCCCTCTCCAGCTCCCTTATATGCCCCCTTCAGGCAGAACACCCAGAAGCCTTTTCTCCAGGCTGAGCAACCCCGACTCTCCTCTCAGGAGACCTGCTCCAGCCCTCTGATTATTGTCATGGCCCGCTTTGGACTCACCCCAACAGGTCCTTGTCCTTCTTCTTTTGGGGGTGCCAGAGCTGACAACAGTCCTTCATCTGGGGTGTCACCAGAGCAGAATAGAGGGGTAGAATCACCTTTGAAATGAGTGACTGAAGAATTCTGCTTGCCTATGAGTTGGAGTATATCATATTCCTGGTGCCTGTAGAAATCCAGCTACTGTGATTAGATCAAACAAGGGAAGCTTGTTTATTGCAGAAGATGTTGTGGTCTCATGAAAAGTCAAATTTTCATCAATTCTGCACTATTTGCGCTCTGTATTTTCCTGTGTTTTAAGTTAACACAATTTCATTAAAATCATTTCTGACCTTTTTAGTGCACATACTTTCCTATTGAGATTATAAAACTGTCTTGATTTGTTCTTGACCTGAAAGATAAATAACAACTTTTTGTTCAAATGTTTTCTAATTATTTTGGTATTTGTTCACAAGGGCTAATGAAAGTAATTCTAGAGAAATTGAAAGAATTTATTTCAAAAGCAAGAGCTGCACTGCCCATTTCAGACTTAAAAAATCTGTTCCCCAATATGAAACTCTAGCTGCTTCTAGTTCCACCACACCAGTAGATTCTGACATTCAAAACTACAGGAGCAAATTCAGAGAACAAAAAGCATTTGAGTTATGGAAATCACAGAGTATTTCATATGCATATGCTTCTGTATGTTTGCTCTATCAGCCTAGATTACATTTACCTTCACAAAGGCTTTATCACATGAGCACAGCAATTCATTTCAGTAAGTTGCTCATGTCCATTCTCTTTTCATCTGCAAATTCAGTTGAAAGTTTGTTCAAAGCAATAAAGAAAAAGTTTATACCAGCTTTACAAGAAGTATAAGTAGCAGCCGTTTACGTTTTTAAGATCTTAAAAAATAGCTTGATCTAAGTAAATAAAATATCTTCTGAAATAGTTTCTCTGTATGCAATTTAGAATTTACATTATTGTATGGTTTTAACTCCATGAGATCAGTCCAGGTTATTTCATTTTAATGTCTTGTTTCTGGATGTGCCTTTCAAGATGAGTAAGACTCAAAACCTGCTAGGCAGAATCTGCAGTTTGGTTTGGATTAACTGTGTCAGTTGGTGTAGATGAATTGCTCTGTTAGGCAATAACTCTTGCTGCTCTAGCAGTACTAGTGACAGTGAAAGCCCTCTGATTCTACAGCCTGGACATGATTGAACTGCTTTGCTCTGTACCATCGTGAAGGCTTTTTATGTTCCTCAGTCCACCTGAGTAGTCTAGAAAATATGTTTGTTCTGAAAGTACATTCAGGATCATATTCCTTTATTTGTCTCATAAATCTCAACGTAATATCCAGCCTAGTGTGAGACTTTGGTAATTAAACTCTACACTGAAAGCTATGTGCTTCATGGATCATTAGATATGCTAATTACCTGTTACTGGGACTGTCACCTGTATTTATGTTGTGGTAAGCAATAGAAGAATTTCATGTACTTGGCAAAATTGGTAGTTATGAAGGTATTTTAACTGTGGTGGATTTTTTTAAGATAAAACATGGAAATATGATGCTTCTTTTTCCCCTGTACTCTGGCTAAATGAAACTGAATATCTGAGTAGATCTGTTGAGGGTTTTTTTCACTTCATAAAGTGTATTTGCAATGTATTTTGTGTTTTCTATTGCACTTGGGTTTACATGTCCTTTTACCTTTCTCTAAACTGGAGCAAATTGTTCAAAGCTTGGGTTGGATAAATAGATCTATTCTGTGTAATTCAATAACTGCTTCATATTGCATAAATGGGAGGTTATCAATATCGTTTTCTCCTCTTTTTCATGGTTCAAGAGCACTAATGCAGTGTCAGGAAAATGTAGAGTAGTTTTCTCATTTACAAGAGCGGTGTTCAGGTTATTCTTTAATTTTATATCAATTTTTTTTTAAATTTATTTTTAGCTATTAGATCTGATCAGGGAAGAGAAGCAATCGAGTAAATACATATGAATATCCATTTCAAATGTAGCCAAATTCTTGTTTATATTGTATCTGAAAATTGTGTAATAACAAGTGTGACTTCCTTAATTAGAAAATAGAGGTAGAATTAAGCTTTTTGCAATATTAATACAGGAAAACCACAGGAAAATGTGTAATGTCTTGTAAAGCAAGAGACAGTACTTGTCTGATCTCTTTATGAAAATAAGATGAAGTTTATAAACAACAAAAATACTAGATCAAACAGAAACTAGTACTATTGTATTTTCCCCCTGGAAGACTTTGGCATTTCAAGATAAAGAATCAAGATTCCAAATAAAATGTATTGTTTATTTTAGGTGAAATTTTGACATTTTATAACACATTCATGTGACAAATACTTGTTTCTGTAGAGCTTCCTGGTGATGTACAAGCTATACCCAAACGGCTGGAGTTTTTGGTTCTCTCTTGGGTTACCAAAGAGTCAACTCCAAAAACTGTCTAACAAAATCTGCCCCCAAATTTTGAGTGAGCTGAGGATACAAATCACAGAAAGTGTAAAAGACCAAACTAATGCTTTTCAGTAGAAAACAATAAGACCATAAAGATACATATAACAACATTCTGACTACCTGTGTCTTTTTCAAATGTCATTCTAGAAAATCACAAAGCTCCTTTTCCAGTGTAGCACAGTAATAGCTTAACTGCTCTGCCTGCAAAAGCTGCAGGTGTTCTCGTGTTCTTGAGCACTTAGAGTTGTGTGGTTTGTTTATCTGCACAAACACAGATACCAAGGCAAAGTTTGAACCAAAGTAAAATTCCTTATGTAATCACTCCCCTAAGAGTAGAAATATGCCTTCAGAAGGACGTAATTTAAAAATTAAATCCCACTTTATTTATATTAAAAGAAATGTCTGCAGTCATTTTCCTGGGCGCAATAATGAACTTTTAGTTATAGCTCCACTAAATCCACTGCTACATAAATTTGAGCACTTTGAATATCTTTCAGATTTTTTATCTTTTTATGTTATTTTAGAAGATTTTTTCCTTAAATTTCTTTTTCCATCATGTATTTACCATTATGCTCCATTTTGTTTAAGGTTTATTTTTTCCTGGTAAATGAAACTGTATTTGTTCTTGCAGAAATGTTGCATCTGTAGCGAAACTCACAGCAGTTTCATTTTTTTAGCTTGAGATGATTGCTATAAATCTGGTTCCAGATCAACAGGAATTTTTCCCCTATTAAGTGTTACTGTGTGCTTATGGGAAAAAATTTTAAAGTGTGATTCTTGGACTGGATATCCACATAATACTTTAGAGTAATCAATATCATGCTTATCCACACAGTCTGAACACCAACACAGAACTCACTTTATTCAGAATTGGTGTGGGAGTATATGGGGCAACCTGATTCAACTTTGCACATACCTCCTTTGCGATAAATTTGTTTTCCCAATTATCTCAGAAATGCAGGTAAAAGATTAAATCTGCATCTCCTTCATAGTTTAATAAGATGGGTTTCACAGTCCATTCAATATTGTAATGGTTCTTTTAATATCAGCCTTGTCAACAGACTGTTTCAAAGACAAATTTACCATTATATTCCTCACAGTCATTAACTGTCCATTTGTTTAAATATATATTTTTACCTATATATTTGAAAGTCTACAGCTACTAAGTTTGCATCTCCTGCTCTAATGAATTCATCGCAATGATTCAAATAAATTAAAAGCTTGAGGTGGCTTCATCAGCAATTATTAGTGTAGAAGTCTCTGATGTTAGAAGTGGCATATATTACTTGCTTATACTTGATTCATCTATAGTGGTAAATATCAAATGACAGATTCAAATAGTTGACATCAAAGAAGAAAAGTCAAGTAATTTAGTTGCTTCTCTGAGCTCTGTCAGTACCAACTACACCTAAACAAACTGGGCCAGCAATATATCTGTACTTAAAAACTTCCAAATAAATGGTTCAGTAATATTCCTAATCTTTCTTTCTTTTCTTTCTTTTTCTTTCTTTCTTTCTTTCTTTTCTTTTCTCCTTTTCTTTTCTTTTCTTTTCTTTCTTTTCTTTTCTTTTCTTTCTTTTCTTTTCTTTTCTTTCTTTTCTTTTCTTTTCTTTCTTTTCTTTTCTTTTCTTTCTCTCACTCTCTTGCTCTCTTCCTTTTCTCTCTCTCTTGCTCTCTCACTCTCTTGCTCTCTTGCTCTGCAGTGTTTATAGTACTTTCTGTGCAAATTACACTGGTTCCTTCTCTACCCTACTGTGGCCACTGATCACCCTTTTGTTTATAACACATTTGTGCATGTTGGCAGAATATTACTGTGTCTTCCCACCTTCAAATTAATTCTTGAAGTACAGTTTACTTGAACCTTTGCTTGCAAGTTATATATTCTATTTTTTCTAATCCCTTTTTCTAATCCCTGTATTTTCTTCATGTTATCTCCACCTTCCTTAAAGTGTTGCATTACTTGGAGCTCACTGGTGCTGAATTGTGCACAATTATTGCATCTTTATCTGCTCAGCTGCTGCTTATCTTTTTACTTCCTCTATTATTACTGTGTTTGATTGCTGATTTCCAAGTACAGCACTGTGCTTGCCTCCAGGAATTCCAACCAGAGGCTGAAATTTTAAAATGCTAGTCTAAAAAGAATTTTTATTCCAGCTTCCAATGTGCTTAGAACCCCTCTGCCCTTAGTCTAACAATAAAATTTGGTCTTGTTTTTGCCATTATAAGTGGAACTCGTGAGTCTCAAGTGATGCTTGGTAAGTCTTAGCTCTTCCAGTCCCTGATCCAGTCCTACTTGAAATCCTCTCCCTCTCTGACAGCAAATCATTGGTAATTGCTTGCTGAGAGAAATTTCTCAACTGATTATCCACCCATCTGATGTTGATTTCATCTCCTGCCTTAGCCCTTTTATGAGAATATTATATGGAATAGTGTCAGAAGCTTTAATTAAAAGTCAGGATATATCATATCTGTAACTTCCCTTTTATCCAGGTGACTTGTCACAGAAGTAAAGTAGAATGGCTTGACATGAGTTCTTTCTGACAGATGTACAGATGTTCTTTTACTGCCTTGTCTTCTACGAGCTTGCAGATATCATGGTTAATATTTGTCTTGAAAGTTATTAATTTAATTAGGTGTTTCTTTGGGCATGAGAATTTTTCATTGGTTGTTTTGGGTTTGTTTTTCTCCTACAGGTCCTTGATAAATACTTAGATTAATACTTAGTGATGTTCAGAATTTCAGTGGCTAATTTCTTAAAAACTTCAAAGTAATGTTTTCAGTCTCTGCCCCATTGCTCACATTTGACTGACCTTCATCTTTTTTATCATATTTTCTTCATCTGTGCATTTAATTATGATTGTTAAATTAGTTCTGTTAAATGAATCTTCCTTATTTGTCATTCATGTAAAGATTTTAACAAAAAAGGCAATGGAATAGGTTACACTTCTTTTTTATAAGTTGGCCTCCATTCTCTTTTACATTCTTTTGTTTTCATTGTTCAAGTATAGCTGTGGATCCTTTCTGTTGCCTTCTCTTCCTTGTTCCAATAAGAACTTTTCTGGGTTTTTTCACACTAGTCTTTTTTATTTATTTTCATATGAACATAAAGTACTCCCATGTGTTTCTATGATTCCTTTTCTGCTTTCAGATCATTAAAGAGCTCCCAGTTCAGCCAGAAATATCTCTAGCTTTCCCTCCTCTATTTTCTTCACATATGTGCAATTTGTCTTTGTACATTTGGTAACAAAAAGTACAGTCTTTCTAATGGGAATATTTTCAAACCACATGCTCAGATTAGTTGAAATGTGTCTTCCTGCTTTTCTGTACTTACTAGGATGTATTTTTTGAATAAGCTGCTAAATATACTATGTTTTTTTAGACTGAGAAAAGGCATGACAGAATTTGAAGCGTATGCACAAAGATGAAAAGCATCGCATGGCACTGATGATATCAGAAAAAACTAAGAATACAGCTTTCAGCAAACCAATGCACTTAGATTAGCAAGTTCTCAGTTGTTTGAGATTTTCTGGAGCTGTTTACGAAAACAATCGGCTCTTCTGCTCTTGTTGTTTTGGTCAGGACAGTGTCAAGAGTATGTAGCAAATTGGATTGCAATTTTTCCCCTAAAGGCTAAGTCTCAGCAGGAACTGGAAGATATTGTCTCTTAAGGAGACAGATGCTGTCAATCTCATTATGATATTGCATTTTTAAAATCCAAGATAGAAGCTCTTGGCAATTGCAGAGCTTGGAATTCAGTAGAAACCAGCTGCTGGGTCCTCATTGATGCCTCTGATGGTGCTGTCACTCTGTGTACAGCTACTGTGTCCATCATCTCTACCTTAGCTTGCTTACTCCAACTTAGATTTACTTTTCAAGAGACACTTGAGGTTTTTGAAGTCTATTACCGTTATTTATTTTACTCAACTTTCCAATTAATTAAAATACTAACTATAATAGCTGTTTTCCCAATTAATTTTCTCCCTCTAGATTCTCACTAAATGCCTCACGACAAATTAAAATTAAATCTGATATAGCTTCTCACTGGATGAATAAAAGGAAATTCTTGTACATCCACTCTTTCTTCTCAGACCTCCTATTATGACATTGAATAAACTGGACTCTTTCTTCTTCCTGAATTCAGAGGAAAATAGCTTCTTAGGGAGCTATGCCTGCCCTTAAAAAATTAATTGTACCATTCATGTCAATATTGCAGTTCTGTGATTTGTCTCACAAAGAAACAGTGGAAACAATCTTCTGTAACTTCAGTTATTTAGTAAGAGAGATAAAATGTCCTGTCTCAATAGAAAATTATTTTGTGAAGAATTCCAGAGTAAAATTATTTATATACCAGAGTGTAGTAGAGCTTTAAAATACAAGAAGAAACTTGTCTGACTCAGAAAATAATTTGAAAGCTACAGAGTGTGAGTACCAGTTATTTTTTAGCCAGCTGAAACATACTTTTCTCTAGGAAAAATGTTATCATTCAGAAGCAGACACCAATCCTCTTCACTTGAGAATCTTTGCCAGATGGTGTCACATGGATTTCCAAAGATTTTATATTATCTCCCCATTTATCATGATGCTGTTTGAAAATGCAATAAAGTCATAAAGCAACCCTACAGTATTTTGTGTGAATTTATTCTTGTTCTTTCATACTCTTTTTTGAGATCTAATCAAGAAGTGTGACTGTCCCTACTCTGATTGCATAAAGCCAATTTACTCTTGTTCTCACAAGTGACAGTGTTTACACTGGACATGACAGATAACATGCAGATGTTTCTTCATAAGAAATTATCAAAAGGGTTTGATTCTGCTAGCCTTAATCCTATACATTTACATATACTAGGAACCTCTTTGGCTCTATTTATGTAAGTGAGATAGATGTATATATATATATCTATATATATATTTATACACATACGCAAAGCAGTTGACTTGTAACTTTACCAAAGAAAAGGAGATGTTTAATCTACTTAAGTTTCAAAAGCATGAGGCAATAATGTTAGAGATTTCAATGTTTGAAGAAGGAAAATTTTCTAACCCCTAGAGGTCTGCTGAATCCCTGGGGGAAAAACACTGGGGGAAACAAACTCTTGCAGTTCCTAGATGATGACTTTTTACCATCCTTCCTGAGACCGGTTGCAAATGCAGTGTTTCAGTGTATTGATATCTAAATTGATACAGTGGGGTCTGCTATGGAGAAGTTTTTATCATCCTCAGCTGGGACAGAGGCTGCTTTGACTATTGGAGGGGATATATAAAAGAAAATTCTCTGAAAGATTGAATCCTGGACAGTTCAGAATGGACACTGAATGTTAGTTGTCTGACATCTTTTCTGAGTATTCCTCAATTATTCATACACCGTATGGGGCATAAAGAAAATAAATCAGTTTATAAAATGCTGCTAATCTCTGGAGTTGAATAATCTGTAAGGCTAATAATATCTACAGCTATTGTTTGACTGCTCAGTAAGACAACAGAATATTGTAGAAGTGCATGTTAAGGGAGCACCCACAATCATGAGTTCTGAGTGAAACCAGAACCCTGTGCAAAATAGAATCAGACCATGTAATTAAGGCCACTCAAGAGAGGGTGGCAAATTGAAGTACCCCAGTAAACTAATTCTTGCACTTCCTCAGTATTGAAAGGCTCATTTTTGAAAATAATGTTCGTTATTGCATTTTTTGGTTTGTGTGTATAATACATATTTGTAGCTGTTGGTTGATTGTCATTGAAAGTCCAATTAATTGTAATCTTGCCTACTGCTTTTCAATGGAAATAGTGGGAGTTTTATTTTTACTTCTTATGAGAAAGTGCATCTTTTAGCACCTTTCCAGAATATCAAGCAGCTTGTCCTAATTTTCACTGCAAGCAATAGATGCTGTCCAAAGGGGGAAAAAAAGGAAACAACACAACTGATATTTCAGTAGGAGTTGCAAGCAGCAGCTACAGTCTGTGGACACACACTTCAGCCTGAACAGTACAATTTATTAGCCTGGGAATACATGTAAGCTTTCTTCTGAGGAAATGCTGGATAAGAAAGGCATGTCTTCCCTTATTGCCCTCTCCAAAGAGAGCTGCTGCCATGCATGTGCCAGCTCAGGAAGTTTGGCTGACAGTGTACAGCTGGCTGGGTCACAGGACTGTGTAGAGGAAAATGAGAATCTCTCTACCACTTCAGTTAGGAGCATGGGCCATTTCCTTGGCATCTCTTTACCCTGTTGGGAATCCTGCACACCATAATCAAACAGCTAGGAGAAGAGCACCACAGAAACCCTGCCAAAATGAAATAGTGGAACCAACAAATGTTCTCATAGCAACCTCACCATGATGTGTTGTACAAACCTAAACACAAGTAGTGGTTGCACATAAAATAGCAAAAGACCTCAGAGCAGAGCTTCAGAGAGCAGAGTTCATTGTGTCTGTTGCCTCTGACAGAGTGAATATCCCTCTCCTCATAGCCATATGGGAAACAATCTGCAAGACTGAAATAGAGATCAGTGAAACCAACTGCTCCCTCCCATAAAACAGTGAAGAGTCTTCAACAAATTCTTATGAAACTTCATGCTAGAAATGCATTTCTTACTGGACTGTGTGGGAAGGATGAGTAATAGGCTCTCATTGTGTTTCACTTTTATATCCTTTTCCCTCAGAATAGATATACAGTTATTTTCTGGAATCTCAGCAGTTGATCACTTGCTTTTGCAATTCATCAAAATTGGCTATCCTTTATTTAAGCAAGCAGTAACATTTATTTATGGTACTGCTGACATATGTCTTTAAATATTTACGAGAACTTTCATATACGTTTTAAAATATTTAGGATATGTCAAATGGAAAGAGGCTAGAAACTGTGGGTTCAGAACCGAGGAATAGTATGTACTATTTTGGAAAAGCATAGTTTATCAAAAACTTGGGTGCAAAGTAGTTCAAGTGCCAAGATAGTCTGTCTTTATGACTGATAATTTGAAACACAAAGTGAAGAATTGTGGAAAACCCCATGTAGTTATATACTCTTTGATTAGTTATATACTCTTTGAGAAGAATTAGCTATGAAGATTGTGTTCCTTGAGGGAATCCCATTTCTCTCTCATGATTGATGGTTTTCCCTTTCAGATATTTTTTACTTCCTCCTATCTCATCACTGTAGATAATTCCACACTGTCCTCATCATGCCTGATTATTTTCACTTTTTCATTGGCCTTTCTTGATAGGTAAGGTGTTATCTCTCCCACATATCAAATGTGTTGCATCTAGTCTGCTGTTTCTGTTTCCCCAGATGTTTCACAAACCTGTTCACCAGTTAGATTCTTCTCATTCTTTTTTTTTCTCTTCATCAGTCCTTGTGAAGTTCTGCTCCTGTCTGAAACTTTTTGTCCTCCCTTATTTTCTATCAGTGCCACATAAACACTATCTAGTTTGCTCTTTTTATTGTTTTCAGATTTCGGCTTTCTCACCACACATGTGACCACTCCAGTCACTAGAAGATTCCATTTTCAAAGCCCTTTATTTCTTGGATATATCTCTCTCTTTTCCTACTCAGACACTGAACACATGTATGTTAATGTTTGTGAATGCAAGCATTTTAGATTTACAACCTTTGATTATTTTCATTTTGATACTGCCTGAGGTTGCAGAGTCTGGTAGCCCACTGCAGTGTGGCTCTTATGGCTCTGTATCCCCAGGCTCAGAAAGGCTGAGCACCTATTTCTGAGAGGCATATAAACATATGTTCATATATATATATATACAGACATGAACACATATATCATTATTCATGCACTGGTATATATATGTATCCATATATATATGTGTGTGTATATACACACTTACGAATGTCAGAACACTCTAGAAGCTGGCCTTAGACTCTCAGTCTGCCCAGAAGCTTGATATTGAATGCCAGGTCTCCTTAGCTGCTGGCACTCAGACACAGGAGCCTTGGAGGCCCACAGCCCAGCTCTGGTTGCTGGTTCTGTTTGCCATGTAGTCCAGCTTGATGTTCACTAGCATTCACCTGTGCCCACTCAGAACAGAAGTGCATCCAAACAGAAGGTTTATATAATAGGATTAAATATGTATGTAGAGTACATGTGTGGTGATCAAGCACGGGCCATTCTCAGACAGGTATGATATGGTATTGCCTGTTTCCACTTGATTAACCCCATTTATTTGATTGACCTCTGTATTCCCATTCCTCTTCCTGTCTGAGCCACCTGGGTACCTCCCTTCTCCACCTTGAGTCCTTCCACTAAACATCCCATAATAAATTCCACACATTCCCAGAATTTCTTTAAAATATTCCTTCTGGAAGTTTTACACAGTCTCCAAAAATGTCCTTTCCCTTCATCCCACAAGGAGTCTTAAACCTCTGAGGACAACTACCTCCTCCAGTGTGGAATGTGGCCATGCAGGAGAGTTTCTTTCACTGCATCACCTTGGGGTGTTTCACCCAGGAACCATGGTGTAACAGGTCCCCTTTCTGGTCTTAGGGGGCAGCTGATTTAGTGAGTCACTTTTCACTGTTAGGTTACTTGGATTCCTCTGCCTATCATTGCTCCTCCAGACCTCACTGGCCTTTTTGTGTGGGTGGTGATCAGCCTTTAATAAAATAAAATAATATAACACACAGGGAAAAGATCCACCCAAGCCACAAGAAATAAATTATCCTGCTTTGTGGAAAAGTTCTGGCTTTTCCCTCATTTGAAAGATATTATTAGTATGCGTCTGGGTTGGGATTGTTACTACAGTCATGTCTTGAGGTGATTTTATAAAATACTGTATCACCTATCATCTCCTTTATGCCCAGAAATGGGTCCTATAGCTTTAAGCTGGGCCCGGAAGAAGGGGGAAAAGCCGGGGGAATTTTTCAGCAGTTTGTGTTTAGCTTTCTTACACTCCTCCATTTTTCTCAGCTCTGCAACTGAGAGAGGGAGTACATTTTTGCTTTTAACTAAGTTATTTTTGTTAGCTGAGGCAAGAAGTTTTCCCCCGTTCTTCTGGAACTTCTTGGCTTATGTTTGGTCTGAGAACCAGACCATCAGTGGGAGCCAGATGCCGTGAGTCCTGGCAGTGAGGCTGCAGAGGTGCTGCATCCTGTCTCCGGACCTTGGGAGAAGCCGAGCAGAATTCTAAAAGCCACCAGCTTTCTCCACAGCAAGAAGGCTCAATATTAACAGTTATTCTTTTTTTCCCGTGCCTGTGGGCCCTCTGCTTGTTAAATAAACAGTTTTTCTCCCTTTCCTTCAAGAAATTCCTTTCATATCGGTGGGGGAGAGAGTGCCGAAATCTGCCTGCTTTAGAGGAAATGTTTATTTCAGGACATTTCCTCCTAAATTTGTCTCAAACTGAGAGAAATCTAGTACTGAAGACTAACTTTTTAGCACGGACAGGATTTTGCAGAAGTGTTTTAGCAATTGAGACTTGATAAGAGAGTAAGAGACTCTTCTAATTTGGTTTGAAGTCTTCTGTAGTGGTCCAGTATTTCATTCAGATGCAAATCCATTGTGTTCTGCCTAATTTCTGATTCCTTAGTGCTCATAAAGACCATAGTGCAGAATCATTCAATGTCCGTGATTAACCCTTGAAATCTAAGTTGCATTTGAGCTGTATCACGTTACCTTGCAATGACATTTCAAGGCCCTTTGCTCGAGGCACATTGAATTCTATGCTGTTTACTGCCAATCAAAAAGACTGAGAGCACAATGGGGAAATGAGTGAGCTCTCAGGTCTGACAAGGGCAAGGGAGACTTAGCATCCTTGGAAGACTTGGACACAGAGCACTAGAAAGACTGGGATACCTGGAGAAGAAATGGCTATAAATCTGTCCACATGTACTCTCAAATAATGCAGAGTACAGTCAGGTCTGTTCAAACTACACTGGAGTGTTGAAAGTGAACCTTGTGAAAAAAAGAACTTGGAATAATCCTGAAAACCTGGGAAAGCAAATAGTGTGTGTGTGTGTGTGTATCACATTCAAGATAAAAAGACACCTGAGCAGCTATTCTAACCATGACTACACTAGTCATATAGAAAACATGGTGAAAGCTTGAAAATTTGTGAGAAGTTTAGATAATCTGAAATTGTCCTTCTAAATTCTGAAGAAGCTAAAAATTTCTATAATTTCATTTGAAATGCTTGTATAGGAAGTATTTTGATCTTGTTCTGTTTACTGGTTCTTAAAATATACACATCTCCTAGTATGAAAGTATAGACACTTGCATAGACAAAAACTAACTACTTATGTGTATTCTGATATTAAGATGTCTAATTAAGACATTTTCAATATGCATCAGATGATGAGTTCTATTTCATAAGTGCATGCTTAAGTGTAAGAACAACATTAAGTGTTGAATCATCCTTAAGTGTAAGAATAATGCTTACTGAGAACAGTGCTAGAACAAAGGACTCCAGGTTCAAGATTAGGACATCTGGGAGGGGGTTATACTTTAAATATTCAAATTATGTTATGTTGAAATATTTGTATTTTCCAAAATATATTATTAACCTGAAAATATTGTATCACTAAAATATCGATGTATGAAAGTATGAAGTGGTGCAAAGCTTTTTTTAACCTATTTGAGCTATTAAAGTTGGTTCTTGAGGCAATGAGATAAATATGGTTAGAGTAACAGCAGCATAGAACGTGAGCAGTATGATTTTTAGTTACACATATATGTTAGTACATATTTGTGCTATGTTGTCTCAAATCCCTGTGGATTTGAGTTCTTTATGTCTGCTATGATTGAAATCCAAACCTAATACATCTATGAGAAACAAGAGGAAGGTTTTATTTGCTAGCTGTTTGCAGGGTTTTACTTGTGCATTTCATGGACAAACTTCTGTCAAAATCTTTAATGTTTGCTCAAAAATATTCCTGTGTATTCAGCATTTACACCTGATTTGTGAACTAATGCAAAAAGTCAAAGTGGCTCTCAAACATTTCTTTGCTTCATAGGAGAGGAATATCTATTCTATAAAAAAATACCATTACTTTACAAACTGTCCTTCACAGAAAACTTCATGATAAGATGCTCAACACAGAGATCCATAAACTGAAGCAGATGAAGATGAATTTTACTCTGGTTTATGGAAGAACGTGAACCTATATCAATTTTATGGGATGGAGAAAATATAAATCTGCAGCAAAGAAAGGGTAGTAAAAAGACCAAGTGTTGTAAATAGATAGGATTTATCTTTAGATGTGATTATGAAGCAGGCGACAAGTCAGTAAAGGCAGAGGTGAGAAGCTTTTCATTTTAGGAATGGGCAATTTCTGAGCATTCAGGAAAGGAAGCTGGGAGGGACAGAGTCTGGAAAACTATGGTAGATGACAGATTAAAGATATAAAGACTCAATTTTTAAGGATGAATTCTGCAATGCTTTGGAACCATTTACTAGGTTTATGTATGAGATATATGAAAGGAGAAAATTTTAAAAAATAACTAAAAATTCTGATCTGAGTCAAAGCTTAAGTATGTGTGCTGGCATTCAGTTGGAAAGCAGGTGAAAGGAATTAATCTCATTTAACATAAGGTCTTGCAGTTTGGATTTCTGAATGAAAATGAGTTGTACAAGGCAGTCTTCGTTATCATGGCAGAGAAGTAGGAGTGTAACTCATCTGACATTGGCTTTAAGATAAAGTAAAATTGTGACTTGTTTGTCATCACTGATTTTAAAGGGAACCTAGAGGAAGACAGATACAATGTCTATATTAGATATCTATTTGATCAGTGAAACACTCTATCTCTCCAGCCTTTTCTTTTATGCAGCTCACCTTTGTAACCTCAGGCGAAAAAGTATAGGAAGCTAGGAGTATGTGTGCTGAAATATTCTTGTCATTTCAGCTCTTTGATGAGGACTGCATCCAGACTGAATCATATATTACAGTGATACCAATATTTGTATCTTCAGGAAAGAAAAAACAAAACGGCAGGAAGAAAAGCAAACCATCATCTACTCATAAATACATGGCTCAAATCCCATATGAAAAGAGAACCCTTGCTGAGACATCTGCAACACAACCATTTCCCATTTTCCTTTTCATTTCTTAAGCAGAGAGCACAGAGACAGATGAATAACTAGGGCTTCTGTCAGCTGCTTTGTTTTGCTCTGGTGTGTTACAGCTAACATGGAGAAATCAGGAAACTCAATACAGGGTGTCAGTCCCCCTCCACTGTACTAAACAGAAGGTCTATCTGTATCTTTACCAAATATTTACAGATGAATACAAATGCATGTCCCACAACATGTACAGCTTGCGGAAGATCTATACATATAGTACTGTTCATATGTAATTACACAGGAATGTTAAGACAGACTGGAATTTGAAATGGGCTGTTAAAAAGTTTTGTGCTACTTACACTAGTTTTCATTACCTTTCCTTTGAAAACAGATGTCTGAGCCTTTTGAGCAGAATAGTTCCAGTGTCTTTCCACCTCTAAGTTTTCTGTTTTCACTACGTCACATCTGCCTCCTGCTGTTCTTTCCTATCATTTCATTCCTCACACATCAATTTAAGAGTATATGACACCAGTGCCAATGAAATGTGTGGAGAATTAGGAGTGGTTGTGCTTGATAAACCAGATGATAAAAATATTGCCCCACTTATGCATCTACAATGCTACTTTTTCTTATTATTATCATATGTGACTTTACTGTCACTGTGATGTAGTACAATGTAGACAAAAGCTGGTCCTCCTGCCTCAGTTCAGCCAAAGATTTTTACAGATGATCTCTCTAGGGTGTTGTTACTGGAGTGGTTAGCTTGGGTTTCACCAGAGATGCTGGAAAACAAAAGGGTGGAAATGGCTTTGCTTGCCAGACGTGTCCCCTCTCTCTTGCACTGTGAGCTGCACTGCACCATGTGGGGGCAAGGACTGTGGAGCCCCATGCTCTGCTGTCACAGACAACTATGTCACATAAGTAATAAATGTGTGGAGTTACAGTGCCTGACTGGTAGTGTCTTTCTTAAACCTGTTTAGTGAGATATTTAGTGTTTTTCAGGTGCTGAAGGGGATGATGAATAAGAGGCTAGAAGGGTGATAAATTTATCTCTAGAGTAAGTAGGAATAAGAAAGTAAGAGGCTGGGCTTGGGTGAACATTGTGAAAAGCAAAGCACAAGAGCAATTTAATGGAAAAGTCTGCCTTGACAAAGAGCAGGCAGGGTGAAGTACATGCAAACCTTAAATGCTCTGAACAGATTAATCTTTGATGACTGTGACAAACTGAAAGTTTGTAAGTACATTCAATTACTGACAGTTTATATCTGATTATTCACCACTTGCAGTGAACTGTGAAATAGCAGCATATTTATGATTCATGTTTATGGAATCTATGATTTTATGACTTATTAAATACTTTTTCACATGAAGCCATTATGATATTTCAGTATTTACTAGGAAGCTTTTGGCAATGTAAAATCTGAGGACAGAAATGAGAATTCATAGAATCACAGAAAAGTCCTATCTCTGATTTGGAGATCAGAAAGGATATTGTGAGCCACTGTGTCAAATGCCTTAAATAAGTTTTGGTAGACATCTGTCTGTCTTCCCTTGTCAAACCTTGGAGTCGCTCCATCATAGAAGGCTGCTAGATTGGTCAGGCAGGATCTGCTCTAATAAAACCTTCTTGTCTTGTATGTGTCTTAAAATTGCTTCCATGAGGGTCTTCTCCATGGTATTCCCAGGCACAGAGGTGAGTCCCACTGGTCTGTAGTTCCCTGCATCTTCCTTTCATCCCTTTTTTTGAAAACAGGAGTGATGTCTCCATTTTTCTGCCATTGGGGACTTCACTTGACCACCATGACTTTTCAAATATGAGGGAGAGAGGCTTGGCAACAACATCAGTCAACTTTCTCAGGACCCTGGGGTGTGTGTTGTCAGACCCCACAGATTTGGACCTTTTCAGTTTCATCAAACGTTCATGAACTTGCTCTTCATTTACAGTGGGAAGGACTTCATTACCTCAACCCCCACCTGGAGGTTTAGGAACTTGAGAGAAGTGGGAAGTCTGACTGCCAGTGCCAACTGAGACAAAGAGGTCACTGAGTATCTCAGCTTTCTTCATATTTGTTGTCACCAGTTCTCCCTTTTCATTTCTCAGGGAGGTAGAGTCTCCTTGGCCTTTCTTTTCTAACCTATGCTTTCTTGTTATTCTTCACAGAATTTCAAACACAGGAATAATTTGTTTCTTGCCATTATTTAGCTCAGCTGTATCAGCCCCCC